>JBBYHO010000006.1:5932243-5944379 GCA_038382025.1 Adansonia gregorii
GTATTTAAAGAATCCTCATCTTCACTGCCCTTGGTTCTAACAGAAAGTCCGTGTAAGTTTTCCTTAATCCTTGTCGACTCGTCCACTGAAGCAGTTCAATCTTCCTTTTTAAATGATACAACACTAATAGGCCCTTCTAGCAGAATACATCACGTTATACAAATATCAGTGTCAAGAACAGAAAGCATTGCATTTGATCATTAAACTTATTAGAAAATTATGTATACCTTAATTTGAATGCAAAGAAGTTCCACTAGAAAACTATAAAGCAAGCTTGTTTCGGGTAAATTCAAGCCTAACCAATCGAGATCGGTTTCAATGGATGTCAACTGCTCAATCAATATATTCATAAGAAAATATGAAAAAATATCTTTAATTTTCGTTTTCTTTGTTTTTCGTTAAAAATAGTAAGAATTAAACTAGGAGAAAAAGTTCCAAACAAAAAATAAATAAATAATATAACCTTGAGAGAAGAGAGAGCCAGTTCCATTTGATCATTGGAGAAACCTTCGCACGAAAGCTTCTTGTAAAGAGCATTGAGTTTCTTTGCCTTTTGGGCTTTGGATAGAGAATCTTGAGGCGGATTCAGATCCGTTTGGGATTAGGCAGAGTGGCCAGAGTTGAGTAAGCGCCGATGAAGTCAGTTCTCGTTCTCTGGCGATATCTGAAGCCGCGGAGCCAAAGGTGACGCTTGATTGGCTTTGGATGATTAAGAAGAAGAAGAAGAAGAAGCGGAAGTTGGCTTTCGGTTGCTTTGCTCCAGTGGCTTCTCTTTCTGGGCCATATTTTCCCTTCGCTTCCAGAAAGATTTCCAGAAAGAGAGGGAGACACAGTGAATCAAGCCGAGGAAAAATGGTAAACGGACAACCCCAGTCACCTAAACAAGAAGAGAAATTACTACTGTTAGGAAGGAAACTCCACCGTCAAAAAGACGCGTCTACTACTCTATTTATAGAGGGATTTTTTATTTTTTACCGTTGGGAAGAAAATATGCTTGCGTCTCAAGAATACACCTTTGCAACCGTTCAGCGCTAAACGCGCAGTTTTTTTACTGTAACGGATTTTTCTTTTGAATTTAACGGTCACCATGTGCATTTTTTGAAAAAAAAAATTAAAAATTTTAAATCGAGAAAAAAAAGTCCCTAATAAATACTTTCCGACTTTATATACATTACAAAAATAATAATAATTACAAAATAACGAATGAAAGCAATGGTTTCCAATTGTCTACATTACATAAATTAAAAATGATAATTTAAGATGGAAAATGACTTCCATCCACTTATTGTTCAGACAAGCATAAGCATTTCATTATTAAACTAACACGTGGACTGTCAATTTGTCAATTTTTTTTAAAAGAACTTTATCATATTGCATCGCATATGTGTAAATATGGATGGACTATTTAACTATTGGACCTGTTTTTTTATATATAAAGGAATTAAAAATATTACTATTAAGAAGTTTCAATAAATCATTGAATTCTATTTTATTGATGCTTTCATTGCTGAGTAAAAAAATAATTAAAAAATAAAAGTCTATCACAAAGATCAAAATAAGAAAAACAAAAGCAGTAACCAAAATTGGAGAACATTACATGCTAAGTAGTTCTAAACATTAGGTAATCAAGAGGTACTAATCTGTTAATTTCAAAAGAAAATTAAGTAGCAAATTATAACATAATATTTCAGCCATAAAAAAGTTGGTCATGGTCAAGATCATGTTCAAATAAATGAATGAAGGTTTTTTTTGGCACAACATAGACTACACTAAATATTAAATATAAAAGTGAATACTTTATTATCTATACAAGACCATAAACACCTAGTATGTTTCTAAAAATTTAATTACAAAAATAAAAAAAATATATTATTATTTTAATAAAAAACCTAAAAAAAAAATTGATATGTTTAGGATTGAAAATTTTTCAACCATTGATCGAAGTAGGATCCACAAGAGTTTTTTTGATCGGATAGCTCGCACAAGTGTGTCCTCATATCTATCATTTTCTCGAAAATTCAAATTGATCCTAAATTATAACGGGCAAAGGCAAAAATAAAATAATTTTTTTAAAAAAATTTTGTAGATGTAAAATATGTAAATTTAAAAAGGATTTTGATTAAGCTCGAAAATAATAAAAATAAAATATTAGTAAAAGGAATGCATCCCGACATACATATGATTGTACTTGGCATGTTACAATGTACAAAGAAAATTGACTAAAATCTTCAAAAAAATAATGGAGTTAAGTGATTATGAATACGAGTAACTTACTATCTTTAGTAAAAGTAAAGTTTAATTCCATTAATTCAATAAATTTACACTTCAACACTTAAAAGTTTTCTCCTATTTTAACCTTTTTATTGCAAAAACTATCTTTGATGTGAATAGCACAGAGAGAAACCTTATGTTTAACTTCAAAACTTTATCTTAATCTTCGGGCTTTAGGTTAAAGAAATTAAGATAAGAAAGCAATGGTTTTGTCTATTCCACGCGAAAAGGGAAGCAGATGGTACCAATGCAGAAAAGTTGATCTTTTATTAATTTAATTTAAAATTTTTTTTACTTAAAATCCAACAACCTAAAGGGCCTCCAAAATTTCGCACGTGGGCATATATCTGGTAAATTTGGGCATATTTTAGTTGTGTCTTGGTTTTTCTTTATCGTGTCAATCAATGTCAAGAGGCAAGAGTCCATTTCAAGGGCACATGGTTGGGAGAGAAATCATCGCAGTTCACAAAAAATGTTGTTGAGGGGGTTGCGTAATAACTTTTAGGGGAAATCCCAATAGCCTATCAGACATTCAAACTTCGCATGAAGTAATAGAAATATATACGAAATTTTAATATAAGTTTATCTAACAACCATTAAAGTGTCATAGTTCGGAACTCTGTGATCACAATATTTATTGAATGCATTGGCTGATAAAGGAGTTAAATTTGTACTTACTATAAGCTTGGAGTTGTCTTTTACACTCGATATCAGAAAAACTGGGGGATCTGTGTCTTCAACTAGGTCACAAGTGTAACCAGGACCTGGAGCCATTAAAGTAAAATTGACTGCGTTTTGCACATTAGGATTGGCCTCCAAGTTGCCAACCATCATAATTTCAAAGGATCAGAATGACTTAGAAGGGTTCACAGCCCAAGCAGCCAGAGGGCCACCATGGCAACAATAATCCGTTCTGTTTTTTGGCGGAGCATGCATGAGATCAGAAACTACTGGGCTTTCCTGGCAAGTGTGTGTTCTCTGGAACTGGGATGAACCACTCCCTTCTACAGTGGCAAAAGCACCGGACGTGGATCAAATGATCTCATTATTAGCCCATGTCCAACCCAATTTCCAGCCAGATTTATCAAGGTGGCTATATTGATAGTTATTCTGATTTGTTACCTTGGCTACAAGCAAAAAATATCCTTAAACATCAGCTCACTTTCATAAATTTTTGTTCAATTTAAGGCAGCGAAACAGGATGCAGTTGTTGATTTTGGAAAACACTCTTTGTCCCGTACGAAATCAACAGTTCAAACCAATAAAAGACGGCAAGTGAGACCCCATTATAGTCAAGATTTCGAGAGGGTTCCTCTTACAAAGTACTGGTAACTTTGCCACGCTTTTGCTGGTCAATCTTCATCTAGCGACTAGCTAGTAAGCAGTGTTATTAAATTCCCAACTTCAAACAAAAAAAAAATGAAAAAGGTACATTCGATTTATTTGCAGCGGTGGAGCTTAACACCTCTTACATCAATGAACATTAAGTTGGAACTTTCGTCTGCAAGAAAAGCTGGATAAATAAATGAATTAAGTCGAAGAACATTTTTTCCCTTCTTGCATTTATATCAACGGTGACTTCCATAAAGGGCTATGTCGGGGTTGGGATGAACCCACCTAGGAAGATGTTTAGGTCCGGCATGATTAGAGCCGGCCACCTTCGGAAGTGGGCACTGGGATTTTGAGCCGGGCCTTGCTATTGCATTTGCCCTCTATACAAGGCTCATTCGAAGGCTTAAATTATCTCAACAACAGCATCAAACGGGTTCAACTCAATTGCACAACTGAATAAGTATCGAATGCCTTCGTTTTGGTTAGAATAACAAAATTAAACCTTTTACTTTTACTACTTTATTCAAATAAACTTTGTATTTTATTATATCTGAATAAATTTTTATCTTTTAATTTACACCCATTTAAGTTTATAATTTTTATGGGTCTACATTCGATATATTGAATATTTGTTGTATATAAATCTATATAATGTTAATAAATTAGACAATGTCACTTCATTAAAAATAAAATTATTTGTATTTAATATTAAAATTTTTTAATGACTAACATCATCTAATTAGTATATAGATAATTTACACTAAATTTTTAATATTTAATTTATTCATCTTGGTAGACTATAAACTAAACGTGATTGACTTTGGTAGCATGTACTTTGCAAGTTAAAACTTTTGATTTTTGGTTCGATTGGTTATTGATATTGATTAAATTAAAATAATTTTAAATTTTATGTTAAATATTTATAATATATTAAATAATTTTTAACATTAAGTATTTGGTTTAATGTTATGGTTTTTTTATATAAAATTAAGATTTTAAAGATTCAATTCTTATCGAATAAAATTTTGAAAATACTTAAAAAATATAAATCAATTTTTTATCAATTAAACCGATTTTAGAGTATTCAATAAATTACTGTTATAATATATCATATTAGACTTGACAGCTTAACAATTTCCGATTGAATTCAACCAGATCAAGAGTTGGGTTACTCGTTCGATCTGACAAACTCGAACCATATATGTTAAGCCTTTTACATTGTTATTCTAAATTTAAATCGACTAAAAATACTATTTAATAATAAAATAAGCAGTGAACATGAGTTTTCGAATTGGATTGGCCCGATCCATCAAACTGAATTAAAGTTTTAAAATTTTTATGTTACGACTTAATAGAGTGTAATCCTTGAACAAGTCTAGGTTCAACTCATCCATCTTGGTTTGGTTTTTTTCTTTTTTTTCTTTTTTCACATCGGCTAATTTGTCGTGAACATGATCCCCATAACTGGAGGGATCTGATCGACCGTCGTATGATCTGTAATGATACTGCAGTTGCCGTAATCCGCTAACGATAATATCGAAGGGATTCGTTCGAGAGTTACAAGTCAAACCCAAGGGAACAGCTTAGCAACGCCATAAAATAAATATATAATAATTGCAACGTGCTGAGAAAAGAAGGGTACCTGGTTCCCTGCCATTTTTCACTCTCAAATTGAACTCCTTTAAAATTCAACATGATTTGCACAACCTTAAGTAATATAATAGTATAATATCTGACTGGAAATGTCAACTGAGAAAACTAATTCACAAGCATAATAAGATTATAAATTAAAAAAATTATCAAAATATCTGCTGTAAAGGATATTGTAGCACAAATATGAAGTTTGAGATTAAAAGGAAGAATATTATAATATGCATAATAATAGCCAGTGTGCTTCAGCTTTCAGATATTGCAAACTAAAGCGTCTGGCTATATATAGATAACATGATGCTTAGTTTTAATGCAGCCAAAAGATAGATTTAACCCCAAAAAGAAAAGAGAGTTTGAGCCGAGAGATGGCAGGAAATGGAGTTTTTGAAGATGAAGAAAGCATGTATAATCACAATAAAGTCCAGCCTTTGGCTTTTACTCCAACGTAATTAAGTACCAAGTCTCATTTAGTTCATTAATTTTGAGGGCTAAATTATGTTTAAGTCAGGTTAACGTTTGTTTCATTTCGTTCCTTTTTCAAATTGTTTTGCAGTCCTGGGCACTTCGAGGAAGGACAAGAGGGAAAAGCCCCTTTTCTGACAAAGGTGCTAGGCCTTGAAGAGCTTTTCTCGGAGGTCAGCGTGACATATACTCAATTTCATGCAGTTATTTAGATAATGAATTTAGAAACCCAAATCTATTAAATACCACTTCTTGAACGTGTCTGCATAAATCAATTGGATTAAAAGTTGGATTCATTATTCATAATTACTCTAAGGTTTCGATTAAATCTAACCCATTAACTAACAGATTACCTTGTGTGCTGGTAGCTGTTTAGATCTTTTATTAAGTTCTCCTACATTGCATAACAAGCAAACTGGTGTTCGACTATAGGTATGGAGAGCTTCTTTGGCAGAGGTTCTTGGGACAGCAGTGCTTGTTTTTGCGTTGGACACCATAGTTATCTCCACATTGCAGACTGAAACGAAGACGCCCAACCTTGTAATGTCAGTCCTAATTGCGTTCGTCGTTGCAGTCCTCCTCCTTGCTACCTATCCCATTTCCGGCGGCCACATCAATCCCATCGTTACCTTTGCCGCTTTACTTACCGGCCTCATTTCCATTTCCAGAGCTGCCATCTTCATTTTGGCTCAATGTGTTGGTGGCATACTTGGTTCACTAGCACTCAAAGCTGTGGTTAACAGCGGCATTGAATGAACGTATTCATTAGCAGGATGCACCGTGACTATTGTTGCACCAGGCACACATGGTCCTACTGTGATCGGCCTGGGGACGAGCCAGGCCCTTTGGCTCGAGATAATCTGCTTCTTCGTGTTCCTTTTTGCTTCCGTATGGAGGGCTTTTGACCATCGCCAAGCCAAGGCTGTGGGACGAGTTACGATCTGCGTTTTATTGGGAATAGTGTTGGGTCTTCTAGTGTACATTTCAACTACAGTTTCAGCAACAAAAGGCTACGGTGGTGCTGGGCTAAACCCAGCAAGATGTTTGGGTCCCGCAGTTGTCAGAGGTGGGCCACCTTTGGAATGGACACTGGATATTTTGGTGTGGACCAGCTATTGCTTTCGCTCTATATGTTAAAATGATCCCAAAGGAGCATACTCACAGCTACTAATTAAAAGAACAAGTTAATTATTTGGTTATAGTTCTCATCGTTCTTGAGAAAAATATGTTCTTAAAAATGTAAAAATAGGACGTCACAAGCACGATTGTGTCTTTTTGTATCTTCAAATTTTTATACCAGTTAACAAGAAATTAATCATATGAGGGAAAAGCTACATGTTTGCCACAAAGACAATTGCAAGAGCAACCAATCTTATTAAGATAGAATATCTTAGGTTCTTCCAAATGTTCATTAAATTGGAATGGCCCTTACACAATCGGAAAAGCCCAAGACAGGCAATTGTTTCATGACATTTTGAATATTACACTTAGATACAGTCACTTACACGGTTCGATCTTATTGAGTTAAAAGTAATTCCGGTCCCAGGGACCAAATTGGCCGTTTGCAAGGAATATCAATTTACCAAATAATGTCCCTGCAGATGTCCGTCAAAGGCCATTTTTAGCTGATTATACAAGCTTTTGGATTACTTAGGAGGCTAAAAAGCCAGTGACAAGTTGCTTCCATCTAATTCTTTATTTGCATGTACAAATTATTGTAATAAATATTATATCTTTCATTGGCACAGCCCACTGTACTCCACATGAAGAACTTAAGCTAGTGTAATTTTCTTAACTAAACCAACATTTATTGTCCCCCCACCCCCCCCTTTTTTTTTAATTATTTTGTTACCCCTTATACATATGAGATACCTGTCATAGGCCACTAAGATGATGGCTGCAAAAGCGATGAAGATGATGCAAAGGGCTCATGAACTACGGAATTCGAAGAAACTGAGATGGGATTGCCTGCCAACTGCAGCATGATGCTCCCTAGGATCTCGGTCAATAGTTTCTTGAACTCATCTTCTTTAACCATCTTCCCATCATCGGCATTTATCATGTCGAAAACATCAGCGACAACCTTGTCAATCTGTGGAATTTCAAGAAAAAAAGGTCAGGCACTCTATTCTGATAATTCTCTTGGAATATAACTGCAGGAGTCCCTAGCAACCCTCGGGAAATCAACGCCGGGAATCTGCAGTTTGCAAGCCTGTCTAATATCTATTGATCAACTTCAAGATGCATGTGTGATGTGTCACTGCAGTACCTGTTCAACTGCACCGATTGGAGGTAGACCAGCTGATGGAGCCACTAAATCCAGCACCACATGTAAATACTCCTCCGATATTTTCCCATTGCGATCCTTGGGAACATTTTCTAAAGCTATATTCAGTGACTTCATTGCAAAGCGAAAGAATTTGATTAGTAAAATCCAAAATTCATGGAGAATAAAGAGTAAGATAAAAGAAGCATATATACCTTGTCTAGTTCAAACTTGTTGGATAGTAATCTTTTAATGCCACTTCCATCAAAGGTGTTTTCACTATGGGCAACAATTACAGGCTGCTCCTTGAGATTTTGAGCCACATAGGCTGCTACTTTCTTAAATTCTTCCAAGAATGTTTCTTGAGAGACAGGTGTCTCTAGACCATTGCCATCCCATGATCGCAAAGCTGGTTCCACTATGTTGGTAGTAACCTACACAAGCAACAAAAGCCGGAAAGAAGTGGGAAAAGAATGCTTAAGTTTTCACTACATTCTCCTAACATTACTGACTGAACTATAAATTGGTAAAATCAATTACCCAAGAATCCAAAGAAGGGGGCATTCCTTGATCAACCGTTAGTTTGTCCAAAGCCTTGACGATGCAATCACACAGCGATGCATCATCTGATCCTATCTCTAAAAATATGGATACCATCTCTGCTTCATAACTTGGACCATTGATGAACTCCAAGAGGTCTTCTCCGTCAATACGGAGGATCAAAATAGGGTCTCGTTTCAAACCCGCTGCCATACCTATTAGAATATCTGAAAGAACCTCTTTGAACTCTGTCTTACTCACTTTTCCTTGTTTTCCATGGGTGAATTCGTTCAAAACCTTAAAAAAAAATGACTAAATATCAGCTTCTATATCCCATCACAAGTCCAATGAACCTATCCTATGATAATCCAATCCCCTAATTTCTAATACAAAATCAGAAAGGCCATGGACTTTTGCTAACTTAAAACCACATTTACATCCAACAGCTTAAGCACCTGTTGTTTATCCATTAAAAGTGGAGTAGAGAGAAGAACAATGATGAGAAATTAAGCAGACACTGGATATTGTCCAGATTCTTACCTACTTTTCCTTTACTCGGGCCTAGGAATAGTGCTTCATCTTGTCTCAAGTTTTTCATTCCCCTACCACGGGGAGGAGACCCCAACCCGAGTAACTAGAATTAACTTCTATGCCTATGATATATTATTATTATAATTGATCTCATCAACAAAGTACATAGATTTTCAGCAAATGAATAACAAGTTAGGTACGAAAGTAAAGGACGTCCAACATTCGAAGAGATTACTTGCGTTTGTCTCAATTGATCATGACGTTCACAACATAAAGAAGACCTATTTAACTTAATTGGAACCTTAATAAAGTTAATTGTAGAGCAACTTGACTTTCGCCACGTTAATCATTCATGACTTGTATGCACTGTAAAGTTCCAAAAACGCAGCCATATTTTCCACAACATTTCGTCACTAGATTCCTCCTCCCCCTATGCAGATAAAAGGAAAAGGGAAAAAGCATAAAGTCGCCCATAACACCGACCAACTTATACGATAGGTCGCGTGTTCTCGAGCTTGCTAGAAATGGAAATTTTGACAACTTGTAGTTTCCTGAATAGCCCCGTGAAGGCCGTTACAATCACTTTCCATTGAAACTTTGGATAAACATGAGCAAAATTATTAATTATTATTTCTTTTGCTGTCGGAAAGCAAAATTATCTAAACTTATAAAGATGTTAACATCTAGATATGTGTCTGAAATAAGTATAATTTTTTTTTCTAAGATTTTAATATATTTGGAAGATCTTTGGAAAGTCATACTCTACATCTATGCTCAGATAAACATCGAAGTTCAAAGTGATATGAGTATTGAAAATTGAAAAACTAGAAAATGTTATTCGGACACTAGTTTATTGAAGGTGATGATAGCATGGTAGAATTTAGAATGCTCCTTAGACGAAACGGACAGCTGAAGAGTCAAAATCAAATCTACAATCCCTTATCTTCTTCACTCTGTCTAACAGCTTACATTAGTGCCTAATTGTAGTCCATTGTTTATTCTTCCAAAACAGTTTGTTTTCTTCAGAATTCTACGATCTAGACCCAAAAGTTTCATTTCAGGAGTCACACAGCAACTAGTGCATATATTATTTTCACCCTGTTTTCTTTTTTACAGATATTAACTATGAAAAGAATGCTAGAAATCCATGAACTTTGAAAGCCCTGAAAGCTCAAAAGAGACCCAAACTATACTAGGAAGAAAAAAATATATATATATACATATATATGTATAGAAAATGAGGTGAGGGGTTGGGGATAAACCTCGGTGTAGATATTGTCAGAACCAGGAGAAGAACCCTGAGCAGGCAAGCCAAGAGCAGCACCAATATCAGCAACAGCAGGCTGTAACTCTTTCACAGAGAGCCGACCATCACTGTCCTTGTCAAGCTCCTCGAATTTATGATCCACGAAACTGCTAAACACCTCCTCGTTCTCAACCAACTCCACTATATCCGAACCGTCTAGCACCTGCTCATTTTTCCTCATTAGAGAGGAAGTTCCCGTTGTTGCTGTACTTGTCTCCATTAATTCTTTTGCCCCTCCCTTTCGGATCAAAAAGCCGGTGATTTTCTTGTGAGTCACAGCTAGAACTCTATGTTTTTTTTTTTCTTTTTGTTTGTGAGTCCCGTGAGTCAAACACCAGTTAGAGTGAAGGAGAGGTTTAGGTTTGGCCCTTGGGTGAAGGTGAGTTCTCTCCCCTTTGCTTCTTTTCTATCTATATTGGTTCTTTGGCTTTTAGGCTGTCTTATACAGACCGAGTTTGAAGAGAGTGTTTTGTTTTGTTCTGCGTCTGACAACGTCGTCGTCTTCCGTAAGCAAAGTGAGAAAAAGACGGGGCATGTTTGGTTTGAGTTTCATGAAAAATGGCTATTTAGCTTTTCTTTGATTATGGAAAAAATAGTTGAAAAAAAAAGAGTAAACTAGTCACAACAATGGCACAAGTCTACGGTATAATCGAGTTAAACAGAATTAAAATAGTGAGAAATTCAATTCAAACTTTGCTTTATATTTAACTTTTAAATTTTAAACTAAATTAAAGATAGAAAATTATAAAAATGGAGTGGCAGATAAAATAAAAACCAAACAGATCACAATCGGGAAGATGGAGTGGTGACCACTAACCCATTTGTGGCTAGGACACGTGGGGCGGTTAGGGGGCCTCCAAAAAACCAGTATATATATAATACACCACACACACGCACAACACCACCCTCACTAGGTCAGTGACGCGTGGACTAGACGACAATAATCTGATCAGCTTTCCCATTAAGTCACTATCATCCCTACGTGGCAACCATCGGACGGAAGACATTTCGCCGTATACGTTATCACCTGTGATGGATTCGGTGTCTCATTTTTGCAATTGGACATTTGTCACGGCCGGGGGACGATTGATTACTGATGTGTGGATTAACTTGATTTATACGAAAAATATTTCGAAAATTAAATTTTAAATACTTTGGATCGATTTGTAAAAAACAATTAGATTCATGCAAAGTCTGTAATTTAGAAATAAAAGTTATAAATATTAAAATTTTAAAATTTTAATTACACATATCATTTGCTTGACTTAGATAGATTAAGTCTAATTATATTAATAAAAGAAAGTTATTATAAAAAATATTATTAATATAATATATTTTGAATCATAAAGCGTATGCATTTTAAATATTAAAAAAATAAGCATAAAATTTGAAAGCAATAATTTCTTTTTAGTGTGGTCTTCAAGTTTATTGAACTTATAAATATAAGAGAAATAATTATTTTTCTTTTTAGATTTTCAATTATTCAAAATTTTATTTAGTCCAAATTTGTAATAAAATTCAAAAAAAATTTCCCACCATCCTAGCCGAGCTGTCATCTTTTTGACAAGTAATGATTGTCCTTTCCGAATTTTGACCTCGTGCCTAAATTCCAATCATCTGGATAAGAATAATGGGAACCCATCGCCTTTTACCTCAGCAATAGTGCTCTCCTTGTGACGTCGCGAGCTCCTATTCGTTCGTATATTTTAATGCCTAAATTTGCCCGTACAGGACAACAATTCTTTCAACCAGAGTTCTAGAAGAAGAAGAGGTCGCAA
>JBBYHO010000006.1:5944479-5957315 GCA_038382025.1 Adansonia gregorii
TTATAAAAATTCTATATATAGAGGACTGCCCAACCCACTAGAAGGTAAAAGGCATCAACATCAGATCATGTAATTTCTCTTTCACTAATTTAATCTTGTTTTTCAGTTTCTCTCTCTCTTCAAATTATTATTATTGTTAATATATGGATCTTTATATAATAATAAATAATAATGCCTAAATGTCGATCGATGTTCTGAAGTCGATTCGTTCTTTCAGTTTTAAAGTAATGTAATGCACGAATCCTGATGTTCTTTCTTGTTTTATGATCGACTTTTCTTTTGGTTATATTTTCTCGAAAAAAATAATATACGTTGGAAATTGATTTCTTTTTCCATTTTTTTTTGCAAATTAATTTTATAATCAAGTTTCTTTCCGGTTTTCTTTTCTGCTTTCTCGAGAAAATAAAAAAATATGTACTTTGGAAATTGAGTACTTTTTCCATTTTTTTGCAAATTAATTTTATAGTAGACAAACGAGGACAACGTTTACTAACGGGTTTTAAATGAAACAGGACAGCGTTCACTTCGTCGCTCGATGAGCTCATCTCCTTTCTTTTTTTCCACTCGATCCTCTCTTTCCTTTTGAGCTTTCTTTCAATGGATTCTAACATAATCTTCATCTCTTTAAAATTCCCAACCCAAAATCTCCTACCTTCTCATCCATTCCTCTCTTCCACTAGACGCCCTTTAATGAGCCGACAATTCCTTGGTTCCACTCACACTCTTTGGCCCCCTGGCGGTGCTGCTTCTCTCAGAAAGAAGCGCAAAAACTTGGGGTTTCTACACATCCCATCTCCTAGCTTTGTCGTCAGGGCTTCTAGCAGCTCCAATTTGGTCCTCGTTGTCATTGGTGTCACGGCATTATCTGCTTTATCTCTTGCTTTCTACACTCAGTTTTTCAGAAAGAGTGAGACTTCAAAGAAGGTGAGTTAACTGTATTGAATTGGAAGTTTCTATTTGTTTTAACTCAAGTTTTGCTAAATTGGGTACTTTTTTTGTTAGTTGGTTTTCATCATTTGGTTCTTTATTAAGTGTTAGATCAATTATGGTAATTATGGAAAGAACTATCTGAGAAGGCTTGAAGATTATGAGTTGTGAATGCGCAGATAAATTTGGCAAAGTTGGATTCGTTTTAAACATTCAGATCAAGTTCTTGATCATAAATTGAGATGCACTGATGCTTATAATTATAATTGTTGTGGGACTAACTTGAGTGCATAGCTTATTTCATGGTAATTGTGATGATTTTGCTTTCTATGTTAGGATTCTACAAATTCTGAAATTTGCCCGTACGGGACCACAAGTCTTTCAACCAGACGCCAGCGGTAGGGGTCTCAAACGGGTATGTTGGACTGGTTCGGATTTGGGCGTTTTAAGTTGGAGTTTTAGTAGCGGTTTGGAGAGGTCCGTTAAACTTAGTTGGGCCCATAAGAAAGTGGGCCCAATTAAACTTAAATCAAGGTCATGGTTTGGATCAGCTATGTCGGTTACAAAAATTTCTATATATCCAGGACTCGCTCAACCCAATAGAAAGTAAAAGGCTCAACACCATATGATCGGATAATTTCTCTTTCCTTAATTTAACCTTGTTTTTCAGTTTATCTATCTTCAAATTATTATTATTATTATTATTATAAGGATCTTATTATAATAATGCCTAAGTGCTGGCTTCGATCGATGTTCTGATGTCGATTCGTTTTTTCAGTTTAAGGTAAGGTAATGCAGGAATCATGATTTTCTTTCTTGTTTTATGCTAGAATTTTCTTTTGGGTTTTCTCTCATATTTTCTCGAGAAAATGAAAAATATATGTTGGAAATTGATTTCTTTTTGCTTTTTTTTTGCAAATTAATTTGTAACGAATTTTTTTCAAATTAATTTTATAATAGGAAAAAGAGGACAACGTTTTGCTACGTCAGCAACAATATCCGCTAGCGTGCCAGTAATAACTGAAACAGAACCTCGTTCATTTCGTCTCTCAATAAGCTTTATCTCCTCTCTCTTTTTCCACTCTATCGTCTCTTTTCTTTCGGGCTTTCTTTCTATGGATTCCAGCATAATCTTCATCTCTTCAAAATTCCAAACCCCAAATCTCTTACCTTCTCATCCATTCCTCTCTTCCACTAGCTGCCCTCTAATCAGCCGACAAATCCTTGGTTTCACTCACAATCTCAGGCCTCCCGGCGGTGCTTCTTCTCTCAGAAAGAAGCGCAAAAACTTGGGGTTTCTACGCATCCCGTCTCCTCGCTTTGTCGTCAGAGCTTCTATGGACTCCAATTCGGTTTTCGTTGTCATCGGTGTCACTGCATTATCTGCCTTATCTCTTGCTTGCTACAATCAGTTTTTTAGAAAGAGTGAAACTTCAAAAAAGGTTAGTCAACTGATTCAATTGGAGGTTTCTATTTGATTTAAGTTTTGCTAAATTGGGTACTTTTTTTGTTTGTTGGTTTAATTATCGGGTTCTTTATTAATTGTTGGACCAATTATGGTAATTATGGAAAGAACTATCCGAGAAGGCTTGAAAATTTTGAGTTGTGAATGCACAGTTAAAATTGAGAAAGTTGGATTGGTACTAAACGTTCAGAACAAGTTCTTTATCATAAATTGAGTTGCATTGATGCTTATGTTATAATTTTTGTAGAACTAACCAGAGGGCACAGCTTATTTCATGGTAATTATGATGATTTTGTTTTCTACGCTAGAATTCACTAAATTCTGAAATTCGGATGACCTTTTCGGTTTAGTTGAATTTATTTCTTAAGTGACTAACTTTTCTAATATGATGCCCCTGAGCAGGTATCTGGTTCCTCACGTTCTCCTTCACCTCAACAACGAGAGGGAAAAGATGTAGTGATCCAGCCTACTGACAGTCAGATTTTGGACATGGGGGATCATCAAAGGGATACTTTGGCAAAAGAAAAGGGTGGTTTGGCAGAGAAAAAGAGGGAGGTGAGTGATGCTTCTGTAAGTAAAGAGGTGCTTTTGCAGTTTCAAGAAACTACTGCGGTGAATGGTGATTCTCTGTTGGCTGAGGCGTTGGAGTCAAATGGTGCTAATAGTCAATCATTTAATGCTAATGATTCTGATGTTTCTGTAGAATCTGACATTACTGATCTACCTCTTCCACCCACTGTGCTGCTTGAATCAGAAGAAGTGCAGCCGCTTAGGTTTGGGACACAAATGTGCGAACTTCAACTGGAAGAAGTTGAAAGAGTAAATGAATTTGAATTTGGTTTCCCTAGACTAGCTGTTGAGCCTAAGTCTAACGCTTCTTCAGTTCTTGTAGAAGATGCTGATGTCCTAGTTCGAGATAGTGCTTCTTCAGTTCTTGCAAAGGAAGCTGATCTCCTTGTTGGAGAAGGCGAAGAAGTTGAACGAGTAAATGAATTTGAAGCTGATTTCCCTAGACTAGCTACAGAGCCTAAGTCTAGCGCTTCTTCAGTTCTTATGGAAGATGCAGATGTTCTTGTTGGAGATAGTGCTTCTTCATTTCTTGTAGAAGATGCTGATGTCCTTGTTGGAGATAGTACTTCTTCGGTTCTTGCAGAAGATGCTGATGTCCTTGTTGGAGAAGGCGAAGTTACTAGACATTATGACATATTCAGAGAATCTTTCAGAGAAGAGCTTCACAGCTTTTATGAGGCCGACCAGTTGGTGGCAAAATCTTCAAAAAACTTGAATGGTTTGACTGTAAAAGCAGCATCTTCTCATGTTTTATCTCCAAATGGCAATATGTTTTCTTCACTAAAGCTGAAGCAGAGTAGTGAACTACACAGAGCCCAGTTATCAGCGAAGAACTCTCTCCAAATAGCAGGTTATGCCAAAAAAAAAAAAAAGACATCTGTCATTGTGATGCCATTTTAATGTATGTTGTAGTTAGCATCAATATATCTCTTTTCTTTACCTTAATCCATATTTCAGCAGCTTGTCCTGAAATTTGGCTTTTGGGGTTGCTAACCTTGTTTAAAGGACACTTTTATCCAGATATGGTTGAAGGAAAAGTAACTCAGACATATTTTCTAAGAGGCCTTTCTCACAAAAGAAAAGGCTTTGGAAGGGGTACGGAATCTCCTAGAGACAAGGGAAAAAAACAATTGATTCCGGAGAAGGATACAAAGTTGCACCAGTTTCCCTTCCCAAGCGGGGAGCTTGCTAAAAATAATCACCATCCTGAAAAGCATTTGATTTCTTACAATCGTTTACTAAGACTGGGAAGGTAAGTTTAACATTATCTTCATGTTCAGAAACTTTATTTGTCTTCTTTGGTAAGAGTCATTTAATATGATATAAAAATCTTGTCTTTAAAATGAAGCAAAACTTAAGCGATATTCATCACTCTTACCGTTAGACATTGAGATATTTATTTTCATGATGGCAGCTCCAATAACCTTTTCTTTACCATTTATTTGCATATCTTGATATGTCTTTGATTCATATTAGGTTAAGTGACTGTCTAGATTTGCTTGAAGATATGGAACAAAAGGGTTTACTGGATATGGATAAGGTAGGACTGGTGATTGATATATATTTCTTTGTTTTCCAGAGAAAAAAGGATTAGTGTTAATGTTATTCTCTTTTCTGAGAGTCTGAAATTCTTTGGTTTCAGGTTTACCATGCAAAGTTTTTCAAAATCTGCAATAGGCAAAAGGCTGTTAAAGAAGCTTTCCGCTTCACAAAGCTGATTGCAAATCCAACCTTGAGTACATTTAATATGCTGATGTCTGTATGTGCAAGTTCTAAAGATTCAGAGGGTGAGTCCATATGTGTTGTCAGACTGTCTGGTGCTTATAAACCTTAAACCTCAATCTGGATAGGTTACTTTTGTTGTGAATATGCTTTGAATATCTAATGTCTTTGCAAAATATAGGAGCCTTTCAAGTTTTACGACTTGTCCAGGAAGCTGGGTTCAAAGCTGATTGTAAACTTTACACTACATTAATATCTACATGTGCCAAAAGCGGCAAGGTTGATACAATGTTTGAGGTGTGGAAATTTTTTCTAACTTTTCTTGGTATTAACAAGACTTTTGCTGTTTATATGTCCTTGCTGCAAGCGTTTGCTTTCTCATTTTGCTTTTCCCAATCTTTCCACCCCGACATGAGAAATCTTCCCTGTCAAACTGATTTATATGCAGAAAAAGAAATGCCTTGTTCAATCTTTTTTCGTTTTGGAAATATAAAATTGAAATTTCTGAACATATAACTTTCTTTTCTAGTGCATTTTCCTGTTTCTTTGGGTGCAAACTGATATAAATGGTTTCCCCAAATTTTCATTGCATATCTCATGATGACCAAATCTAACTGATAAATGTTTGGTGTTTATTGGTTTTTCAATTACATTTCATAAAAACAATGTACGCGTGCTTGTAATCTGATTGTTAATCTGACTTCGTAGGTGTTTCATGATATGGTTAATTCTGGAGTGGAACCTAATGTTAATACATATGGAGCACTGATTGATGGTTGTGCCAGAGCTGGGCAAGTGGCCAAGGCATTTGGTGCTTACGGAATAATGAGATCTAAGGTATTGTTCTGAAAAATAAATTCGTTACTCTTATTCATTTAGTTATTTTATCATATGTAGTTTTCTCCACACTGATCAAAGCAATGTATGCAGTAGAATGTAAAGCCAGACCGAGTTGTGTTCAATGCACTTATCACTGCATGTGGTCAATCTGGAGCAGTGGATCGCGCTTTTGATGTGTTAGCAGAAATGATAGCTGAAACACAACCTATAGATCCTGATCACATCACCGTTGGTGCATTGATAAAGGCATGCTCAAATGCTGGTCAGGTGTGCATATAAATCTTCTCATATTTTCTCAGTATTCCTTTATTTCTGTAATGATTCACTCACCGCAATGTATTGCTAACAGGTTGATCGGGTGCAGGAAGTATACAAGATGATGCATAAATTTAACATCAGGGGCACTCCAGAAGTTTATACAATTGCCGTTAATTGTTGCAGCCAGATTGGTGATTGGGACTTCGCTTGCAGTGTCTATAGCGACATGAAAAGGAAAGGTGTGATTCCTGATGAGGTATCATCTTACTCCTTTTCCTTTCTCCTCCTCTCCCCTTCCCCCTTTTTATCTTTCGAGTCCCCCTTTCCTTGCTTTGAGAATGGGGAATAGTGTTTTAAGGCATGATTGCGGTGTTTCTTGTTACAATGCTCATCTTGATCTAGTTCTGAGCTTGCTAGGTCTCTTGTTTTGGGACTTAAATCTGTCTGTAGGCATTTAGGCCTTGGGCCTTTCTTCAGATAATACTTGTGACACATAAATATAGATATGTCGTACACTAGTGGAAACAGCTATCTTTTTTAATTTGGTTTGTTATCTAAAGCATTGAACTCTAGCTCTCAAAGCCACTTTAAGTGCATGAATGCAATGCCTTTGACTGGATTTAGCATATACTTGTTCCAAGATAAACTAGTAAACGGTCTGAGGTTCACAAAACAGCAATCAAATTTTGCATATAAGTTACTATGTCCTTGATTTCAGATCAGTTGTCATCATTGTTTTCTTTGGCCTGTAATTCTCGTTGTTTACTGTATTTGGTTACAGTCTTTCTTCGCTTCGTAGGCAATCTTAATCAAATTTACTTTAATACAGGTGTTTGTCAGTGCATTAATAGATGTTGCAGGGCATGCTGGAAAGCTGGATGCTGCTTTTGAATTACTACAAGAAGCAAAGAATCAAGGGATAAATAGTGGGATTGTGTCATATAGTTCATTGATGGGGGCCTGCAGCAATGTAAGTCCAGTCTTGTGAGAGTTGATTTAGCATATTACTGTGTGTAATGTTCAAAAAAGTGGATGTATTTATGAACTTATAGGCATGATGTTTAACGTTTATTCCCGTTCCTGAATTAGACACTTGCTGAATCATTTGAATTTTGAATTTCTCAGCTCAGGCTTGCAAACATGCTGCATGGGGAACTTGACTTATATGCAAAATTTGTAATGCCACCGTTACTTTCATGAAAATGATAATTTTTCTGATTTATTTCAGGCTAGAAACTGGCAGAAGGCACTGGAGCTGTATGAGAATATAAAGGCTGTCAAACTGAAGTTAACAGTTTCTACAGTTAATGCATTAATTACTTCCTTGTGTAAGACTCCATCAGTTGCTTATTATTATTTGTGAAAATATTTTATTATACAATAATTTGATTATTTTTTGAATTCCAATCTGCTGTGGAAAATGTACTTGTATTTCCTCATTCTAGCATCTATGTTACTCGAACTCGGGTATGAGTATCGGATATGGGTATGCATCCAACATGGGTATGTTCAATTTTTTCTGAAGTTTTTCACGTATATGGCGGGTCCTTAGAGGGTCATATCCTCATAACCTTGTCTGGATGTGTGTTAGATGCGGGTATCAGACATGGGTACCTCAAGAAAGTTAAAGAGTCGGAGCAACATAGCCTGGCATTCTCTTAACTAGTTTTATGATACTGAGGAGGTGCTTCCATCTGTAAAGAGTACATCAGCTGTCTTGCCTTTTAGGTTCATGTATTAAATGCTTAAAAAGATATTTGGAACTTTGGATGGATTACAAGGTCTGACAGCATGTTATCTGCTGGCATATGTACTGAACCGACTGACCATCTTGATAACTTGAAGAAGTGCATCACTTTTATAGGATATTTGTAAAGATGGAGATGGCTTAATCTGGTTGTATCATATATGTTTGACAATCAAAGATCTCTAATGGTAGACAAATTTTTGAAAATCACTTGCAAACCTTGTATTAAAATCTCACAGTAAGTACTTGTTTGCACTAAGGCATCCTTAAGGCTGAACCAGAGCAGAAATGAGATTATAGAAGAACTGTGATGGAAAAACATGATTTTAGAGAAAATTACTAGACGAGAGAAGGCAATTTCCTTATCTATCTAGCTGTGAAGGTTCCAAGTTCCATTCCCACTGCTTAGATTCTTGTGAGCTTTTTGCTTCAAAGGTTTTGAACATAATATCCTGGAAAGAAGTCCGTCATGCTGTGGAGTTTAATTAACCTTTTAGTTTTAAAAGTGTAGAATGTGCGAGGAAGGGTGAAAGGTGGATATATACTTACTTTTTGACCTGTAAATAAAATTTATGTGCTTATGGTGCAACATATAACATGTGCACTTTAGTTTTGAGTTAATCCTTTATTTCATAAACTATCTACGTAATTCCAGTACCTTGATAGTTTTCATAACTCGATTTGTTTGTGGGGCTTTTCTCTCTTTGAATTAAGTTGTTGTGTTGTCTCAGAGGTCAAGGCAACTATCAAATCAGGTATATAGCAAGTCAGAGTTGTTTCAAATTAAAAAATATTTTGCATATTATTTGACGCCCTTCTCTTAAAAGGTTGCATCTGATTTGATACTTTAATGGGTTAGGTTAAAGGCTTGGAGCACTGATAATCTTAAAATCTGGCATAAATATGCTTTATCTGAACACAATAATTATTAACGATATTGGAGTATAGAATGATACTATCAATCTTAAATACAGGTGAAGCAAATCAGCTGGCAAAGGCTATGGAAGTTTTGTCAGAGATGAAGGAGTTTGGATTGTGTCCAAATACTATCACGTACTCCGTACTTTTGGTGGCAAGTGAAAGGTAAGTGCACACTTGACTTCTGTTAGTATCAACAAAGCACATCAACTGAATATGTATGCTTTATCCGGTCAACCTCTGAATTTTTGTGCATTGACTCCCGTTTTCCTCTGTCACCCTGTCTTTAATAGAAAGGATGATCTTGAAGTAGGCCTCATGCTCCTTTCTCAGGCAAGAGATAATGGGGTTGCACCTAACCTTGTTATGTCTAGATGCATAATTGGTAAGTTTAAACTCTTTGTCGCTTAAGAGTACTGTGATATTACCTTTCAAATGACTCTTGGCTTTCTATTATGCTGTCCGATATAAGGAGGTGTCTATCATGTTCTTGTCCTTTCCCTCACCCCCTCTAAAATTAATTCCATATTTGCTGTATTAAGTTCAACTATGGGAACTAATAGAATTTGATGGTTTTAGACGATGCTTTTGTTACAACTTTAAATATCATATCATTCAAATACCGTGGATATTAGCTTCATCTCCATGCTATAATATTTGAAAAAGAAACTGATTTTATAGATGTTATGCATTATGCTTTTTGTATTTGAAGATGTTTTATAAAGCACACAGGCACGTGCATGTATATGCACACACATATACTGTCTTCAATGAGTTTACATAACCCTTTCAATATTATCTCCGTGTAGGCATGTGCTTGCAAAGATTTCTGAAGGCTTGTACGGTTGGTGAGCCTGTCTTATCTTTCAATTCAGGACGACCACATATTGAAAACAAATGGTACATTATTCCTTTGACAAGTTTGAGAATTTTGTTAATTAAATCCACTGTGAGTGATCTTGGTACACAAATTATAGTAATAATGCAGAATTGACGACTTTTTTCTTTGGTGGTAGTGGTTTTCTTTTTTGCTTTTTTTTTTGGGGGGGTGGGGGGGGTGGATGTTATTTTTAAGGGGACTTATTCCTTTTAGTTGTGTTAGCTTGCACTTTACTTTTTAACTGATGCCTGAAAGGCGGAGTACGGTTAACTTTCCAACTTCATGCTCATTAGGTAAAAAAAGTCTTTGATCGAAAAGGACCCTGCATGATTCCCACTTTTTTTATACTTAGAAAATTAAAAGTTTTGGTGATAACTAATGTTGATTTCTCACTTTGTTTTTAGGACGTCTGTAGCCCTGGCAGTCTACCGTGAAACTATTAACGCTGGTACAGTACCTACCATGGAAGTTGTTTCAAAAATTTTAGGATGTTTGCAGCTCCCTCGTGATGATTCTTTGAAAAGTAGACTCGTTGAGAACCTCGAAGTTAGTGCTGATTCATCAAGAATCTCTAGCCTTGGTTCACTGATCGATGGATTTGGTGAATATGATCCTCGTGCTTTTTCGTTACTTGAGGTAAGTAATATTCAACTGTAATCAGCCAGTTTTTGTTGCTCAGGTTTGGGAAATAGTGGTTATTTTATCCAATGCCTGTGTTACCATTTTATAGGAGGCTGCTTCTTTTGGGATCTTTCCATGTGTGTCCTTCAAAGAAAGTCCTATTGTTGTAGATGCAAGAGAGTTGCAAATTAATGCAGCGGAGGTATGTGATTCTCTCTCCTGTCTTGCAATGATATAAACAAATTCCATATCATTGAAGAAGTTTATCTTTGCCTGAATTGAGGTTTACTGATTTTTTATGAGAGTGCATTGGAAACTGGAAGCATTATATGCCTTGCAGTTTATTGACAATATGAATGCTTGTTCTTTACAATTTTGTCCGCTGATCCTTATAGAATTTTATAGTACTCAGCAGTTTTTATATACTGTGTCTGTGTGTTTAATTTGAGCAAACTACCTAAAGCTTTAGTTAAAAAATCTCATATTACTAATTCCTGTGGACAATTTGGTCAGGTTTACCTGTTGACTATATTGAAAGGTCTCAAGCATCGGCTTGCTGCTGGTAATATGATCTCCTTTTATTTTGTTTTATTGTCTACTCTAGAATTTGCACCGACTTAGGTAAATCCATGGTTTATAAGATTGCTGGAACTATGGGAAGCATTTAGCAGAAGACTGTTGAGTATTTTCTATATATGTCAGTTTTTAGATTAGGATGGATTGTTTCCTTATGATACTGGTAATCAAATATTTAATTTGATGGCATTAGCATGTGATAGGATTGCTTGCATAGTTGCATTACTAACTTCTGTCAGTATTCTTGGTACACTGATCTTTGTGTAGGCGCAAAATTGCCCAGTATATCCATCTTACTGCCCTTGGAGACGGCACAAATCTTGACATCTGAAGGGGAGAAATCAATTAATCTTGCTGGAAGGTTAGATGAGCTTCTAGTTGCATGAACATTCATGCATTCGTACCACACATCCCTCAAGTATTCAATGGGAGACACTGCTATAATCAATGCTAGATCTCTTTACTACTTTATCTTGTGATAATAATTTAGTGGTTCAGGAAGTGATTTTTGCTAAAAATTAAACAACAAAAAAGAATTTTCCAACAAAAAGAAGGATAGAGCGCTTTGAGATGGTGATTGTCTACAGTTCTGTTTAGATAATAGTTATTTTTGCAATAGAATTTAGAGGTTATCAGTTTATACTTCATGCAATGAGAATATATTTTGACAAATCTCCGTCTTTTGTCTTTCCGTCCATTTTGTTAATGAATTGGAATGGAATGATGATTTCTTTATGTCAATTAATTTGTTGCGAACAGGATTGGCCAGGCAATCGCAGCACTATTGAGAAGGATTGGACTACCATACCAAGGGAATGAGTCCTATGGAAAAATCCGAATCAATGGCCTTGCACTAAGAAAGTGGTTTCAACCGCAGCTTGCTTCTCCTTTCACTGGGAAGCCAGGTGAGTGGAATGCGTCCCAAATGCGATTGGGAACAGGAATCTCCCGTCAGCAACGCAGCATTCGAACTGGCAATCTATCTTCTACTTTCACGGAAACAAACTGGAAGAATTAGTTGTGTTTTCCACAGGCATAAGCTGATGATGCCCTTTAGCAATTTAATCAATGATTTTGCACTCAAAGAAAATTGCAAAGCAAAAGTCATAAAGCTCCATTCTTTTGCTGGCTAGATTAATGAGTAGTCAAATGGGAAGATAAACAGAGAATTTGAACTAATGGTAGATTTTGATGGTGGGCTGGAAGGGATTTCAATGCTCAAAATTTTGGGAAGCGTAACAAATGATTGGGTGATTAATGCAAAATGATTCTGAGTCTGCCTTCCATGTGCAATGCAGATTCAAGTTTAACACGAATTCGTACGAGAGTTGTTGCATCAAGTCAGGTATAAAATATTCTACATGTAATGGGGAAAAACGCATAAGAACAAAGAGGTGAACATATTTTCAGTAACTGCTTGTTAAAGAAAAAAGTTGCCCTTTTCAAAATTGCGGACTTTCTTTGTTCATTTTCGTCTTTTTTTTTATTTTTCCTTGTCATGACAAGGCATGCAACCGAGAAGCAAGATAGATGAAGGTGTCTTCTTTGCATGGTCTTGTTAAGCGTCCCTTTGGATGATTGAAGCCGAACTCTTCCTCTGCTTGGTTGAGCAAGTCTACGAATGAAGGATGGTTCAAGAGAGCAACCGGAACGACAAACCTCTTTCTTTCGACCTCTCCAACATACACTGCAATGTGACCTTTTGGCACACCCGACTGAGGTTGCTGAGCTTTAAGGATTTGCTTGGCATTCAAAATAACGGATGGCAAACGAAAACCCATGGTTGATTACTAAATTGGAGTTGAAAATTGAGTTTGGATGATCGAAGAGCGCTAAAAAAGTGAAGAAAAAAACGTTGGAGCTTGGAGGTTGAGCCGCAATCTCGTTGTATTTATATAGAATACAGAGGGGTTCCCATTATTTCAATTAATTGAGAAACCACATGGCCATGGGTGTGAAACCGTGAATTGTCGGCCGATCAACAAGTGGGGATTCTGACTCTGAGAGGAGCCTCTCACGCAAAAGCTCACGTGGCTTGGCTCAACTAGCTTGCTCAAGGACCCTTCCTCCTTTTCACACTCTCATCGCTTTTTAATCATTCCATTTATCCATGCCAATTTTTCGGATAAAGACACCCGTATTCTATTTTCCTCGCCAAGTGAAGTGCCCGAGTGACATCTCCAACTTCAAGAACTTGTCATTTCTAACACATACTTCAATTATGATTATGAATACGTTTTATTTTATTATATTTATTGTGATTGTAAATCTATAAATACAATCACTGTCAATGATAAATGGCAACCAAAGAA
>JBBYHO010000006.1:5961317-5981486 GCA_038382025.1 Adansonia gregorii
TTTTTTTTTCTTTTTTTTTTTTTGAAATAAAGAAAAGGAAACCATGAATATCTCGATGGATCCTCTGATCTAAAGCTACAGATATCAAGAACGTGACCAAAATATTTGGGGAATATTCCCTTTATAAGTGTGAAAGTTGCGCACAACTGTTCGCTACTGTATATAGTACAATAATAGTGTAAATTTCCCAATATCTACATATATATATATATATATATATGACTTCCTAATTATTATTTCTCGATTTAATAATTGCGTGTTTAACTTTTCACTGCTTTCTTTTTTCTTTGATATTGTTATACAGATCTTACCATCCTGATGATCTGATCAATGGGTATTTCCAGCTAAATCGATCCTCCTGAAATTGTTTTTTCTTAATGACTAACAACCAATAATTAACCCAATTAGTGAACAAATTAACAATGATTTATCTGTTTATCCAAAGCATTAATTAATTAATTAATGCTTTCGCTGATCAGCTGGTTCATCCTCGAATAATTCTTATGTTCAAAATTAAGACGGATTAATTTTGACCATAATCCAAAAACACATAATTAACCATAGCCTATTAAGATTCTTCTAAAGTACTTGGCTAAAAATAAGCTATTTTGCCAAACATATTAATGGAAGTTATAAATTACTTTGCCATTCAGTCCACTTTGTATGCTTTTTTTTTTTTTTGGATATATCATGTATATCATGTATAATAATTTTATGATAATTAATTAATTAATTAATATTTAAATTATATAAGATTTATAAAAAATTATATTAAAATTTATATTTATAAATAATAAATTTTTATATTATTTATGATTGTGATTGAATAATTATATTATTATAGTAAAAAAATTGAAAGTGTAATGCTCTTCTTTTTCTCTGTACTTTATCTTGAAGCACAGATTGGATCGACGGAACTCAAACACCGCATTCAAAATTTTTTAATATTTACATAAATTTATACTGTTAATGCATCAAATTGAGAAAAAATTCATATAAAAGATCTTTTGTTAATAATTTTGTGGTATGGTACAGTAATTTCTTTGCCTAAGCTTTTATACCTGGGTTTACAGCTTTTCTTCACTTTACAAAGAGAAAAGAAAAAAAGAAGAAGAAGAAGAAGAAACAAAATTTGAAGGATTGCCCATCTTAATCCTTTATTTAATTAGGCATGCAATTGAGAAGTGAGATTTATGAAGGCATCTTCTCTGCAAGGAATTGTTAGACCACCCATCGGATGATTGAACCCAAACTCTTCCTCAGCCCGCTTCAGCAAGTCTTTGAACGAAGGATGGTTCAAGACAGTGATCGGAACCACGAACCTTTTCCTTTGTGTCTCCCCAACATAAACCGCGATGTGACCTTTTGGAACATCTGGCTTCTCTCTTGTAATAACATGTTGCAGCTTAAGAATTTGCTTGGCGCTGGAAATCATGGACGGTACCATACGAACACCCATATTGTCTTAATGTGTTCTGAAAAAGAAAGAAAAAAAAAAGGAGATATTGATTGGTTTGTGGAATATTGTACTAGAACTAGTAAATTCTGTCAGGTTTTCTGGACCTAGAAAGCCGATAACATGTTTGTATTTATAGAGTTTTGGAGAGGATAGATAATAGAGGAGACATGCATTAAAGTGCCATAGTTTTCATTTCCGACAAAGACCTAAATCGGCTTGTCTTGTCATCATATTGGCAGCTGTGAGTTCTTAGAGGACCCACTGCAGCAAAGGGGTCACATGGCTTTGCTCAATGGAATCAAGCATTTTCTCGAGCTGTTGCTTAAAACTCATATCTATCTATTATCTATCAATTGGCACCGGACCAATGGTGCTTTACAAAACAGAGTGCCGTCCTTTGGAAAATCCAGTGCAATATGTCAACTGACGTTTTTTTCTTTTAAAGAAAGTATTCCGTATGTCCTTTTCGGTAGTTCCAAATGCCAACGTCTGATCCTTATCATGTTCGGCGGTCTTAACTTTTTGATAAACCTAAAAAACAGTAAAGAACCATCAATATGATTGGGTTTTTTTTTTTTTTAACTCTATTGATGAACCGGCCTTGGCTCTTAAATTCAGGTTCAGTCGATTAAAAAGTCGAATCCGTCCAAATTAAGCACCAATGACGAAGGTCCATAGGCCAAGAACTTTGGACTGAAAGTCTGAAACAATGTTGGCAATTGCGGAAGTATTTCTTTCTACAGCTTTCGGCCAAACGGTGCTTGCTGGCTAATACATGATAACAATTATTCATGAATTTCTATTCTAAGTTTTGGATAAAAGGGGTTGAAAAAGCAATAGTTTTTGAGTTGCATTATTTTTATCCTTTTGGTCAAACAGGGATCCCTCGTTTAATTGATTTACTAAAATTGCAGCTAACGTTCTACGTTTAATGAAGAGTACTAAGAAAGAAATAAATATGGTTCGGGAAGTCTTGAAAAGTTCCAGGGTCAATTCTTGGATGTGGGGCAATCAAGTTTATGCGATAAAATTGCTATTTATAGTATATTCCATCAAACCCTGTGATCAATCCAGTTTTGCTTATCGACAAACGATAATAGTTGAGGGTCTGGGATATTTTAACTATGCTTTGACCAAATATAGCTTTTTTCATTTTTTTTTAAAAGAGGTCACCAACGAAAAAAGAGTGTCAATTTTGAGATTTAAATCTCACACTGCTGAATGAACCACTTGCACCCGTTCAATATTTTGTCTTTTTAAACAGTAATCTGTTGGCTAAAAAAGCCTAGAAGTTATCTGATAAAATATGCTGATAATGTCGATATTGCATATTATTGTGGATTTAGACTCTTAGATAGAAGGAAAAAAAAAATTCATTTACAGCAATAATTTGACTCTTCCGACTAATAGTTGAAATGATTTTATTGTTACATGATCAATGAAGTGAAAACAGAATTGTGATTAGGCATGCCTGCAATCGAGAAGTGAAGGCATCTTCTTTGCATGGAATTGTCGTGAAGCCAAACTGTTTCCTCCGCCCGCTCGCCTCGGAGCTTAAGAAAGTCTTTAATGAAAACTAGGAAAGGGTGGTTCGCAAACTGATATATTATGGAATCACCAATCGTTTTGTTTTGTGTTTCTCCAACATAAACTGCAATGTGGCATATTGGAACAGTTTGGAAATCAGGGTTGAGAGATTGAAGTGGCCATAATTTTCAAGTCCAAACAAAGACCCAAATGGCTTCATGTTGTCAGCGTATCGGCAACTAAAACTTCTGAGAGAGGACCCACTACTGCATTAAAGAACCACATGGCTTTGCTCACTTTGCCTCATCCTTTCTCCCGCCAACTTGCTTGACTTTGTCCCAAAACAAGCTCACTCCCAAAGCATGTTAGCCCTTATCTTAGGCTAAACAGAGTGCCGTACATTGCAAAAGCCAGCGTAACATGCTCTCAACTGATTTTTTTTTTTAATTTATTTTTTTGCGTAAGACCGTAACATTGCACATGTTCTTGCTGGTACCACCTATAAGAACCGATACGATGCCAATCATGTGTTATTCTACAACTTTTACATCCACCTATAAGAACCGATAGTACAACTTATATCCTTTTCAATTGTTGTTATTACCTCCATCTGTGAGCTTTTACAATCATTGTTTAAGACTTACGTTGGTCGACTATGCCTTAACTATTTAAACCCCTCTCGGTTTTTTTTGACACCTGCCTTGACTGATACTGTATGAAATTGAAATTTTAAATTCTGGTATTTAATAAATCGGATCAGTCCACGGCTTCTTCGGTAAGTTGGCAGTGCATCAACATGAACCGGAAGGCATGCCAAGAACATTCGACTAGCAATGTACGTAGAGATAGAAGGGATTGACCTATGTTTGAAAATGGGATACTTATGAATTCGGATAATTATAAATATAACTGGGATCAATTAACATAAATATCAAAATTAAATATTAATAATAAAAAATTAAAATAATAAAATAAATACCATAATATTGTAACAACTATTTAAATATCTATTACTCGGATTAGTTTTTAAATAAAACATTATTAAAGAATTGGATAAACATTTAAAAGAGAGAGGGAAAAGGGTTGCTTAAAGCCCTCGACCTTGAGCATGCATGGATGCAATGCAACAGGTATGGACCGCAGTTCAAAGAACAAGAAGAGGCCAAGTTCAAGGCAATTATCATATCTTCCAAGCTATCATTATAAGAAGGAGAAAAGAATTATAAAAAAAAAAAACTGTGGGTGGATCTCCTAAAAGTAGTAATTTTGAGGGTCCCGTTTAGGCCCAACTTTCCTAGCGCAAAGACAAAGCACATGTTGATATTTTCATGCATGCAGAATGATCAACGCACTAATTTTTTGAGTCTCCCCTTTGATATTTGTCTTCCCTATATATGCCCGAAAGGCCAAGATCAGAAGTGTAAAAAACTGCATTACTTGAAAGAAAGATCTTTCTTTGCAATATCTTCAAATTCCTAATCTGTTGATCAAGAGAATGGGGATTCGGTTGCCTGAGATGATGCTTCATGCAAAGCAAATTATCCGAAGATGGTCACATTCTAAGCACCAATGCTCAGCAGTAAACGTCCAGAAAGGCCATTTCGCTGTTTATGTCGGAGATGAAGAGAAGAACAAGAAATTCGTGGTTCCAGTATCTTACTTGAAGCACCCTTTATTCCAAGCCTTTTTGAGTCAGGCTGAAGAAGAGTTTGGTTTTGATCATCCAGTGGTTGCAGGTCTCATAGTTCCCTGCGCTGAAGATGAGTTCATCAATCTCACTTCTCGAATAAACCATGGGTGACTTAATGAGCTAGTAATTAAGTTAAACTACGTGGGATTTTGATTTTGTTTTTGGGTAGTTTGATCTTTCATTGTAACTATATAGTACTGAGATATTGTAAATGAGTTTGAAGGTTACAAAATTTTGCTTCCTCTTTGGGTTTCCTTTATGAGAAAGCAACAATTCTGAGAGTTCCTTCTTCAAAGTAGGAGCTTCATTTTGTATACACAAGAAATGTAAATCATGAGATTGATGAGATTTTTACGTAACACTGTTACTTTATGGGCTTAATAATTAATTTCTTCTGACATTTCATTAATTTCCTGATAAGGAAACCCATGCAGAAGTTCCATCTTTGACTTCGTCAAGCTGAACCTCTGCATGCATACTGTCTCATTTTTTCCTTGGCAACCCACTATTGCGCAACCTTACTTTTTTGAAAATTAAGGTTGAAATTGAAATTCCACCGTTCCTAATAAGGAGAATGATAGTTTGGCCTTTGATTTGAAACCCCAAATCGAGAAAGTTCCAGCACTGTAAACCATGTCATTGCAGAGTATTATACAGGTATATAGGTAATTACGTAGTTATAAAACGAGAAAATACTGTACTCTGTTATGGGTAATCCAGCAAAACGCAACGTTTCCCATCTTTGAGTTTCCTGCAACTCTGTTTTTGCATAGAAAGAATGAGGTTGGGGTTGTTAAATCATCCCGGGCACAGATAATGTGATAAGTGACATCATAAGGTTATCATTATCAATCTAGATATATATATATATATATATATTTGAATGCTTTGAATTCTAAATTTGCAATTTCTGGCAGGTTTTGAATAAAAAAATTATTTATTCATTGTTTTCTTTTTGGGTTTTAGTTAATATTTGTTATATAACTTAAAACCCAAGTTTTCAACAGTTTCTGACATGAAAGACCAAGCAATATTTCCATTAACTAGGCTAAACGGTAAACAGAAAACCTATAAATAGAATTTTCTCCAATACAAGAAAGAACGTTGCCATTTTGGCAGAGTATATAGTCCCCAAGTTCACTCTAGAATTCATGAACACCTGCAAAGACAAACAAGAACATTCTGGATTCAGAGGAGTTGGTCGTCAAGAAAAAAATTTCTCGTTTCAACTTTAAGAAAAATTCCTGTCTTTTCTTTTTTAAAGGGTTAATTCAAGCGCTCTCTGTTTTTGCTATCTGAGATTCATTTCAATGCTATTGAAGCTGTATTGCTATGGATATTGAAGCATTGCACTTAGAACCTTGCTATAGCAGAAAAAAATAACATGTTTTCTTGTCAGCAGAGAATCAATTAGTAAAATTTTACTCAAAATATTGATTTAAAACTGCCTTGATTGCCTTTAGCACTGATATTGTGTGTGTGTATATATATATATATAGGTTGCTGCATCATCACTATGGTACATACCTTATAGTTACCATCTAAGAAAAATTTAAGATTTTAGTAAGACTGATGAAATATTCTTCACTGCAAGGAATAGTGAGACCGCCCATCGGAGGGTTGAATCCGAATTCTTCCTCAGCCAGATTTAAAAGGTCTTCAAATAGAGGATGGTTCAAGTAAGATATAGGAATCATGAACCGTCTCTTGCTGGCTTCTCCTACATATACTGCAACATGGCCTTTTTGAACATTTGTTGTCCCCAACATATTCCGAATTCTCAATGAAAGGCTTCGGCGTCGGAGCATTTCTTTGGCCTGTGCTAACCCAATTATTTGAATACCCATCTTAGAGGAATGATAGAAAGCTTTAGTGCAATAATTAAGACTGAAATTAAACTTGGCTTGAAATGGCATCTTCAGGACCTAAATCTCTTATATAGAAAGGCTTCGAACTTTAAAATCGGATTGGATATTAAAGACTTGGATGCCATTGAGGAATGTTTAGGAAAACATATGAAAGAATTAGTTAAAGTTTCACATGGTTCTGTCTTGTCTGTTTCAAATCATTCTATCCTACCTTCCAAACAAACTTTAATATGCAATATAAAACTTTTGAAATAATGTGTGAAATACGGATATTAGGCCGCTCTGTTTTGAAATAACAAAGCATTTACTTTATTAGGCTAGTCATTTTCGACATCGAAGACATCTCAATCTTAAGTGAATTTTGATGATTCATTTGGTTACTTACTGAAGCATTGTACTTTGAGTTAAGTTTGCTGAGTTTTTTGTTTTTTTTTACGAAACTAGCTTGGTTGTTGCAAACTTGCAATATGTCTAGATCCCATCTGGCTGCCATTAGTCAGCTTCGACTACGGTTTTTGAAGTTGCTTTTGCACAATTGAATCTTCAGAACTAAAACATAGTATGGCCAAGTTGCATCCATTTTACTATTGTAGTACCAATATAACAAGTTAAATTTTAGTACCACAATATCTAGCAGCTAATCAAGACTTTCCAGTCAGCACGGCCTTGTTAATATCCAACATATCTTTAAGACATGTGAACTACATGCATTTGCTTCTAAATGTTGAACTCTGAATGAGTGCAAAAGGTCTTCAAGTTTATGCATGACGGTGAAGTACTGTAAGCATCGAGGTCTTTGTCTATATACTATTGTTGCTAGGACATCTCTGATAATTCCATGTTTCAAACTATAGATATTTTTCCAACAGTAGGGACAGCAGTGAGGAACTTATTGCAAAAGGAATACGTAAATTCTCACTTTATTAGTTTTCGGTTCCTTTCTATAATTGTTAAATATGGCAGGAATTGAGTTGTCGTGCTTAAGTAAATGATCAAGCAATCGAAGTTGTCGGAGTCGGAGATGTTAGAGAACAAAGAAAATTATGACAGAAAATGATATTAGTAGAGTTCATTTAGGATATCCTTCTTGATAATGAAACTTGTTCCATCGAAGACAAAGAGCCATGATCATCATCGTACTTCTAATTGTCTGGCCCGTTAAGGGGCCACTTGAACTGTTAGTTACTCCTAAAGGAACAGCTGTTTTATCCAGAAGTTGGAAATTTCCGAGCAAGATCTAATTAGAAGCCATTTTTACACAGAAAAGGAAAAAACCAGTAAGAGTACCAGGTTCAGCAAGTAAATTTTTTTCTTACCTGTCAACCTTTTGTTTTTAAACCATGCACAGTTGACAACATACGCTGAAATTTGAAACTTTGGGGTTAAAATTGTTTGTAGCAATTCGTTTTTTGCTTGTAGCTAGACGCGCATTTTTATTTATTTTCATCACCAACTTATGATCGAGTTTCAAGACGTCTCACTATATATGTTTACATCAAAAGTATTATTATTATTTTTTGGCACTCATAGAAGGTTCAAATTAAGGGTCTCTTTTTTAGAGGAGTTTTTTTTTTTGTCAATCATAGTACCAAAAGAAGTACATAAAGCGGGATAAAATTTTAAAAATGTGTTTGGTTGAGTCAAAAAGTAAAAAGATTGACAGAGAATGATGAAAAAGTGAAAAAAAAAATAAACTTTGGGTATGCTTGATCAGAAAGAAAAATAAGAAAAAAATTAAAATGATTATTGTTTTCTACACTTATTAGTAAGAACAAATTATAACAAACTAAAAAGAAAAAAGAAAAAAAAAAGAGTGATGTATTTCATGCACGTATATTTATAAAATTATCAATCGTTTTTTTAATTTTATCTTTTTCATCTTAACTTTTAATTGATATAATGATACAATAATATTTTTTTATTTTTTTATTTTATTTTTTAATCATAATAAACAATGAGAGATTGTTTTTCCTTTACTTTTTGAATTTTTTCATCAAACACACTAATAAAAAAAAAATATTTTTTTTATCTTTTTATCCTTCTTTCTTCTAATTTTTCATCATTGCAAATTTCAACGTAGCAAACTTTTATCCACTAGGACTTGGGCCACTAACCTTAATCCATTTCAATTTTACAAATCCTTCTACAAACTAGGGTAAAACTATGAACTAAAACCCTAGCAAAATTTTACTTCCCAGTTGTTACTCTCAATAAGAAGGATTGAATTTTGCACGTAGAATCAATGGAAATTCGGAATTTATCCATAATTTTCATGTTTCAAGGATTTTTTTCTTTCTTATTCCTGAATATTGAAAAACCCTCTATATATTTCTGCACTAACAGTTTCAATGTGATTTAAGCTGTTAACTGCTACGGAGTACATACATATATATATACATATAGAGAGAGAGAGAGAGAGAGAGAGAGAGAGAGAACAAGTTTTCTTTTCATAAAAATGATTAACTCACAAAATTACGGTTGATTACATGGGATTGAATTTGTCTGTACCAAGAACAAATTGGAGACACCGCCTGCCTTGGAATTTGACTGTCTCAAACTCACAAGTATCTTGCATAGATTGCTGCGGTCTCGAGGTAACTGCTGCTTCATTTATCAGCAGTTTAAGATTGTAGTAATTCTAATGAAATACTCTTCACTGCATGGAATTGTGAGACCTCCCATTGGATGGTTGAATCCGAATTCTTCCTCGGCTCGGTTTAACAGGTCTTGAAACAGAGGATGGTTCAAGAACGATATCGGAATCACAAATCTTTTCCTCTTATTGCCTCCTCCAACATAAACTGCAACATGGCCTTTTGGAACATTCGCCGTTGCCAATGCATTCCCGACTCTTGCTGATAGGTTTCGCTGGAGCTTTTGCTTCGCCTGAACTAATCCAATGCCCATCTTTGAGTAATTTAGTTCTATTGTTGATCAAGGGATAGAAAGGTTTAGTGGGTTTGAAATGGCATCTCCTAATAACATTTATATAGGCAGATTTCAAACCTTAAAATCGGATAAGATAACGAGCTACATGCCATTGAAGAATGTATAGAAACACATCAGCCGAAGGAATTAGTTAAGTCTCACATGGTTTTGCTTTGTCTTTTGAAGACATCCCGTGTTATATATGCTCCTACCAAGAGTGCGACTTGTGAATTTGTATTGTTTCTCGAGCTAAAACATTAAGCAATGACTTCATGATGCCTAGTGGTTTATTGACATCAAATACTCACCTCAGATCTTAAATACATCATTAACCTTATCTCTGTACCAACTATCGAACATGTTTCTTTAAGGTTATTGCAATGTCCAACGTCCCTTCCATTTGTCCCATAAGTTGTCTGAAGGCATCGAATTAAAATTAGATTGCTGGTCAGATTTGGAGCTAAGATTATCCATGAGCAGGTTGGTCAACTTTGAATAAAATCATTAATTAGTTCGTTAGATCAAACTTCAAATATTGCAACCGTTAATTCGTTTTCCATTATTGAGGTTTGACAATTGTGTGTTTGAAGAAACATATTGCAAATTCTCTTGATTTAATTCAAACCTCCAGGTCTGAACTGCGTGCATGGTTGACTAAATTTGTTCAGTATGTATTGATTTCTTAGATCTAAATTAAAACAGAACATTATAAGGATTAATGCATAATATCTACTTCGAATTTTAATAGAGATTTTTCCTGTCAACCGAGTCTGAATCTGAGTACTGTTTAACACAATCTTTCAGACATGTCAACTAATTAAATACATTTTTGCATTTAGATGCTTGAATGCTACATATTGTTGATTGTCTGCATGAAGGTGAAGTCGTGTAAGCATTGTTGTCTCTCTCGAATACTTTGATCATTGACACTTCAGATACTTCCAAGCTCCAATAAATAATGACCTCTTTTTTTCCATTTTTTTTTTCAGTAGTAGGGACAGCAAAGAAAGAATTTATTGCAGAAATTTCCAATTTTATAATTAGCGAAAAAAGGTGTTGGTTCCGTCCCCTCTTTAATCACCGACGAACTAAGTTTGAATTTCCCATTTTATAGTATATTTCTTGTGCCTAGTTGACTGCAGGCTTGATTTACTCTTATTAGTCGACTCAAGGGGAGATTGAGGTATAAGAGTAAGTTTAGGAAAGAACATAATAAGTGACTGTAAGAATTTTCGAGGAGATTGGCCGGTTGCATTTGTTTATACTCATCCAGGAAGTGTAAATGGGGATCAAGAGCAATGGATGAAGTCTTAGGTGCCAAAATGAGGCAATGCAATGTAGATATTCATTCATGCAAACTCAGGCAGGCCTAATTTAAATATTCATCCTCCACGTATGATAGTAAATAGCGGAGTTGCATTTTCTGTTCCTGTCAATGTAAACTAGATTCGAGGTGAATATCGGTCATGCATATGTGTCTAGCATGATTATACTTAATATTTTTTCAAGTTTCTTTGCATAGTTGAAAGATTATACCCCCAATACTTACATTGAATATGGGCAAGACACATAAGTTCCTATCGAACATGTCAGGATGTTATGCTTAAGACAAACAAGTAATCAGTATTCTCGAAGGGACAAGAGAACAAAGAAAATTGTGGCACAAAATGTTATGTAAGGAGTTTGACAATGATTTTTGTGTCTTATTTTAGATTAATTGTCATATGCAATGACTTTTCTGGGATTACATCACTGTCAACCTTCTTGAATGTGCCTTCCAAATTTGGGGACTCCCACATGATTTGTGCAGTACGGCCTAATGCCCTACCATTTATACATAATACATTGAACAAGAACTGCGTCTCGGAATCAAGGCTATCCTTCTGACATTGAAGCTTGTTTTCTGGAAAACAAAAAAAATGCAGTCATTGTACCTTGAATTCTCCGCTACTGTACCATACAGGGGGCCACTAATACTGTTTATTGTAAGGAAAAAAAAACAGTTGTTTTATCCGAAGTTCAATCATATGGAGATTGAATCAGCTGAAGGAAATGAAAATCAATAGAACAGAGAACAATGACAATCAATTGAACGATGAGAATTGTTATACCCCAACTACGCCAATAGGCTAAACAGTCAAGGAAAACATCAACAAGAATCAACCCATTACAAATTTGGAACCTACAGTATTGCAAAAAAAAAAATAAAAAAACAAAATATAGTCATTGTCAAAGACCATTCCTGGTTAGGCACTAGTCAATTTTTTCATCAATTTGGGTTTTATACAAAATACAGGGCGTCACTGTTAAGTATTGTATGCTTGGTTAGCTGTGGATGTTTCCATTCAACCTATCATCCATTCAAAGTTCATAGCGTCCTTCAATCCCGCCCACCCCACACCGCAAAAAAAAAAGAAAAAAAAAAAGAAAAAAGAAAAAGTTGAATAATGTTAATCACCATCTTCTCAAAATTGTACGAGCTGAGAATTATACCATCACATGAGGTGACAAATATTTGATCCAAATTGCGTTGATCACTAGTAGTTTACATTATTCGAACTTAGGATGACAGTTAATATATATATATATTTAACACAAATATATTTAATTTTTTTTAAAAAATTTATATATTTGAATATCATATTAAATATGTATATCTAAAAATATACGAAAAATAAATATCAAACATGAATATCTTAAACAAACTTAACTACAAGTCAGCAGTCGTCATTTAATTCAATTGAGTAACCATTAAAATCTTTGTAGACCATGATCAATATTCGTAGTTGCCAGAGTTTGTTAATGGTGGTTTTGCTCATCCTATAGCAATTCAGAAGATCTGAAAAATCTGTATAACTGGAAGCTAGAAGTCTTTTGATCCTGCCCGAATAAGCACGTAATAATAAAAAAATTTATTTAAATTTAATCATAAAAATATTTTTAGTAGTTTAAAATTATTTAAACAATAAAATTGAGCTAATCCAAGCCTAAAAAAACATCACAAGCCGACCATAAACACGTTTACGAGGATAAGTGGCTGGTTTTGTAACAGCCTAACAGGTTTCAAGACTACCCACGTGAGAGCCAGCGAGCTTTTCAGTTTTGGTGTACAAAATGAAAGCAGCAATTTCTAGATTAAACAAGAAAATGCTAGGGACAAAAGCAAGTACTCATGATGGTATGGCTAAGTGAGACTGAGTTTAAGGTTTTTTTTTTTTTTTTTAAATGAATGGTTTATCTGATTTCTATTCTATTATATTTCTTTTCAGAGTCTTCTAAATTCTTTGTAATTTTAAGTTGTCGAATGCCCTGAAATATGCCAAGTAGTTTGATCTTAATTTTACATGCAATGGGATGCTTTTGTCAAATCGCCATGAAAATATAAGAAAACAAATGATCATTAATCAAAATTTTCCCAGAAGAACAGATTTTGTTGTCTGAAAAGAATAATAATTGCCAAGGCTCTTCTTTTTACAAACTACAGAATGTTTACATGGGATTGAATTAGCAATAACTACTGAAAAAAAATTGAAGAGACTGTGTTCTTTTTTAAATGTTTCTGCATCCTTTTTTGGTGCAGGAATCATCTATGAACAGTTTAACAATGGAGTTAGGCTGATAAAGTATTCTTCACTGCATGGAATTGTGAGACCACCCATTGGATGGTTAAATCCGAATTCTTCCTCGGCTCGATTTAACAGGTCTTGAAACAGCGGATGATTCAAGTAAGATAGAGGAATCACAAATCTTTTCCTGTTGCCTTCCCCAACATAAACTGCAATATGGCCTTTAGGAACATTTGTTGTTGCCAATGCATTCCCGATTCTTCCCGAAACTGTTCGTTGGAGCTTTTGTTTGGCATGAGCCAATCCCGTTAACTGAATACCCATCTTGGATAAAGAAACAAAGATATAGAAAGACGAAGCTCAAAGATTTGATTGTTTTGAAGGGTGAAAGACTTGGTTTGAAAAGGAATCTTTAATGCCTAAATATATAGACGGAGATAGCAATTTGCAAACCTTAGAAAAACCGGATAGGATAGTGAGATGTTATTGAAGAATGTTTAGAAACATATCAGGTGAAGCAATTAGTTAAGTTTCACATGTTTCTGCTTTGTCTGTTACTAGGCAACCTGACCTACCACCTTAAGAAACCGAAAAAAGGAAACCACAGAAATTTTATGTGGATATATATATATATATGTGTGTGTGTGTGTGTGTGTGTATGTATATCTTCCCTATGTTTTGAACTTATAAAGCACTGACTTTATTATGCTAGCCATGTTCTTGACAGCAATCACTCTTCTTGATCTTAGAGCATCAAAGATTCATTTCGCTTATTCTCTAAAGCATTGAACTTAGACTTTGTTTTCCTTAAGTTGCTTTTCTTTGTGCCAACTGCCCCAATATACCTTTGAGGGTTAGTGCTTTGCCTCGATATCCCTACTACTTGTCGCAAACAATGTTTAAAGACTATTTAAGATTGGCTAACTTTTGTAACAGTAATAGTATTCTCCTCATCCATTCATTTGAGGCCGGTATCCTAACTCACTTGGTCATGTCAGATTTAGTTCTGCTAATGGATTAATTAGTTAAAAGAAGATATTTCCTATTTGGAAGTGCCATTTCCTTTTTGGCAATATCTCTGCCCTAAGCGATTTTCTGGAGTTGAGGTACAAACTCAGAACAAAATCTTTGGACTTTATCAAGTTTGAGTTGCAAAACTGAATCTTAGGACTATTACATAACATGAGACTATGATTTTAGGGTTTATTACTTTAATCAGGTTTTTTCCTGTCGACTGTTCTGATTAGCTTCTAGTATATGTTGTTGACATGTCAATTACATACATGCACATATTAGATCTTTGAATGTTCAATGTTTTGTCCACGTCAAATTTAGCATCCTAAGCTGAAGAGTAAGCATCAATGTCCTCTTTATACTGTTAATATTTAATGTGAAGTACTGGGCCATGTCAAATGTATGCATCAAGGTGAAGTGTAAGCATCAATGTCCTATTTAGACTGTTATCATCGGGAAACATCAGATGATTCCAACCAGGGTTGTTTTCCATAGCTCTTAATTCTGCTTTTTATTTACAATGTGCTCCTCCTAAAGTTAACTAACGTAAAAAGGAATAAAGTCAAAGTTTCCGGTAGATCTCTGTTACAACTAATAAGTAAATTAATATACTGTAGATAAGAATTATTGAAATTATAGAAAGAACATTAAAATTGCAATTTGTTAGTTCCATAAAACCTCTGCTTCTCTTTGCATAGCCAAAATATCCTAGTAACTGTTTAACTCTTGCCTGCACCGAATTGGAGGCGAGCGGTTTTGATGTTTTTTGTCATATTATTTTGAGGCGCGTAGGTAAACGTCTAACATCGACGGTGAACTCATTTGTGCCGTGGGAAAAGCGGTGGAGTGGATGACAGCAGTAAGTTCCGTGGTGGATCTCACCAGGTACTGTTCTTGCTTCATGTATGAAGTAATACTAGATTTCCCTTTTCAGTTTCTGTCAAACAGTAGATTATCATGCTTAAGACAAATCCTCAAGGTACGAGAAAACATAGAGATTTATGACACAAAATTTGAGAGGTCTGAAGATTTTTTTATGGTCCTTTGTTGTCATATTTACAAATAAATAGGGTAAGCGATACGTTGGATCAAAGGGATCCACAAAATCAAAATTCACGTTGTTCACCCTACCTATTGTCCTACCGGTTGGTGCATAGACAGTTGAATTTTACTCATTTAGTGAATCTGCAGTTTTCTGTTGAAGGGGGGAAATTTTATTGTAAGTATAATTGTCATATTGAGTCAATAATTTGTAGTTCTCTTTTTGAAACCATATCCAGCCATCAAATAGGTCAATATTTTTGTGAAGGCCAAATGTGTTATTCAATTCAAATATTAGAACCAACCACTATAATATGCAGACACACATAAAAGAGTCTCTGACAAAGCCATGGATCGTAAGGTTTGGCAGTAGCTATCAATTTGGGACTAGAAATGGCAGCATATTGGGAAATGTCATAAGCTGGGTTCGCTCAATGTTTCCATTCAAGCTATCACCCCTTCAAATTTAGGCCCCAGAGGCTATAATGTTCATCACCAACTCATCAGTTGTATAGGTCAAGAAACAACTTCACATGAGCTGATAATAATTTGTAATGATTTTATCTGCATATTATAGTCTATAGCTTTTTAGTTACTTTCACCCAGATGGTATGTTGGACATGCTTTGGAATTGTAAATTCCATGACAACCCATAAGAATGTCAGCTGGACCACCATAAATTTTTTCTTTTTCCTATTTACTGGTAGGCCATGATAATTCATGATTGCAAAAGCTTTTTTGGCAAATCTATTAAAATCTTACCAATCTATAGGTAGTGGAAGGAAAATCCATGTGACTCACGACCTATGTCCTTAAACAGACCCCATTAAAGTGAGTCATTTCTTGGCCGCTTAATCCATTTCCATTCACCGGTCAAAGAAACTTAGGTTATAAATACAACTTTTCCGCTTTTCCAAGGGTTGCTATCCAGATAATCTTTTTAATTTTTTTTTTCCAAAACTTTATACATTCATCTCCAGATCCAATAAACTTTAAAGAGATTTTTTGTTCCAATCTCATACTTGAAGCAGCCTTCATTTCCGAGCTTGCTTGATCAAAGCTGAAGAAGAGTTTCTGTTTGATCGTCCTACAGATGGTCTCACCATCCCATATGGTTAAGAACTCCTATAACATGGAAATTGTATGACTGACTAGGCCAGAATCAATAGGAGTCATGTAAAAAATAACCCCCCACATTGACCTGGTCCAAATTTTTTGTAATAGAACTTTAGATTGTTTTTGTTCATTCATCAACACGTAAGCTTTATTAAAATAATAGATAAATTTTGATCTCTGTTTCTAGTATAATGAATTAAGTCATATCTGTTATTTTCTCTTCTCTTCCATGGTTTGGATGTATCCAAGAAATCACCATGATTGTGCTTACATTGTTATATCTACGGAAATGTGTAAGAAAATACATTGTTATATCTATTCAACTTCAGCCAGATGGTAAGGGATTAGTAATTTACATAATTTATACCTTATGCAAGTCATTACTCTGCCTCTGAATATTGAAAATTGTAGATTGGGAACCTTGTATATTATGCCCTGCGCTCGTACGATTCTACACTTTGAAATTCCCAGATCTTCTTGGTAGTTGAATAGTTGACTTTCCAGGCCTTGTCTCTCCAAATAATAATAATAATAATAATAAGATCAGTGGTCAACTTAAAATTAAAGATTTCTTTGTCAAAATCCATGGATCTCTTAAAAGTCTAGAATTGGTGATTCTGGGATTAACATAATATCATAAATTACAACGTACAATCCTTAAATATGGAGGCTCAACCAACCAAGTTCCTATATCAACCGGTGCTTCACTTGTTGAAGTGAAGACATCGAACATTGGCACGTGATAACTTAGTCTCATTATGTATTTCAACACAAGCATAGAGCAAAAAGTACAAAGCAAAGCACCTCTGGTCTTGAATCCTAATCGTCAGCCAACATGTGAGGCTGTAGTCTATCGACTTGTAGCTAGTGGAGATGGTATAATTTTGATATCTTGCTGGTCTCCACTACATATCCATTTCGTCCATATAATGTGCTTAGTCAAGTCATCATCGTGGCATGATAAATAATATTTCAAATGGGCCATTATTGTTCGTTTCATTGAATGGTGAGATATGATAGATCGCAACAAAATAGACTAGAGTCCCAAATTTTGTCAAAATGTTATCATTTGTTGGGAGGCAAGGCCATTTGATTCCTCACAACATATGTCTCTAAAAGCATACTATCTTACATCACTCAATTAGCCTGAAACTGCTGACCATAAAAACATTTGCTCTCTCTATAAACACAATACAAATCCTAATGGATGGTCACCCTGTGCCACAGCCTCTTGTAAAACAATATTCTCAATTGACACAAAGTCATGGGTTTTCGCTTGCCAAGAATTGTTAATGCTAAGGCGAGTCTGAGACGGACTCTTTCGTCTTCAGAGACGACAATGGTGCCCAAAGGCCACTTTGCTGTTTATGTTGGGGAAGTTGAAAAGAAGAGATTTGTTGTCCCAATTTCATTCCTGAAGCATCCTTGTTTCCAAAATTTGTTGAGTCAAGCAGAAGAAGAGTACGGATTTAATCATCCTTCTGGTGCTCTGGTGATTCCCTGCAGCGAAGAAGCTTTCATCGATCTCACTTGCGAACTACAATGCTCATGATTTTTGTTGATATTAAAATGGCTAACCAAGCAGAGATTAACAATCTAGTTCAAAGCGAGTGTAAGTGGTGGATTGTTATACGCAATCCCATGCCCTTGTGAACTTTATTTTTTTGTAAAGACTCTATAAATGAGAAAATTCCTTTTACCAGAACACTATTGTCATTAATATTTTTGCTTTGATTTGGCTAAAGGTACGATTGTCAGGAGAAATCTTCCTGTTAAACACTATAGTTGAAATTTAGAAGAAGAACCGTAAAAGCGTGGCCTATTGACCTTTTTGATCGAATCCGTATAGAAGGTCAAGCATCTCGTTCCATGAACCCATTTTAAGAATACTACAAGCTTTCCAGGAATGCGAAAATATATATACATATATATTGTTTTGCAAATTACTAGTAATAGGAAAAATATAATAAAAATTTGCTTAATTATTTCATGTTTAATTCAATTGATGTTTCAAATAAATCCAAATATAAACATACGAAACTAAAAAAATGGAATGTCAACTTATCTTCCATAGAAACAAGCTAAAACTAGATCTTAAAACTTTTGACAGTTTGAGCATTGCAATACATTGATAAGCATTTATCTTCTATAGATTGGAAAATATGTATATCGTGCCTTGTAACCCACACTAGAGAAAAAAAAATAGAGGAGAGTTTCTTCACTTATAATTACTTGAAGATTAGCTTGGTTTTAGAAGAGAAGTAGATTTATCTATGAATTGAGTTAATCATTTGATTCGATAAATTTAGTTTAAAGAGGTCAAGCCTTAATAAATATTTTTGTAATTAAGATCTAAGTAACTAGTTCGAATTATTATTTATTTAATAAAAAATATTTTATTTAAATCTAATTATAAAAATATATAAATATTAATATGCTAATAATATTTTAAGTGAAATGGGTTTTTAGACTTGGCACTGGATAAACAAAAATAAAAATTTTCCCAATTCAGACTATCAATACCTTAAATTAAAGTTCTTGATTCTCATGATGATCCAAGAGTTGACTTTCTCAAGCCACTCAAATATAAATATATACATATATATATATATGGTGGTCATGCAAAATGAAAGATTTCTTGGTCTAATCCACGGATATGTATAGTCTGAATTTGGTGATTCTGGACCATAAGCATGGCACTCATTAATAAGTTAATTTGGTGCTTCTATTCAAGCTATCATCATTAAAATCTAGGGTCAATCAACCAACCAAGTTTCTAGGAATTTCCTTTTTCCCTACTTATTCGACGAACAGAAACAATCTCACATGGATATTGGCAACTTGTTCCACTCTTTTTTTATGGCAGTCATGAAGCAAATAATAGTGTTACTAGCAGCTCTGGTCTTTGATCCTAATCGCAAGCAAACATGTAGGGTTAGCAAATCAATCTCAGACGCAGTTGGCATTCGACAATATTTTGTTCATTTTGCTTCAAAAATTTTTCAACCATATAATCTGCTAATGAAAGTTAATATCAACAGGTCATGATTCAATGATAACCGTATTAATTTCGAATGGATCATCATTGTTGGTTTTGATTGAATGATGAGAAATAATCGATTGCGACAGAATAGACTATAGTGTTGGGGGGGTGGAATTTGTCAAAAACTATATCATTATTCGGAAGGCAATGCCATGTGATTCCTAATAGCCAATGTCATTAAAGAACTTGATTAGGGGCTCTCTCTTCTTCACTCAATCAGCATGATTGCTACAACCATCAAGGCATTTGCTCCCTATAAATACAGTTTTGATGGACAGCTACCCCTTGCCAAAAGTCTTTTCGAGTTCTTCGAGTTCTAAACGTACCTTTCTTACTTCTACTACCACTACTTGTAAAACCATGGGTTTTCGCTTGCCAAGAATTGTCAATGTTAAGGCGAGTCTAAAACGGGCTCTTTCATCTTCAGAGACGACAATGGTGCCCAAAGGCCACTTTGTTGTTTATGTTGGAGAAGTTGAAAGGAAGAGATTTGTTGTCCCGATTTCATTCCTCAAGCAGCCTTCGTTCCAAACTTTGTTAAGTCAAGCTGAAGAGGAGTACGGATTTGATCATCCTATGGGTGCTCTGATGGTCCCTTGCACAGAAGAAGCTTTCATTGATCTCACTGGCAATCTGCAAAGCTCATGAAAGTCAATTTGATATGGAAATGGCTAAACCAGGCAGAGAAACTAACAAATACCAACTTTATGTAGGAATTAGCGAAGTGCAAACGGTGGATTGTTTTTCCAATCCCATTCAGTAGTGAACTTAATTATTCTTTGTAACCAGTATATTAAATGACAATTTTCCTTTAAATCCCACTCATTCTTCTCACTAATGGTGGCCATTTACTAATACAATCATTTTGAACTGAAAATCACTCATGGGTCGGTATACTAGCCCATTTTTAATTAGGA
>JBBYHO010000006.1:5981586-5998088 GCA_038382025.1 Adansonia gregorii
ATAAAATATTACATAGACTGGCTTAAGACGCCAACCTTTGCAATGGATAGCGGCTGCATGCGAAGAACTGCCATTTTATTTTTCAGGGATAAAACAATTCAAAAAGCACATGCAAGCACTGACCACTGACCGCCGAAACCAACCGCCATATCTCGAGCATCAATTTCACTAATCTATACACGCATTAATTGGATAAATCAATTAAAAGAGAGAGGGAAAAAGCTGTTCAAACCTTTGGCCCTTGAGCATATGTATGCATGCAAAAGCAATGCAAGTGTGCAACCAGGTATGGGCCGCAGTTCAAAGAACAAAGAAAGTAGGGGCCAAGTTGAAGGCAATTTCAGCTTTCCAAGATATCATTATAAGAAAGAGAAAAGAAAATCCTTGAATCTTGATGCATGAAGACACGGACCTAGAGAAAACTAACCACTTAACCGACTTACTGACATGAGGAACATGCACTAAAGGCACCAGATAAATCCTTTTTCGGATGTGAAAACCAGTGGGCGAACTTCCTAAAAGCAGTAGTATTTTCCATGTCCGTTTACGCCCAAGTTGTAATATCATGCAACTTCCAAGCTCAAGGACAAAGTACACGTTGATATTTCCACGCATGCAAACTTATCAATGCATTAACTTTTTAGCTCCCTTTTTGTGTACAGACAGTCGGTTAAGAAAAAAATTATAAATATTAAAATTAAAATTTTATTGAATATTATTTTTTTAAAGTTAATTGTATAAAATAATTAAATTAAAAATTGAAAATTTTTGAGCTCTTCTTGTCATATTTTTCCTTATATATACCCAAAGGCCAAGACCATAAAGGTAAAAACCTGCCTTACTAGGGCTAAAAGAATTTCTCCGACGTGTCTTTTAGGATGTCAACTACATGCATTTGCATCTAGACTTTGGAATGCTGAATGAGTGTGAATAGTCTTCAAGTTTATGCATGACAGTGAAGTTTAATCATCAAGGTCTTCGGCGGTACTGTTATTGCTGGGACACTTCTGATAATTCCAAGCTCAGACTATATATTAGATATTTTCATCAGTTGGGAAAAGCGGAGAGAAACTTATCGTAAAATCACCAAATGTGCTTACTTGATATTGTTTGGTTCATTTACGTTTGCTATGAATATGATGCTAAACTATATTCTTGTTTCTATCATTGTTAAAACAAGGCAGGAATTAGGTTGTCGCACTTAAATAATCAAAGAAATTGTTGTTTTGGGGGGTACATACAAGAGAACAAATCGACGGAAAATGATTGCAGTTTTATAACGATTTTACTGGCATATCATGTGTACTGATCAAGCAGAATGCCCTATGACCTGTTATGTTTGAACAAGCATGGAGTCTTAGACTTGTTCCAGGCTACCCCTCTGACATTGCAGCTTGTTCTATAGAAGACAAGGCTGCCATTGCCATCATCATACTTCTAATAGTCTGGCCTGTAAAGGGACCAATTATATTGCTAATCTGCTATATTCGTCAAAACTTTTCTTTGTCATCTAGCTGGCCTCTTGGGATATTTACGCATTGATGAAATCGGGAAATCACATTCTTGGGAATGTCTAAACAAGAAAAAGAAAATCACATAAGAATCAATTAAAGCACGCAATATATTACCTTCTTGATGGTGCATTCCAAATTTGGAGAATCACCGCACATGATTTGTTCACTGCAGTATAATCCCTACCATATTTGTTGAGCAAGCACTGAAGCGTAGAATTAATCCAAGCTGTCCTTCTGACATTGAAGAGTTTAGGCAAAGTTCGGCAGTTTACCGATCAATTGATTGGGTTCTACAGCTGGATATTCTTCCATTCAAGCTATCATCTGTTCAAAGTTTTTCACGTTCTTCAACCTAAAAACGAAAAAAAGAAGTTAATAATGTTTAGGAGCCGAGAATTATTTCTTCGCATGGGGTGAATATTTGATCCAAATTGCGTTGATCAATTCAACTTTTAGTCCGTATACCATTAAATCCAACTGGAAATCATAAAAATATTGAAACATTTTTAAAATAATATCAAAAGTCATGTCTATAAAAATTATTTCTTTTAATTATAAAAAGTAGTGCATCTTAGTTATTTACTAAATGATGTAATTATCTAAATGGACATATATTTGAAAAAGTTATGTCTACATGAAGAGACATTTATTTGCTTATAAATAGAACTTTTCTTATTTGAAAGACATTGATAGAAAACTACAAATAAAATTTTGGTAATTTTATCACGCATTGCTTAATGCATAGTAAATTGATGTTGTCAATGCGATACACCGTCAATCACAAAGCTTTATTGTATCCTCAAAGTTTATATGCCAGTAACATTTTTGCATACTTAATTAATGGTGGGAGCAAATAAAACCTTAAAGAGAGTGGCATTGCTACACACCTTGAAGCCTTCGTCAATTTTTCGTGTTTTTCAGTTCCCCACTTACTAACAATTTCAAGATTTTATTTGTGCAATTTTACGAGAAATTTAATTGGAGGTGAAGGAGGATGCAAGACCCATCATTTAATAAACCATTACCTAATATAAGCATGATATGATGCAAATGTTTAGGATGACATGGCAAGAGTAAAAACAATACATGTAGAAGGCATGCTATGGAGCATCAGATACGTATCTTTTATTTTATATATTTAATTAAATTTGTAATACAAATAAATTAAAATGATAAAAGAAACAATCAATGGTAGCTCAAGTTTTCATAATGCTTTACATCCAGGTATATTTTGTGAACTTTTATTTAAATTAATTATCTATGTGTAAAATTCTTAATTTTTGAATAGTTATTAAGTTGTATTAAAGTCTTAATAGCTTATAATAAGATGTCTATGAAGAGATTTAAAAAAGTTACTATTAAGCTTTATTTACAAATTATTATATTGGTCTTATGATTCGCGTTTGCTGTATATTGTTGGTAGCTTATGATATAGATCTTTCATGGATAATTATGACTATGCAAAATATTTATGTTTATTAGCAATTTTATGTATAATAAACTAAATGAAAGTTTATTATATAGATGAAAATATAAGGTGGATCATTTTGGTTGGCTTAAAAGAACCATAAACCTAGATGAGTTTTATATTTGGTTATACATTCTGATAGTCTATATTAAAAGGGTTAAACAAGATTATGAGTATTTAACTTATTATATTATTTATTATATGAATTTATGCTAGTTTTATGAAATAAAAAGTTGGACTATTTTACAAAATTTATTATCAATATAGAAGTTATTTTGACTAGAAATGATATAAGTTAAAAATTATTTGTATGATAATTTTTTAGTCAAAGTAGAATAGTGAAAAAGCAAAAGCTTTTATAAAATAGTCACTATTCTAATAGAAAATAAAATCTTCTACTGAGAACGTGTAAAATAGTGGTCATTAATTTTGCTACAAGGGTTTGGAGATCCAAATGTGACTATATAATTTTGTTTGATCTTATTTGATATTTAATGTATGGTATGATGCATATAAATATGATTAAAGTGGATATAATTTGAATAAAGCTATAAATATATGTTTGTTTATGAATATGATAAAATACATTTATATCTACCATATAAAAAATTGGTAAATGATCTCCAAAGGAGTCATTATGGAATCATGATATAAGATTTGTAAAATATGGATGAGCATGATATATAAAACTAATGAAATGGTGGTTTTTGTCATCCATTGATTAATGCTTTTTATATTGATAGTTATTATAAATGACCATGCTTAAGAGATATATGAAAATATTCATCAAAAGTTGAGCTATTTGAAAATTCATGGCTCAAAAATAAAAATATTAAAATAGCAAGAAAAAAGCTATTATCTCATTTGGGTTGAGGACAAGACTTTGGTTATTAAAAATAAAATGACTAATAATATCTTTGATAAAATGTGTATTTATGTAATAATCACTTGATAAGCTTGGTAATGGTTTAGTAATATTGACTGTTGTTCTAAAACGAGATATGAAACACCTTTGTGTGAATATGATTTGTTGATAAAAAGTCATGTATTTTGAAATTATGTACACAATAAGTTTAAAATCATTCATTGACTATAACAACAAGCTATGGAAAAAGAGTAACAATATTGTTTTATAGCACCAAAGGATTTAAGACCTCATTATAAAAAATTTTTTGATTGAAAAAGACAGTTAATGTATGATATGCATATTTAGTGATATTAAACTTAAGAAATAAATAAAATAAATAAATATATAATCATTATTAAAAATAAATAAAATGATCATTATGAATATTATAAAATAAATAATTAATATTGTATAAAAGATATCCTTCGTTGTATGCCGCTCATGACCAGTAGCAATATATAATCGTAGTTGCAGGACTCTTGACCCTCATGCTTGGAGTTTGTACTTCTTAGACAGTGAAAAAAAATGTATAACTAGCCCACAAGAGTACTTTTTTACTTCATAAAATTAATTTAATATGCTTAAACTAATTTTTTTATTGTTATACGTTAATATTATAATTTATGATTAAATTTGTTTCACAAATTAATCAAATACTAATTTAATTAATGAAATTATTTAAAAATCTAATTAAAACTATAGTATTCGTATATATTATATGAAATTATTTTAACTTGGCCATCAGCTTAATGTCCTACTTCTTTTTTCAATTTTCTTCTACCATCAACAATTATTATAATTTCTCTGATAAATTACCCTACTTATCATAAACTATCCGACTTAATTTTTTCCTTCTAAAACATCTTTTACATATATATATATATATATGTATTTTTTTTTTCTCCTGCGCGTTTTAGCATGGAAATGATGGATGAGGCAGTGTTGGTGTTTATCAGTGGCTTCTTTTACCGAATGTGGCCATATATACACAGGTTTTCAGGAATATTCACGTGTGACCCAGGGAGCTTTCCTGTTTGGTGTTAAACTAATGCAGCATTTCTGGATATTAAGCAAGAAAATGCAAAGGACGAATTCAATTACTACTACAAATACCACTAATCATGATAATATGAGTTACAGTCTTTTGGAGTTTCTAAATTCTTTGTGAATAGTTTGATCTGAATTTAACATGCAATCTAGGTCAAGGCTAATATCTTCAAATTGCCATAAAAATAGATTAAGGCGATTGATCTGAATTAATCAAAGTTGCTCAGAACAATATAGGCTTTGCTCTTTCTTTACAAGTTACTGTATTTTACATGGGATTGAATTCGCAAGAGGAGCATAACAAAATTTGTGAAGAGACTGCTGCTTTTTGTTTGTTTTTACTGTCTCAAATCATGTTGTCTCAAGGTGGGGGAGAATACGAAGAAATTATTTCTGCATCCTTTTTCGTGCTGGAAGCATCTATGAGCAGCTTAGTACTGTAGTTAGGCTGATAAAGTACTCTTCACTGCATGGAATTGTGAGGCCACCCATTGGATGGTTGAATCCGAATTCTTCCTCAGCTCGATTTAACAGGTCTTGAAACAGAGGATGATTCAAGTAAGACATCGGAATCACGAATCTCTTCCTGTTGCCTTCCCCCACATAAACTGCAATATGGCCTTTAGGAACATTTGATATTGCCAATGCATTCCCGATTCTTCCCGAAAGAGTTCGCTGGAGCTTTTGCTTGGCATGAACTAGTCCCATTAGTTGAATACCCATTTTAGAGAAGAAAATAGGTGGAAAAAGAAAGAAGCTCAAAGTATTTGATTTAAGTGATAGAAAGCTTTAGTGTTTTGAAGACTGAAGACTTGGTTTGAAATGGTATTTTTAATCCCTAAATATATAGAGGGAGATAGCAATTTGCAAACCTTAAAACACTGGATAGGATAATGAGATGTAATTGAAGAATGTTTAGAAACATATCAGGTGAAGCAATTAGTTAAGTTTCACATGGTTCTGCTTTGTCTGTTGCCAGGCATCTTGCCCTACCACCTTAAAATAAAAACCAAAAAAAAGGAATGCCAACTTGTGAAATTTTTATCTGAATTTATATCTTCCCTATGTTTTGAACTTATAAAAAGCACTGACTTTACGATGCTAGGCACGTTATTGACACCACCAGACACTTGTCTTGATCTTAGACCATTTATTGAAGATTCATTTCGGTTATTCACTAAAGCATTGAACTTAGACTGTGTTCCTTAGTTGGTTTCGTTGTGCCAACTACCCAACATGCTTTTGAGGGTTATTGCAGTTAAGACTTGTTTGAAACGATGTTTCGAGACCATTTAAGTTCAGCTAACTGTTGTAATAGTATTAGTATCCTCCTCAACCATTCATTTTAAGACTGGTATCCTGTACTAACTTGGTCAAGTCATGCTCAATTCAGCTCATGAATTAGTTTGTTAAAAGAAGTCATTTCCAAATTGCGACTGCCATTTTCTTTTTGGCAATATCTATGCTCTTAGTGATTATCCAGAGTCGAATCACAACTCGGAACAGACCAACACACTTTCGAAAAAAATACACAAGAAACTAACAGCAGTAGCTCGCTAACTGACTTTTAGTAAGATGGTTTGACTCCTGTGTTAAGCCGAATATAAATAAGCTTGGGTTGCAAAACGTATTCTTGAGGACTACAACATAACATGACATCACAAGATGATTTTATCGTTTATTACTTTAATTAGTTTATTTCTGCCGACTGATCTGATTTGTGTCCAATATATCTTGTTGACATGTCAATTCAATTGCATACATTAACGTATTAGATCTTTGAATGTTCAATGTATCGTCTATGTCAAATGTATGCATCAAGGTGAAGAGTAAAATATATGTCTTTAAATATTTAATGTGAATGAATGGTTTCTATCAAATGTATGCATCTAGGTGAAGTGTAAGCATCGATGTCCTTTTTAAACCGTTGTTGTTGGGAAATATCAGGTGATTCCCTACAACGGCATATTTCCGAAAGTTCCTAACTGTGCTTTTCTGTTTATAATAAGTTGTCCCTAATAAACCACAGATCACTCCTAATTTAGGAGTGTGATCATATGGTTTTTCGTGCTCAAACATAATGCCCTATCAGTTCGTGCATACAAGTTGAATTACTCATCTAGTGAATCTGCAGTTTTTCTTTTGAAGGAAAAAATTATTGCAAGTCTAATGATCATTTTTGAGTAAACAATCAGTAGTTCTCTTTTTGAAACCTTAACCAGCAACCAAATATGCCAATAGTTATGAAAAGCCCCATGTGTCTATCAATTAAAATATTAGGACCAACCACTGAAATATGCAGTAATGCAGACATATAAAAGAGTCTCTACCAAAGGCATGGGTTGTAAGCTTTGGCGGTATAAATGTTGATATCTGGCTGTTCATCTTTCATCTATCCAATTTGCTTCCCGTATGGATTACAATCAGAAAACCCACGTGCAATTATATATTGAAATGCTATTTAGCAAAAATAATGAAGAATTTTATCTGCATATTATAGTCTCTGGCAGTTCTCTTTCGGACTTTTATCTGTTAACTTGGACTTGGACATGCATTATAATCATAAAGTCCATGATAAATGCATAAGAATTTCCGCAGGACCACCGTAATTTTTTTCTTTTCTATTGACCGGTAGGCCATGATTATTCATGATTGCAAAAGTTAAATTAGCATATCTATGGAGATCTTACAAATATGGCTAGTGGAAGGCAAATCCATGTGACTCATGTCCTTAAACAAATCCCTTTAAACTGAGTCCTATCTTGACCACTTAATCCACTGCCATTTACTGGTCAATGAAACTTTAGAATATAAATGCACCCTATTCCAAGGATTGCCATCCAGCAAATCTTTTTACCTTTTTTCCAAAACTTTATACATGCATTTCTAGATCCGAAAAACTTTAAAGAGTTGCAAATTAATTAAGTCATGGCTTTTCGTATGCCTAGGATTGGCAACTGGCAGTGGAGTAAATCCCATAAAGCAGTTTAATAGATTACTTCTTACGATTTCATGGAAGACATGAATCCTTTTGGCAGTAGTCGAATATAATCTCATGTCAGGCTGTTACCTATTGTAGCATTCATGTAATTTAGAGCTGATCTGAAAGTAATGCAGATAAGTAATAAGGCAAATTAATGAGCAGTTTCTGTTCTGACTAAATCTCTCTTGCTCAATCAAAGTCAGCTAGTGGTTAGTTAAAATATTACAATGGAAACTATGAATATGCCCTGCACTCGGTCACTTCAGCACAAAAGAGGGATTTGCATTTTTGTATGTGCAAAGGAGGCCATAGTCTAAGAATGGGAAAGGGGTTATAGATGCTAAGATACAAATTTCAAGCCTGTTGGATCTAAGCTCCGGGCTTGAGGGTTTGCACTTTATAATCATTTGAGGTTTGACTTGTGCTTCGGTTACAAGTTCCTGATACTCATCGTAGTTGAAGAGTTGACTTCCCCGGCCTATCTGACTTATCAACTAATTAAAGATTTCTTTGTCTAATCCATGGATCTCTGAAGTCTAGACAATTAGCATAACATCATTAATCGGTTGCTTTAGTGCTTTTCAACCTATCATCCCTTAATATCAAAGGCTTACCCATCAAAGTTTCCTAAGATCACCCAATCCTCGTTCATGTCACTAAACAATGTCAAATGGACTTCTAACTTATTTCATTTTGCGTTCAACAGAATCACACAGAACAAAGAGTACAAGCAGCTCTGGTCTTTGATCCTTATCATGACAAAACATGCAGGGCTTTGCATTACTGACTCATAGTCGCTAGTGGATAAGATTATTTTGATTATTTTTTGTTTCATGACATTTCGTCCATATGATCTGCCTAATAAAGTCACATTTTCTTGGCCATGGTTGAATGATAAATAGTATTTAAAATGGGCCATTATTGTTGGTTTCATTGAATGGTGAGCTATGATAGATTGCAACAGAAAAAGACTAAGGTACCAAATTTGTCAAAAATGTTATCATTCATTGGGAAGCAAGGCCATGTGATACCTCACGACATATGTCTTTTAAAGCATTCTCTCTTCACCACTCAAATTGCCTGAGACACTGCTGACCATAAAGCATTTTGCTCTTCTATAAATACAAATTCTAATGGATATGCATAGCCACCCTGTGCCAAACTCCCAATTGCCAAAGCCTTTCCTTAAGCCAGTCGAGTACCTGTAAAACAATCGGGCAATTCACAAAGTCATGGGTTTCCAGTTGCCGAGAATTGTTAATGCTAAGCGGAGTCTAAAACGAACTCTTTCATCTTTAGAGACGACATTGGTGGTGCCCAAAGGCCACTTTGCTGTTTACGTTGGAGAAGCTGAAAAGAAGAGATTTATTGTCCCAATCTCATTCCTGAAGCATCCTTCGTTCCAAAATTTGTTGAGCCAAGCTGAAGAAGAGTATGGATTTAATCATCCTATGGGTGCTCTGACTATCCCCTGCAGCGAAGAAGCTTTCATTGAACTCACCTGCAATCTCCAAAGCAGCTCATGAGAAGAATATTGATGTATGAAAATGGCGCTAACCAAGCGGAGATTGATTTTGTTTTAGCTCAACTAACACATACCATTTTTAGTTTCAGGAAACGCCAGTGTATATGTGGATTGTTTTCTGCGATCCCATGCCCTTTTCGACTTGGTTATTTTTTCTAACAAATATATAAATGACCATTTAAAAGAAAAAAATCAACTTGTTCTTTTCATGAATTTCGTTTCTGATGATGTAATTCATTTTACCACTTTATTTCCCAATTCAGACGTTAATATTGGATATAAGTCTAAAATATACATACTCAATTTTTTATATATTTGGAAGATCATATCGCACTTGTATTCAAATGCGTCGAATATAAATATTTTTAAAAAAATCAGGCCAACTAAACCTTACCGTCTACCCATAGCTTTATAATGTGAATACAGAAATGCGGATATTTTCTGCCAAATTCTGCTTTTTTCCTTTTTTTTTTTTTTTGGTATTATGCCATCATTTGTCACTAAATCAGTTACTTGGATTAAAAAGGCGCCATATGCATTAATAAGGTCGATTTGCATGCAAATTTCAACTTAGATCCTCTAAAAAAAATGTTTTCCAGTATTTTGGAAAATATGGGGTCCATCCGTTCAAAAGCATATCCATTTCAGGAATGCAGTTGATACCTATTTCTTTGCTGTCATGGCTTCTGCTATGATGGCATGTTATTGAATCTAGACAGGAACATATGACATGGATTTGGTAAGTTCCCTTTAGAACTCTTTCCTAGCTGGCACGAGTCACATAAAATGGATGAGTGCATGATTTCAGCTTTAAGGACGAAGACTGTAATCAAATTGAAATTTCCAATCAAGACTTTACTGCACAGAATGTAGATAGCTAATTTCATTTCAAGTTTCTTTGATTGGTCTCTGAGAAAAAGTTTCAGAAGCAAAGACTTGCATTAGATGCTTTTCTTGCATTCTCTTATTTTTAAGTTCGGAATTCAACAGTAGCAGTTAGAGGAGAGGTTTGCACTATTTGCAACTACTTGAAGGGCTGGCTTATTAGAGTGGAAATTCCTCATCCTCATGATAGTTGAAGAGTTGACTTTCCAGCCATTCCTGACTTTAAAAAATAAAGTTCCAAGTCAACTAAAATGAAATATTTCTTTGTCAAATCCTTGGCTCTCTAGACTCTAGATTTAGTTTCTGCAGGATTAGCATAAAATCATAATTTAGAGGGGTGGTTAGTGCTGCTACTGTTCAATCAATCATCCTTGAAAAATCAAGGCTCAACTGACAAAGTTCCTAAGGTCACCCCTTCTTCATTGTTGAATGCACCAGACAAAGTCACATGGACTGGTAAATTGTTTTAATTCTGTTTTCAACACTGTTAAAATCATAGAACAAATAATACAAGCAGCTGTGGTCTTTAACCCTAATTATCAGCAAACATGTAGGGCTTGGCAATACCCACTCAGTCATTAGTGGAGATGATAATTTTGATATTTTGCTGGTACATAGCATTTCATCCATATGATCTGCTAAGTAAAGTCATCATCATCATCTTCCGGCCCCATGTCAATGATAAATAGTATTTCAAATGGGCCATTATTTTTGGTTTCATTGAATGGTGAGCTATAGGGTACCAAATTTGTCAAAAAGTTATGCTTTGTTGGGATGCAAGGCCATGTGATTACTCACAATATAAGTCTTTAAAGCATTCTCTTTTCACCGCTCAATTGTAGCCTGAGATTGCTGACCGTACAGCATTAGCTCTCTCTATATATACGCATGCTAATAGATAGCTTAGCCACCCTGTGCCAAAGCCTTTCCTAGCAAGTTCTCAAAGTTCCAATTCCACATTCAAATTTCATTATCTGCTACTAGTAAAACAATCACACAAAAACCATGGGTTTTCGCTTGCCAAGAATTATTAATGCTAAGCCAAGTCTGAAACGGAGTCTTTCATCTTCAGAGACCACAGTGGTGCCCAAAGGCCACTTTTCTGTTCATGTTGGAGAAGCTGAAATGAAGAGATTTATTCTCCCGATATCGTTCCTGATGCATCCTTCGTTCCAGAATTTGTTGAGTCAAGCTGAAGAGGAGTTTGGATTCAATCACCCTATGGGTGCTTTGACAATCCCTTGCAACGAAGAAGCTTTCATTGATCTCACGTGCAATCTGCAAAGCAGCTCATGAGAAGAAATGATGTACAAAATGGCTAACCAAGCAGAGATTGACTGATCTTTAGCTCAACTGACACCTACCAATTTTAGTTTTAGGAAGCTAGCATATATGTTGGATTGTTTTCCGCGATCCCACGGCCTTGTAACTTGATTAATTTTTGTAACCAATATATAAATGCGAAATTTCTTTCAAAGAAACTCTTTCTTTTCATTTACCACTTCACTAAATGTGGATAATTTCAGCCAAAGTCTATTTCTTTGCTGTCACGGCTTCTGCTATGATGGCATGTTATTGAATCTAGACAGGAACATAGGACATGGGAAGCACTTGGAGTACTCCTATGAATCTCACGTATATTACATGGATTTGTCATGTAAGTTCCATTTAGACCTCTTTGCTGGTACATTTCACATAAAATTTATGGTCAATTATCCTCGGTTGAGCCTATGGTTTAAAGACAAAGACTGCCATCAAATTGAAATGTCCAATCAACAATTTCAATTCAGGTTTTTGATTTGGTCAATGAGAAGAAGTTTCAGAAGCCAACACTTACATTAGTGCATTTTGTTTTTTTGCTGAATTCAGTTGTCAGCAAGAAAATGTTCTGCAGCAGATTTTTCTCAGTAACACATCAAACAAAAATGAATAACAAAAGTTTAATATTTTGGGATTATTAAAGAAATCCAGGACAAAGTGTAGTGGTTTGCACTATTTGCAACTAATTGAAGTTTGGCTATTATCTAGACTAGAAATTTATTATCCTCATGATAATTTAAGAGTTGACTTTCCAGTCCGTGTCTGACTTAAAAAAACGTTTCAGGTCAACTAAATGAAGGATTTCTTTGTCAAATCCATGGACCTGATAGCTAAACTCTAGATTTGGTGATTCTGGAGGATTACCATAGTATCATAAATTACAGGGTTGGTTAGTGCTGCTGTTCAATCAATCATCCTTGAAAAATCGAGGGTTAGATAACCAAGTTCCTAAAATAACTCCTTTGTTAAAGGTTATGATATTTTTGTTGTTTTAATTTGCTTGTTGTCCTTTTGCATGTATTTGAATATAAATTTTGATGTGCTGACAGTATATCTTGTAGTATCTATCTAACCTATCTGTGTTAGTTGTACTTTGTTTAAAATTTCAGAATATGATATTGTTTTGGTAATGTAACAGTAACAGTGGTTGAACCACTAATTTTGTAATTTTTATTTGAATGAAATCAGTTCCAGCAAATCAGTAAGCTAGTTTTTTTCTCTCCAACTTCTTTTTCAAGTTTAATTCTCTATTTCTTAAGCTCTCTTGACAGCACCAACAATTGGTATCAGAGCTCATCTTGACCTTAGGGGACCTTTAACAACAATTTGAAGTTGAATATGGCTTCCAATAGCTGCTCTTTGCCTGCACCTCCTATTTTCTCTGGTAAAAACTATCAAATTTGGGCTGTTAAAATGAAAACATACCTCAGTGCCTTCGATCTTTGGGAACTTGTGGAGACTGAAAAAGAACTTCCACATCTCCTAGGAAATCGTACAATAGCTTAATTGAAGAACTATAGTGAAGAGCAAGCAAAAAGGTACAAGGCCAAGAGCTACATTGAATCTTCTATTTCTGATGAGATCTCCATCAGAATTATGGCTTGTGAGATAGCAAAACAAGCCTGGGATATGTTAAAAGAAGGGTTCCAAGGAAGTGACAAAATAAGGCAAATTTAGGTGCTAAATCTAAGAAGAGAGTTTGAGGTTTTGAAGATGAAAGAGACAGAGAACTTGAAGGAGTATAATGATGGACTTATGAAGGTTGTCAACAAGATCAAATTGCTTGGAGAACAGCTGCCTGACAGCAGAATTGTAAAGAAGGTACTAGTCAGCTCACCAAGAGATTTGAAGCCAATATCTCATCACTTGAAGACTCTAAGGATCTGGCCAAGGTCACTCCAGCAGAGCTATTTAATGCATTTCAAGCTCAAGAACAAAGACGAGCCATCAGACAAGAAGGCTCAATAGAGGGTGCACTTAAAACCAAGGAAAAAGTAAAGGCCCAACCTAACACAAAAGGAAAAAAGCCATGGTATAAGAAAAACAAGAACAATGGTAAGAAAGCAAAATTTCCAGCTACTGTCACTGTAAAAAAACCACTCACCTTGAAAAATATTGCTGGTTGAGACTGGATGTTCAGTGCAGGTCATGTAAACAAATGGGCCATGTTGAAAAGTATGCTAGAACAAGAAACAACAACACCAAGATCAACAAGCAAAGGTTGCTGACATTCCACAGCAGGAGAATGAACAGGTTTTTGTTGCCACCTACTATGCAACCGAAACCACTTTTGGTGCATGGCTCATTGGTAGTGTTGTACACACCACATGGCTGCTGACATAAAGCTGGTCAAGGAGCTGGACAGAACCTGGAACTCCAAAGTCAGAATTGGGAATGGTGAACGCATTGAAGTAAAAGGGAAAGGTATTGTTGCTGTTGAAACTTCTTCTGTTACTGAATACATTCAAGATGTTTTGTTTGTTCCTAAGATTGATTAGAATCTTTTAAGTGTTGGACAACTACTTGAAAAGAATTACCTCATAATATTTAAAGATAAAGCATGTTGCATTTATGATCCTTATGGCCATGAACTCTTTACTATCAACATGAAAGGTAAATGTTTTACTTTAGACCTGCATCAAGGCTACTCATCAGCATACGTAACTTTTTTTGATGAATCTGAATTATGGCATAAAAGAATAGGTCATTTCAACTATAGAGCCCTTCATCTCATGCATAGGAAGAACTTAATGCTCACCATGCCTGCGGTTTCACAACACTCTGAAGTTTGGGAGGTTTGCCAACTTGGCAAAATAACCAAGCTTCCATTTCCTGTCAACAAAGCTTGGAGAGCATCTAAAAGGTTACAGCTGATCCATACTGATGCATGTGGTCCAATGAAAACACCTTCTTTGAATGGCAGCAGGTACTTTATTGCCTTTATTGATGATTTTACAAGAATGTCTTGGATTTATATTCTAAAGCAAAAGTCTGAGGTTGCTAATTTTTTTGGAAGTTCAAGGCTTGGATTGAGAACCAATCCAGTTGCAAGATTAAAGTGCTCAGATCAGACAACGACACATAATATACATCTAACAAGTTCAATGAATTTTGCAAGATTGCAGGCATAAAACATCAACTTGCAGCAACCTATACTCCATAGCAAAATGGAGTCGGTGAGAGAAAGAATAGGACTGTCGTGGAGATGGCCAGATGTATGATGTTTGAGAAGAAACTTCCAAGGAAGTTCTGGGTAGAAGTAGCAAATACTGCTATTTATCTCCTTAACAGGCTATCAACTAAGGCCTTGAAAGGAAAAACTCCATATGAATGCTGGTATGGATCAAAACCTTCAGTTCATCATTTTAGAGTGTTTGGAAGCATCTGCTATGTGTATATTCCTAAAGTGAAGAGGGATAAATTAGACCAGAAAGCTGAAGTCTGCATCTTCCTTGGATATAGCACTATCACTAAAGGGTACAGGGCCTATAATCCTCTCACTAGGAAAATGGTAGTTAGCGGAAATGTAAAGTTTAATGAGCTAGCTACTTGGAATTGAGAAAGACAAGTAGAAGAGCCTGTAAGACACACTGTTGCTGATTTGAATCCTTAAGAGCTAGAAGACTTAATTTATGAAGATGGAACCTTTGATCATGAACCTGTCAGAGGTACGAGATCCTTCACTGAGATTTACCAAAGGTCTAACATGGCCATACTTGAACCTGCCAGCTTTAATGAAGCTTTCCAGTCATCTCAATAGAGAGCTGCAATGAAGGAGGAGTTGCAAATAATTAATAACAATCAAACTTGGATGCTGGTGAATAAACCAGAAAATAAAATTGTGATAAGTGTCAAATGGATTTTCAGAACCAAACTTAATGCAGATGGATCCATTAACAAACACAAGGCAAGATTAGTGGCTAAGGGCTACTCCCAGCAACAAGGAGTTGATTATTTGGAGAATTTTGCACCAGTTGCAAGGTTGGATACCATACGATTGCTGCTGGCTTTAGCTGCTCAAAAGGTTGGAAGATTTGGCAGCTTGATGTCAAGTTTGCATTCCTTAATGGTTATCTCCAATAGGAGATTTATCTTTATCAGCTTGAAGGATTTGTTGTCAAAGGGCAGGAGGACAAAATGTATATGCTTAAAAAGGCTTTATATGGTCTTAAACAAGCTCCAAGAGCCTGGTACTCAAGAATTGATGATCACTTGATAAGTGTGGGGTTCAAGAAAAGTCTTAGTGAAGCAGCACTTTATGTCAAAGCTGTTGGCAATCATGAGTTGCCAGTGGTTTCTTTATATGTTGATGATTTGTTGGTGACTGAAAGTAATCCAGCATTGGTGCAAGACTTCAAGACTCAAATGAAGGATGTTTTTGAGATGACTGACCTTGGAGAAATGTCATACTTTCTTGGATTGGAGGTTACACAAGCTTACAACAGCATCTTTATTTCTCAAAAGAAATATGCCATGGAAATGCTGAGAAAGTTCTGTATGGATAATTGCAAACCTGCTACTACACCCTTAGCTCAAAATGAAAAATTGAGCCAAGATGACAAGTCTGGAAAGGTTGATGAAACTGATTACAAAAGGTTGATAGTGTGTCTATTGTATTTAACTACAAGCAGGCCTGACACAATGTTTGCTGTTAGTATACTTTCTAGATTCATGCATTGTCCTAATGAGACACACCTCAAAACTTCTAAAAGAGTGTTGAGATACATCAAAGGCACCTTTGACTTTGGTGTTCTATTTCAGAAAACAAATGAATTGAGACTCCTAGGCTACTCAGACAGTGATTGGGGAGGCTCATATGATGACATGAAGAGCACCACAGGTTATTTGTTCAC
>JBBYHO010000006.1:6064300-6075909 GCA_038382025.1 Adansonia gregorii
AACCTGTTGTCAATTTGTCAACAGCTAAAAGCGAACTTTCGGCCCAGATGAGAATGAGAAAGTTTAGGCACCCGACAATTAAAAGAAAAAATAATTAATAATATTATTTTTTTAATTTCTTTTGAAAGTAGTTAATATAATTTAAATGATTAAAAGGTGTTTATAAATGTTTAATTACTCGAATTATTTTTATATGAGGCTGCTTAGTCGTGGATTTATATTCTAAATATTTACTCACTTAAAAGTTAATATTTTATTTTATTATTATGCATTTTTTTTTTAATTTGGCAAAGCTTAAGGAATTTTTGATAAATCATGAACGTCCTCGTAGTCATTTCGTATGGTGAGTTGCAATTAAAATTTCTTAATATATACTATATGCTAATTAGAATTTATTCTAAATGGGAAATCGAATTTCTTAACACATATTTGGCATTTGGAAAATGACCAAAAGAATGATTTTTCTTTATTATTATACTATAGATTTTATTGTTCCCAATTCCCTACCACCACCACCACCAGCAGCACCAAGTCAATACAAATCTTTCTTTGGGAGATTTGCCCTTAGGAATTAAAGAAAAAAAATGATGGGTCAGCATTTGATCTCCCAATGCACCAATGCAAGATTCTTATTAGCAACTTTGTGCTAATATTTGTTAATAACTCCATATCTATATAATTAAGTAAATCCTCCTTTGGTTTCTACCACTTGGTTGGTTGCTGATAAACAAAACCACACTTCCATTTACCAACAACCCCCAAAGCTCCATTTTGCATTTGATCAATCTCTAAACGTACTGGAACTTGGAAATTAAAATTATATATTTATATATATATAATTGGAAAGGTGATGCTAACATGAATCAGATTTGTAACTTTCGAAAAACAATCAATCAATCGCGAGTACCATCATCAACAAGCGCAACATAAATAGTTGTTTCGTGCACAAATTTTCATGAATTGCTATTTTAGATGAAACAAGTAGTAAATAAGTAAATAAATGGGGCTAAAAATGTTAAAGGAACTCATGTAGCATATATTGCTCACTTAGTGATCATTGTTTAAGGCTCATTGTGCGTTTCAGCTTGCTACAATCTGTAGGAACGTCAGACAAAGGCAAAGAAAGTGTTCGTTTCAGAGCTTGCTTGTCATCTACGTTACTGTTCCTTGGTTGAGAAACTGGTATCAGGGTTTTACACGTAGGCTGCTCTTCAGTCAAACCAGATGGATGATGATCAAGTATTTCAGGTTGCACCATGGCTAGTTCATCAGCCTCAGGAGCAGCGGCTGCCTCGGTGTCTGCCAGTTGATAAGCATGTGATTGCTGTGCTTTTACGAGGTTGCAGGATGATGATGATGATGATGATGCATTGAAGCGTATGGCAAAGAGCAGAACGATGATCCATATGAGAATTGGCAGCGAGGTTATGGCCGAAGCACTGTAGACCATCCAACGGAAACCCGGGTAGTATTGGCCATGGAAGACCCATTGAATGATCATTGCTACACCTAAGAAAAAGGTCGCAGTGCTGCTGACGATGAAGAGGGTGAAAATATTGGTGTTGGGCAGATGAAAGAAGTGGTAAATATTGGTTAGCCACACTGATCGTTTGGTTTGTGAAGCGGCTTCTGGACTCATATTAGCGTCCATTAAGGAAAGTGAGACTGAGCCAATTGGCAAGAGTAGAGTAGACGTTGTTGCAGGCAAGATGGACAAGAAAAATAAGGATTGCTGCATTATTTAAATTTGAAACAGAGCGAAAGATAAGATAAGATCCTAATTTTAAACTGAAAATATTCACAATTAATGTAGTTATCGTTTTTTTGGTAGTATCCTTTCGGTGTTTTCCAGTTTCAAATTCTATATCCAACGGAGGACCATCTCAGATTACATGTATGCTACTCGATAGACTATCAGAGATAGCAAGATTAAGAAAATTTAATCAAATAACGTCATTCTCAGTTGAGTTTTTTAGAAAGCTTTGTTGAATATGGACACGGTTCATGATTCTGTACATCCTTAGTCACCCATGAAAAACCACTTCAAGCATTCGACATTTGCAAATGCTCTCAATACAACCAGATGGTATCATCAACAAAAACTGGCATTGATTTGTTCTAATGCGTGGCAATATTATCAATATTTTCATAAACTACGCATTTTCCAAAGGTTAAATCATTTCAACCCCTAAACTATAGACGCATCGGCTCCTGGGTCTGTTTGCATGAATGATCCTTTCCTAGGATGTCTGAACTCTGAATACCATTTGGATTGTAAAGATTACCGAGGGACTACGAGTTTGAATGAAAATAAAAGAGCCACTTTGCTATGGCCATCTAGACTGAATTGGAGATGAACATTTAAGGAATTACAAAAAACCTACATCAATGGAGCAAAGAAGCACCCTTTTTATCAAAATGCTCCATTCCTCTTCTTGTAATTCAATCCTAGTTCCGGGGAATCTTTGAGGTAAGACTGCAATGAGATGGCCCAAGGCAGAAACATAGTCCACGTTCCACAAGCTACTTGATGGTAATGTACCGATTCGTCCCATGTCTTGCCCAGTAGGTCTTGAGATCCAGCGGTATTGAAAGATCTTGGCCTTCGGCAGCCAGCCGACTAAGCAATTTTGTGAAGACACTACCACTCATCTTCCGGCCACCCACTCGTGAGTGCCGCTTGTTTGGCATCTGTGGCAATGGGTATGATGACATGGTGGTAGTGCAACAAGACGACTGCCATCCACCATTTCCCCACTTGTAGCATTGTCGGGAAACTCCTGTGCAGGAGCAAACTGGCGCAGGCATTGTGGTTTCATCAAAGTTTACCATGTTCAATCCAATATCTTGATCGTTCCATTCATATTTACACCTCTTTACCTCAGTACCAGCTTGCATATTTAAATCCTTAGCCACTTTCTTAATCTTTCATGGTGCCTTCGATGGAACAGCTTTATTCTCCTTTGTCCCCCTTACAGGACAGGACTTGCCTTCAGCAGGAGCAATGGTAGATACTGGAAGGGCATCAGTAACGTGCATTTCACGATTGAGAGTTTCACCCATATTGGTTGAATGATATGAAGGGTGCATGCGTTTTCCTCCACGCTGAATACCACTACCAATTGGAAAGTTCATGGAATTTTCCCGATACTGTAGCATAGCTAAAGCATTATCTCTCTCCATTAAGGCACTATCACGCTTGGCAAGTGCCTCATCCCGCTGCTGGAGGGCCTCATCTCGCGCAGCCAAGGCTTCCTTCCTTTCAGAAACAGCAATGTCCCGTTCTCGAATAGCAGCATCCCTCTCTGCGAGTATGGACATGATTTTTTTATTCATGACCAAGGCATTACTTTGTTCCTTCATGTGATGCTGTGACATCATATTCCACTGCATGTATTTTTTGCACCCTACTTAGATAAATCAAGTATCAAACAATAAAATTAAGCAACAGGGTCCGGTGGGGAATTTTTTGCTTTCTTCTTACCGGAGGGTGGTGTGCTCCTTTGTAGTAATCCAGCTTATATCTCCCATTTTCTTGTTGCCCAGCACCATCCATCTAATATCAAGTCCGAAAAAATTGGGCTAAAAATGTTAACATCCGCTCCTTGAACTTTAATTCGAACACAGAAGTCAACGAGTTGCAGGTATGATGTAGCATATGCTATTTATTTATATGAGGAAAAATCCAAAGTTAAATTTCAAGTGATTTGCAAAGCAACTAGCAATGAGTAAACAGAAGTAAAAGACTGGATCTACGAAAAAGTACAACCACATAACTTTGAAAATAGAGAGTAAACCAAACAATCCACAATTCCAATTTGAAGGCAGGCAATTTGGAGAAGGAAAAATAAACAGCTATGACAAATAAACAAAGAAAATAACTAAAAATCACACAGAAATTATAAACTTTTAACTTTTAAACGGAAATCATAAATTTCAACTTTTTTGTCATGTCACCAACCCCCAGCGAAATACGGTATCTCCCCGACAAGAGTACACACTTATTCGTGAACTTAGAATCGATTTTCTGATAAATAATTATCTGCAATATAGCAGAGTAAATACCAAGCAAATTTTGATACAATCAAGAATATATTTCTAGTTCAACAAGCTTCCCTTCTCCAAATACCTTAAAATCAGCAAAAGCCACAGTGAGAACATATTCTTAATTAGAAGTTTGAATTATAAAATGCATCAGTATTTAACAAAAAAGCAACTCCCACATAAGAATGTTTAAAATTACAAATAAAAAACATCATAAAAAAATAATATTTCCAGAATTGTCATTTGTAAAGTAAGGATTAAACACTCAAGCTCAGGAGACTCAAATGTGCAAGGGGTACAATCATTTTAAATCAGTTACGAAGGCACTTGAAAGAAAAGGAACAACAACAGAGTCTTCATCATGAAATACTAAAATGCAAGCAGGACAGGTAACAAATAAGGCAAGCAGCTAAAGAAGGCACAAAGACCTCCAGCAGTTGACGAACATCTAGGCTGCAAAAATTCGTAACCCAGTACCTACTAGGAATGCAATCAAGCAATGTTGTAGCACTTACTAGCACTTATTGTAGTTAGTTCACAAATAAGGAAAGCATCACAAGCAGGAACCAACAAAACCGAGCTTGATGAAAGTTGCGACTGCAGAAACGAGCAACAGCTCAAGTATAAGCAAGTGCCAAACCCGACACCATCTTACGCGAAGGAGAACTCAAGTACATATTTTTGAATTGCTAACCATCGTTACCTAAAGTCCAAAACAAATTAAAACAAAGGCATAAAAACTAAAAAATAAAATAAAATAAAAATAAAAATCCCAAAGAATTCTTGCAGAACATTTCCATTCCCATCCAATGAACAATGCAAATTGCTAATTTCCCGAACTTATATTAATTAAAAAAAAAACAGAAGAAGAATTATTTTTTCTTTCCTCTAACAGATCGGTTTCATACAGCTCAAAAGAAATTCAAAAGGAAAGACAAACACTCGAGACCAACATATATGCATGTAAGCAAGCCCTAATTAAGCACATTCCTTAATCCGAGTTGATTAACGATCATAAAATCGAAAGACAACTTTAAATATTTAGTTAAAAAGATACTATGACTAATTCATAAGCGGTACAAATAAACAAAATGGAGAGAAAAACTGAACGAGAAAAATGTTCCAAATCAGTTTAGCTCAAATTTCCAGTAAAGTTAGGGTTTTTTTTTTTTTTTTACTACGATAGAAAATCTTTTTAATCTAATAATAATTGAAAAAAAAAAAAGAGCTTAATAACCTAAATAAAAATGCTCGATACGCAAGATAAAACAAAGAAATTGGGACATCTTGAACCAGAAAAAAAAAACTTACTTTTTTTTTTTTTTCCTTCTATAAAGAAATGGAGCGGAGCGGAGTTTGATCGCCAGGTACAATATTAAATTGATTGGGAGAAGGATTGAAACTTGAAATTGAAATTGAAATAGAACGATTTTGCTTCCCTCCAAAAACGACGACGTTGTAGCTTTCTACAGTCTAAGGATAAAACTCTGCCGTTTTTGTCTTTTTCTCTTCCCCCTTATTTTTTTAATTAAATAAAAGAAATGTTAACGTGATATATATATATATATATATATGTAATCAATGCATGTTTTTGAATTTAACAAAAATAATATACTAACCTTGTATTATTTTTCTGGGTTGGTACGCGTTATTGAAACATGCTTGGTCTTGTTATATTGCTGAGAGCCACTTGGATTGTAGCTGCTTTTCCCATTCTTATAGCTGACTTCGTTTCATCAACTTTTTACGGGTTTGAAAGAGAGGAAAGACCATGGCTTCGCATGTGACTTTTCTTAGTTGTTGGATAAGAACTTCCGTCTTTGACTTTTTTTGTTTTTGGTTTAAATTCATAATCTTTGTCTGTATGTTAGTGGTATTTGTTTTTAAGTTAATTTGAGGCTCAGGGTTACTCAGCATGGTCTAATTGCAGTGTTAAGTGATGGATAGACATGGGGTTGTCGAATCTGGTTCGACAACTATGAACTATCTCATAAAATTTGCACTATCGACTATTTTTGAATGCAAGTCCGGAATTTTATTTGATCTGAACGAATTTAATTTGCTAATCTCAATATGCTTTGTATAATTTGAATGTGGCATTCATCATCAAGCTGCATTTTTCAGAAGTTTACCATGGAGAATATTCTAACTATTCCTTTGCATCCTGATCCCAACGCTACGAGCTAAGCCCTTTGAAACCAAATCTTCCATAGCATGCCAGCAAGTCTCCAATGATATAGTCGTGTCTACGTTGTCGAGGACTCCATCCTTGTCTAAGGGACTGCCAGTTTGATCGATTCCTGTGTGTATATAAAATACAGCCAAAATCAGAGTGTAAGTAGCTTCCTAGTTTTGTTCAGAGTCTTTATTTTTTTTTAAACACTTTTGTTCTGCATATATCTGAATTTAAATATTCTCTAAAAATCTTTCAAATACATAAAAATTTTAAAAATACTAAACATAATCTCGTGGGACACATGCTCACACTCGAATCCAAATAATATATGTTGTTTCTTACTACACCATCTATGGTTTGCTTTATTATCCAAACAATGGGGCCAACAACAGATCCTTTAAAAAGGATCTTATCATCCCCTAGTTAAATAATTTCAGCCCGAGGATCCTTGAAACCGATTCATGCTTTCGTAAGAAAGCTGATCTTCTTAATCCATCAAGGCTAACGGAAAAGGACAGTTAGGAGTTTACAGTGAAGAAATCTTATTGAAATTTTACAGTGAAGAAAGTACTCGATACAAGTTAAAATGTAAAAACAATAAGAAAAGGACAGTCACGAGTTTACCAGTGTGCCTTATGGCGATAGGAACGTTATATAAATACAAATCTAGATAATCCAACTTAAGCTTCTTAAGACTGTCATTACAGGCCTAGTTGCAAATCAAACTGGATGAGATAGAACTAGATCCTACTAAAGTAAGAAAAAAAGACAAGAAGTCAAAAGTATCAACTGAACTAGCCTTTGTTGTAATAAAGGTGTCGTCTATCTTAACAAGCCCGGTTCGATTGCCTCTGATAGTGCCGCCCTATCTTCTGATTCGTTCTGGTACTCAGCTGCAAAACACCGTTTTATTTTTCCATTGTTATATATAGCTATTAATGTTTGTATATCAACACTTGAACTTAGAAGGACTTGAGTCGAGAATAATACTATCCAATTTTAACTAAAATATAAACAAAGAAACTTCCAGAAGGATCAAAAAATGTCTACAAGCTGAGGCAGTTATTCAGATATGTACAATGAAACAGTAGTGTCAGGAAAGTAGCAAGATTTTATCTACGTCTGATCACACATATATATATATATATACACACACACACACACACACACATATAAATGTAAATTAGAAAGATAAAGGCAGAGTACGTACCAGCACAATCAAAATGGCGATAACCAATTTTGATGGCGTTGATGATGAGGTTTCTAACGTCTTTTCCGTCAATACGTCCAACACCCAGACCAATTATTGGCATCTTCAATCCATTATTCAGGAGTTACCTCCATTCTCTCCTAACTCTGTACAGTGGAGTGCATGAAATGAAATAATGAAATTGAGAGAGGAGATTGTTTCAATTTCCCTTTGTCTCTTGGGTCGCCCAGCCCAATCCGTTTTCTTTGCTTTTTTCAATGCTGTTGACGGAATCCCTTAACCACACAAACAAAGCCCACAACCAAAACCCAAACAATTAAATACCTTAAAATTTTAAATATAAATTTATACTAAATTATATATTAATCATATTTAAACATATTATATTATATTTAATTTTTTTTATATTTTGTATCAAATTTTATCTAATCTAATTGTTCCTATCTCATAATAAATTTATTGATTTTTAATTTATATAAAAAAAATCCTTCAATAATCTACCAAGCATTGATATATAGACCATAAGGTAAAAAGGGAAATGAAAAACTCAAGAAAGAAGATAATACTATAAATAATTTATTGTTAATTTTAAATCATCAATGTATGTCAAATATATCAAACAAAGCTTTATTTTTCAAGCAAGAGATTTTTAAGATTCAATAATCAATCTTTATTTTTTTTTCCTTTCAAATTTCTTTGTTATCCTATCAAACAAAGCTTAAAAATGAGTTTTAATAAATCATTAGATCACATTAAAAGTGTATTATTATACAATAATTATTTTATTTTTAAAATTAGTATATATATATATATAAATAAATGTGGATATAGATATAGAAATATACAGTATTAATTGCTTTACAAAATAAAGAGTGCATGTCAGAAGTGATCGATATTCATTTTCTTATGAATTATAATTTGCCTATGCCAATTGCCAAGTACTAATAAATAAATAAATAACTTTGGATCTTTTAAAAACCGGAACAAAAACCAGAGGGAGCAAATTTAAAAAAAAAAATCTCGAAAATAAGCAAATCTCGACTTCGTTTTCCTCAGATCTAAAACCTCCGCGTCTCATATCCGCTAAAATCCACAATGTCTTCTACTTTCAGCGGCGATGAAACAGCTCCCTTCTTCGGCTTCCTTGGCGCCGCTGCTGCTCTCGTCTTCTCGTGTAACCTATCCTTTATCGTTAATTTCTCTTTATTGTTAATATTATATCTATTTTGATTTCTATTTATTTGACCGTCTGATTGAGAATTGATGGGTCACTATTACTAGCTTTTTTGCTTTATTTGTCGAACTAATTGGAAAAAAAATTTATGATTTTTTATTTATATTGTAAATTTATGTGTAAATTTGATGTTCTTTTATGTCGATTGATATGGATTTATGATGCGAAGATTGAATAATTCTGAAATAAATTATTAATTTGATTCAGCTGAGTATTGTTATACTTTAAAGTTTTAGCTTTTGTTGGAATTAAAAGAGAGAATTCACGCAAATTACGTTTCTTTGCATGTGGATCTAATAAGGATATTGCATTCAAATGCGCTCAGCATGGTTTAAATTGAAGAAAGATGAAATTAATTTGTGAATTTAGGTATGGGAGCTGCATATGGGACGGCTAAGAGCGGTGTGGGTGTGGCTTCAATGGGTGTGATGAGGCCCGAGTTGGTGATGAAATCTATCGTACCAGTTGTTATGGCTGGTGTTTTGGGTATTTATGGGTTGATTATTGCTGTTATTATTAGTACCGGCATCAATCCCAAGGCCAAATCATATTTCCTTTTCGATGGTTATGCCCATCTTTCCTCTGGCCTTGCTTGTGGACTTGCTGGCCTCTCTGCTGGAATGGCAATCGGAATTGTTGGTGATGCTGGCGTCAGGTATGGTGCTTTTAACCCCATGTTTTTAACTTTGATTGGATACTGTTACCGTATATTAACATGAGATGTAGTTTGTGGCTGTTTTATGTCTCTTTGGAGTTAGCATGTTGTGCCCTCTCCATATTTTGTTTAAAATCTATTCTGCCGTCATATCTAGACATGGCTCTTACTAGTTACACAATGATGCAGTTCAGGTAGGCACTATTTTTAGATTATTGCTGATTTAAAGGTGTCGAGAAATTTCCATAACAATGAAATCTGATTGAAGCTATAGTTTGTGAGACTGAATGTCTTAATCAGAAGAAAATTACTGATAAGTAGATAATGCTATGTTGACATGATTCAAAGATACAATTCCATCTACTCAGATTTATATGACCTTAAGATTGCTCCATTGTGATATATTTTGTTTAATATCAGTTGCTATCATGGAAAATATTTTGAATGTTTGATGAAATCAAACTGCACTTTCAATGAATTTGTGTCAAATAAATGCTTGGATGATTTCGTGTTGCAGAGCTAATGCACAGCAGCCAAAACTTTTTGTTGGAATGATCCTTATCCTCATCTTTGCTGAAGCTTTGGCTCTTTATGGCCTTATCGTGGGCATCATCTTGTCTTCTCGAGCTGGCCAATCTAGAGCAGAATAAGACGCTCAGAGCTGTTGAGTATTCTTTTATTACTTATGGTATCACTGTACGGGAAAGAGTATTGATTATGCTCAGGTTAATTATGATTGGACGGCAAGTGTGGGGGTTCGCACTAGTATTGATGACAACAAGTACTTCAGCAGTCATTTGATGGTTTCTCTTTTCCTCTTTGTAGAAATAGGAATTGAGTTTCTCTTAATAAAATTTTGTGAAGCTTTTCCATGCTTTATTATTATTTTTGAAAAGAAGATAGTATACTTCATTCCATTTACATGCTTGATTATTAGTGATCAGTGTAACTTGAAGAAATTTGAAAACTATTAATGGAAATTCTGATTTTGGAGATAATATATGTATGATCCAGTGTTTTAGTCCAAATTTTCTCCATCACTGTATGCCTGTAAGCTTGCAAATTTCTGTCGGTTGCTTCCAGTTAGTTCGGGATTGAACACTTAATTGTTGTCATTTCTGTCGTTTAGTGCCAGTGATTTTTCTAGCGCCCTCCCCTGCAGAATCCTTAGGATATGCATCAAATCTAAAATACTAATGCTTTGAAATCTAGGGGAGGTCCTCAGATCCAGTCATGGAAGACAGACTCTGGGCTATTTTGTTGAAATCATGTTTTAGTGAAATCTAAAAAGAGGTGATGGTGATGAGGTTGCTTAGCATGAGTTTTCTGAGGAATGAATTGCAGTGTAGTAGTAGCGGTAGTCTGTTGCTTTTGATCTAGCTAGCTATAGACCTTTTTACGGCTGGGCGGCTCGACTGGCTCGCCATTTACTGGGATGGGTGTGAGTAATAGTTTTTATAATTCTGACACATTCAGATCTAATCTGACTCTTTAGAATCGTTTCTCAAGTTGGCTTAAAACATTTACTGCATGTACATTGGTTCAAATGTATAATTATTCTATTATAAGATTATTCGGTGTATTGCAATGACAAGGTTGGTTGGTTGGTTTGTTGGTTTGTGGAATGATGATTCTGATTTTATTCTTCAAAGTTTTAAAAGTCATTTTACATCGTTCTACTGAAGTTATTTAAGCTTTGAACGTAATAAATAATTTATTTAAAGAATTTGAATTTTTTTATTGAAAATTTAAATTTTATAATATTACATTCTCTCAAACAAAATGCTGTTATAATTATTTTATTTTTATAAAATAATATAAATAGCATAATTATATTTCATTTGAGTAAATCAAATATATTTTATTTCATTTCAAGTGGAACAAACATACTGTTATTATGTAGTATCAGAAACTTAGAAATTTGCGAAGTCGATGACGTTCAGAAAGGGAAAGGGTTAAAGGTCTGTATTGAGATCAGGTTATGGGAAGGAAAACACATAAATTTATATTAAAAAGGAAAAAAAAAAAAAAAGGTGAAGATGCAGTGCACAAATGAAGGAATCAGCAGATAAAAGAGAGTTTACGTCACATATCACATGTAATCCAATCAAATATATATTATTTTATGCAAATAGAAGTAGTGGAACATAACATAATGCCACCTCACTTAATACCCTTCTGATTGCTGATGAATGACCAGAAAAAATTAGGCCATGTTTTTGTAAGCTTCAATTTTAGAAGGTTGGAATCCCATGACCAATTAAAGAAAAGTTTGATCACTCAATTAAAT
>JBBYHO010000006.1:6088759-6102364 GCA_038382025.1 Adansonia gregorii
GTTGTTGTTGTTGTTGTTGTTGTTATTGTTGTTCTTCTTCTTCAAAAAATTTTGGACACAATACAAACATAAAACAAAAAAATAATTAAAATATGATATAAATATAATATAAATATATAAAAATATTATAATTTATATAATAAAAATTATTAATTTATTAAATTTTATATTATTATATTAATTATAATATATAAATATATAAATATCATATGAATATATAAATTTTTATGAAAAAATAAACTCAATTTATTATTTTTATTACCGTAATAATAGATTAGGCATCGTAATTGTTATGGGCCCAAAAGTAGCTTAAAATATCCTTTTTCTTTGGGCCAAATTGGTTTGGCCTAAAACTGATGATCAATAATTTGTTCTTCTAAACGTAGACGTGGCATAAGCCAGTGGTGGCGTTCATAAAACGCACGTAAAGTGAATCTTAGGGGATTCCGTTCTCCCCCGCCCCGCCCTCCCCTCTCAACTGCTGTCGTAGAGAGTGAGCATAAGTCGATTCAAATTGACTTAATCGATAAAATTTAATTAATTTAATTTAATTAAATCGATTTAATAATTATATTTATTTTTATATCGATTTATTTAGTTAATTCGATCGGTTATCAGTTAATAAAATTATTAATTTAATTAATCAAATTGTTAATATTTAATATTTAATAATTATATATTTATATATATATTAATAGTCCAGTTAAACCCATTCTCAAATCAAGTATACAACCATTAGCTCAAGACTTAATAAATCGATTTTATTAAACTAATCAATTAAATCGATCAAATTTAATCGATTCGATTATGATTAAAATATCGATCAATTTGATAAATTTTTTTAATTAAATCGATTAATTTAATTTAAAACTTTTTTAACGAAATTAATCAAACCGATCGAATGCTCACTCTTTGCGTCACCGTTCCCCTATTTCCAACTCCATTATTTTTTCCTTTCATTCAATCAAGGCACAACGCCGCCGTTTTCTTTCATTACTTTTGTTCTCTCTCTGTTTCCTCTCAGGTATTTACATTATCTTCTTTAATTACTATTTTCACTGTTTCTGTTTAGTCTTAAATCCTGTTTTCCTTTCAATAACGTAAGCAACTAACTGATTCAACACTAAATTACGAGGAAAAAAATTTCGAATTTTAGTTAAAAATACGGCCTTTCCCATTCAATGTTGTTTTTTTAATTAAAAGTTTTATGTTGATTTGTGGAAATCGTGTATATTGTTGGATATTATTGTTAACTTTAGTGAGTTCAGTTGTAATCTTTATAATTCGAATCATCTATGTTCTTCTTGTAGGGAACTTGATTTTAAGTTATCTGGTTTGACTGTTTATAAGCATTACAAAAATGGTAAGTTTTACATTACTTTTTTGTTTCTTTATTTAAACTCTTTCGATTATTGAGTATTGATGAATGCTCTTTGGGTGATGGGTTGCTGTTTTGTGTGGCGTTGGGAAGTTCTTTTTAACTCAACTTGTAATTTTGAAATTTGGGTTCCGATTGATGAGAGATGATATTACGTAGTTGTAATTTTTTATGTCTCCCTTTGGTTGATGTCGCAGCTTTTCAATAGATATGATTACCATGGGACGTCATTCGAGCAGAATTATCGATGTTATCCTGCATCTTTCATTGAAAAGGTCTGCAAAAAGTAGAGTGTTATATTTAATCTTGTCTTGCTTTAGATTGCTGATATGCTTCAATAGTTATATTTTCTGATTCTATCATTGGAGTGGAAAAACCTATTGTAAAGGCCTATGATCTCTAATCCCGCAACTAATTTTTTTAGCTTCTTTTCGTTTCTCATGATTTTGATCCTATATTTTTTTCCTTGTTTTCCTGTAGCCACAAATTGAAAGTGGTGATAAAAGTAAGTGTTTTTGACCTATAATTTTTCTAATGTGTTGCTTTTACAGTATGACCTTCCTTAATATATATTCTTTCATTGTTCTTTCAGTTATAACGCTTCCGTCAGCACTTGATCGATTGGGTTGGTTGTTTTAATTGTGGCTTCAATTTAACTTCTGTAATTGGTATTAATTTCTTGTGAATCGTGGCCTTATAATTCAAAAGTTAATTTGTGACTAAAATTATGCAGCATCTCTGCATATTGATTATCCAATGTTATTTGAGCTTCGGAATGATGCTGCTGAGCGTGCCTCTCATTGTGGAGTACTGGAGTTTATTGCAGAGGAAGGCATGATCTATATGCCATATTGGGTAGGCAGTGCATCATTCGGTTTGTATATGCTCCACTGAAATGTAGGAAATCTCCCACTTATCTGATTCATGGCCCATTGTTTTCAATGGTTTTCGTGTAGACGATGCAAAATTTGCTCCTACAAGAGGGAGATATTGTGAGGGTGAAAAATGTAACTCTTCCAAAAGTTACCTATGTTAAATTGCAACCACACACAAAGGACTTTCTTGATATTTCAAACCCAGAAGCTATGTGAGTGGACAGCTTTGTGAATATATGTATGCTTGATTCTTTGATGTTTGATGGTCAGCTTAAAAGGAAATTTTGAAAATTTAGCCGTAAGTTGTTATCAATTCATATACTATATCATATACCTTGAAAATTTTGTGTAATTTAGATTCATATAAGCCATATGAGTTTCTGCATTTGGCCTGGACTTCTGACGAACATAACACATTGAATCTTTTTTTGTTCATGCTGTATAATGTAGCTATTGTGGACTTGCTCTACCTGTTGCTTTCCAAGTAGATTTTTGACATCTTAACTTTTAATCTCACTTTTCTTTTATTATGCACAGCTTAGAGACAATCTGAGGAATTACTCCTGTTTAACCACTGGGGACAGTATTATGGTGGCATATAACAATAAGAAGTATTACATAGATATCATAGAGACAAAGCCTTCCAATGCGATAAGTATCATTGAGACCGACTGTGAGGTGGATTTTGCACCCCCCCTGGATTACAAGGAGCTGGAAAGGCCGTTGTACCCACTTCAAGCAAGGCACTATCTCAAGGTGACAAGCTAATTTCTTTGCTTTGCTAGACATCATGGGATGTTTTATCTTTGCTCTTAACTCATTACTATTAATGTTTTAATCTTAATGTAAGGTTTGCTTCTTCTTTTTCATATATATATATATATATATATATATATATTTTTGGGGTACAATTTTAAGTAGGATGTTTTAGAGCTACTTAGCAAAATACTCATTTCAGATATTTTTCTCGTCTTGTTATACCCTGCTTAATTCTAGTTCATTGGAAATTATGGATATATGGGGACTAGTGAGATATAAAAGACGTTCACATCTGCATAGGATAGCGCACTCAAGTTCATAATAGAACTTTTAGTGATGGTTTCTGTTCAGTACTAAGAAAAGCCATTTCTTTTTTTTTCTTTGGTTGAAGAAGCTCCGGCTGAGGCTGAACTGAAGTTCAGCGCCTTTACTGGTACAGCAAGACGCTTGGATGGGAAGCCTCTGAAGCAGCAGCGTCCACCAGTGTCTTCACCCGGGTCCAAAGACAAAGGATCCTCTGTTTCCAATGGCAATAATAGGCAACCTTCTTCAGGGCCTAGTTCACAAAGTACTGCATGCCAGGTTCAGGGCAAGCTGGTATTCGGATCAAATATCAACCGTCATAAGGAAACGAAACAGGTTCACAGCCTTTTTTTTTCCTTCGTTCCCTGCTTTTCGTTGAATTGCATATCATAACTTACATATATTTTAATGACAAGACTGAAGGTATTAAGATGGTTATTTCTTTTATTTTGCAGGAATGCGGAAAGCAGGCTAAACAAGAGCAGCCTGAAAAGAAGGAAAAATCCAAGTTCCAGCCATTTACTGGAAGAAAGTACTCATTAAAGGGTTGACTTAATTAAACCCACAATTTTCTTATGTTTTCTGGCTTCTCGATAGTTGAAAGTAACCAAATTTATATATTCATCTCGGCTGTTTTATTATCAGAAGATTGATCTTGTAGGTTCTCATGTCAAAAATGATAGGGAAGTCTAATTACTGTTTACAAAATTAATTATTACTTTTATTTTAGTATTTATATATTTTATAATTAAATAAATATAAAATATTTAATTCATCGGTCAGTTTATATTATTAAATATCATGATTAGGCTTAGTTCAGTATGATCTGCAGCAAACATTCGGAATTATTATGCAAATTTTTTGTTTTATTTAAAGTATTGTGTTCTATACATATTTGGATATTGTCCTCTAAACTATTCGTGTTTTATATATATCCGGATATGAGTGTGAGATGTGATTTTTTCGAATATGTAAAAAAAATTTTAAAAAAATTAAATATATCTATACTAAGTAGATATTCATATTCGATATTTAACCGAGCCCGGAGAGCATAGAGAGAGGATCATTTTAGTTGCAAAGAGAGAATATGCATTTTTTGTGTTCTTATGGATTGTACAGAAAATGAAAAACTTCCTAAAATGAAAAGCATTCTTTCATTAAGCGCAATTATATATGAGTCCAGATTCAGTGCGTCAAAACATGAACGTTATGGTTTGTCTGCATTTTCCCAATTTATCAAAATCAAAAGTAGCAAGACGTCAAATTAAAGAATCAATTGATTGCAAGCTTACGTGCAGAAGAAAAAAAGGAAATGGCGATGATTCAGTGGTGGCGCTGTAGCAAAGAGAGGGATGATGTAGCACCGGCGGCTTCCTGTAAAATCTGCTTCACCGAGTAGGGTAGCAACAGCGGGGGCGCCGATCCTATGAGGCAGAGGTGACAAGAAGACAAAGAAAGGGAAGAGATTTAAAGGATCGTATGGGAACTCCAGACGAAGAAGGGGAAGATGATAGAGCGTATCAAACATAAGGCCGAGATCCCCGGGTCCAGCCCTTGACCTCTCCCCTTCAAACTCCTCTGAAAAAAATAAAAAATAAAATTCATTTTGACCAAAATTTTTGTACAATTTTCTGATTTTTTTTGATGAGTTCCTTTAAACTTCTGGGGTTTAAGTCTTAGGCATGGGTTCTTGTTTCTTGAAAACTGTTGAATTAAAAGCTTATATGTTGGGAATGAAGAAGCTGCTGATTATTGTCAATGGTTGCCATTTGAAACTTTCCTAATTTCAATGCAGAAATTGTTAAGCAGAACATGTTATTTTTGTATCTAATACTTGACTTTATATTTTGTAAGACTGAATATCAAATAAGGCTTCTTCTAGGACATTGGCACATATTGCTGAGTCTTGGGAAGGTGCAGATTTTAGAGTGGTGAAAACAAACCTTAGAATTTATATAGCATCTATAGATTGAATGCTTTTGGATTCTAGAAAACTTGCTGCTAATGAGTTGTAGGTGGAATTTATGAGGAAGATGATTTTTTATGGTTTGATTGATTCCATGCCTAAAACCCCAAAGCTAAACTGCACCTAAAACCTGGTACTATGTTTACTTAAACTTGGGTGTGAGTATATATGAGTGTGTTCGATTTTTTAAAAAAAATTTTAGTATATTTGGAAGATCTTTAGGAGGTCATATTTTGTATCAATGTTTGAATATGGCTTGAATACAGGTGTCAGACGTAGGTGTCGGACATGAATATTTAAAGAAAAATAAAAAGACTAGTGATGGTGATTAAGCCTCATATTGTTACATGAATTATGGTTATAGGATGAACAAGTTTATGTCTCATTATTGGAAATCTAATATGGATTTCATCTACAGAAGAAGAAAGGATATGAATTTGATGCATGTTCATGGTATAATTGAAGGGCTTCGTCTTTCATATGCAGACCATCAGATATTCAAATATTTTACCTAAGTCCAGATTTTTGGAAAGCATTTGATTTCTGAATATTGCTATACACATCAAATCTAACAAGAATACAGATGTTATTTGTTTCACGAAAATCACCTGCTGGATCGCTTTGTGTTTTTGAAAATCATTGGTGCCAAAAATCAGCATCTTCCACCATTTTTTTACCTGTATATATTTACTGTTGATGAAGCAAAGTTCGAGTCCAAAAACAAGCATCAGCTCGAAAGACCCTCAAGGTTCCAGTGCCTCGATCCTCCATTAATTTCAGCATTAGTATGTACATCGACGTTTACAATTTTCAGTATATTACTGTTGTGAACGGGTCCAAAATTCTAGTACAAGCTCCTGAACAATGGCGAGTCCGATGATGAAGTAGATTAAACCAAATAAAATGGTGGTAACTCCGATTGAAATCGTCAGCAGATGTTGCTTGGTCTCTCCTGATTCAGTCGCAAGCCTGAATCCGGTGTACATTGCCCACAAGATCACGAATATTGTGATTACAGTTACCAGGGCATGGCCAATAGCTTTGGAAATCGTCCTTATTTCCTGGCCTGTTTCATGGGAGTAGAGTCAGCAAGCAAAGCATAGGTACTCGAGGAATTAAGCAATTAAAACATATTCCTTCCTATAGCTTAGGAACTTATTTTTATTTCTATTGCTTAGGCATTTGAAGGATTGCTATGAATTTGGTTTATCTATCAAAAGTAAAAAAAAACAAGTCTGGGTTTCCAATGAGGAGGCCTCAGTTTAGGAATAGAGAAAAGCGTTGCAGTTATGAGTTTCATTTTTTTTTGCAAGGGAGATTGCAGCTTAAGGATTGGAAAAGGGGTAGCTGGTGTCCGAATTCAAATCCTAAACTGATGCCTGCATGAATCAACTAAATAAAGCTTGGAATTCAGGGATTCGAACTTTGAATTTATTGTATGTCTACATGAACCAATCAGTTTAAACCTTGGGTCTTTGTCTTTCCTTGGCTAGCTGCTGTCAAAAGATTTCTCCTTGAAAATTTTGGTTTAAGATCGTGATGAATATCCCAGCAATTTTCCACTAAATTTCCTAGATTTTACATTCGATTCATCCTAAAATTTTCCATCATAAAAGATGTTTCTTGAAAGACAGACGCGCCAGAAGAAAAGAAACAAAATAAAACTTCAAGGCGCCCACGTTACTATTTACCTTGATGCATGCCTGAGAGCTCTGGCAACTGTTCCGATATATTCAAAAACTGGTCTGCCAGAATGGAAAGCCCGACGATCAGAAACAAAAAACCAAACACCATTGTCGAGATTCCAACATGGAACGCCCTAGACCCGACGGCACGGTATCGCCAAGGTTCCATTGTCAATCGAAATCCGCAGCAAATGGTCCACAGTAGCAACGCCATCGTAACCACAGAGCCTGTTATGCGTAACAATGCCGGCACAGACGCACCGTGCCTGCGTTTCATTTTCTTCATCCTCGCCCTCAACTTCTCGTCCTCCATGGCTGATGATTGCCTCCCCAAGAGAAAACACAGAGAACGCATATGAAAACGTTGCGGGGGGGGGGGGTAGTTTTACAATGATGTAGAACGTTGCAATGGGAGGTTTTGTTCGGGCAATATAGGAAGAATCACCGCTGTAGGTCGAAATCAGAGTCACTTTTCATCGTTTTCTGCTGGTTAAAGCGTTGAAAACATTGCAGATAGAAAATGAATTTTACATGGTGATGATCAAACGAACTCTAATCCCGGATTTTACATGTCAAGAATGTCAATCGTGATCAAATATTTGTCGACACACAATCACGTTTTTATCAGGTTACTCGACCTATAGAGGAGTTTCGTGAGAACATTTGTTTGTTTATTTGTTTTATGACACATTGGGCTGTTCGGTCCCATAGAGTTCATGATATATTTAAGGAATTTGTTGTATATTTTAAAGAAATCGAGGCTAGGAAGCCTCCACAAAATAACACCACTAGTCAGCATTATCTTAATCAATGTTAGCTGTATTATACTTGTAATGTCAAACAAAAAGATGGCGATCGGTTCGCACATTGTTGAGCTTTCAAGTTTCAAGCCCGTATCAGAAAAGGAAATGGAACTTGCTGATATTACCGCGCAAGATGCAAACAAACCTTAAGATACGAGTTTAAGCTAATGACTAGACTTATTTATGAGCCGAGATAATTTTTTTAATAATTAACTTCAAATAAAGAGATTTTTTTTATTATTTAATAATAATTTGAGTCAAATAAGCTCAAGTTATTCAAATCCTTATTCAAAGCCAGACCCATACGAGAAAGGCCCAACAGGCCAGGTAGGTAGCTTACCACATAGATAGGTCCACCGATGACCCTAGCAAATTTGAATGTGTAACCTTGATCCCAACCCAATGTCTCCAATGGGCGCAAATGACAACAAGTACAAGATTTAGAAAAAAGTATTTTGTCTCAAGGATTCATGACCACCAAACTTCCACGCAATGTCAACAATACCTTCAATCTAAGCAATGATCTTTATATGATAAACCAAACAGATAGCAGTAAGTCAAAAGGTGCATCAACATGAATGTTATTAAAGCTTTCATCTCATTCTCACTTGAATGAATGCGAAGTACTTGCCGCGCTTGATCCCTCATTACTGTAGGATTCTTGCAATAGAAAAGTGCTGCCAACCAGTTTCAAGTTATTTGAGACAAACCAAAACTTTAATAAGGAAATTATACAAAGAAAGATGTAAATTTAAATAACAAAGTAAATGGCTAACCTTTTATATCTTGGGATACAAAAGATTATGTTTTAGTCATTGTCTTCTCTACCATAATCATACACAATCTCAATCTGCACCATGAATGAAATATCAGAAAGGGATAAAAAAATTAAGACGAGAAAAAACTAATCAGAAATTTACTAATAGTTCCTTGACAGCACCAAAAAGAAATCTAGGTCAGGAAGATAAGCAACAGGATTAAAAGGCCATTGTAGGATAAGATGACTTCCCCCTTCCCATCACCCCAGCTTTCTCAAGCAATCAGATCACATTTCGACACTTGATCCGGATAAAATAAGACTTGCTTAAAGGGAGAAATGACTGTAAAATAAGCTAACCAAGGGCAACAGATAGAACGGCGTGGAATGTGAGAGGAGCAATCTCAAATTCTCCAGTTCAAATGCTGGACTTTTCGAATACTATGGACAAAATAGAGAAACAGGAACAACTAGAGTGCATATCTACTATGAAAGCAAAATAAGGTATCACGTACACTTACAGAGGTTTAGACACATGAATACTTCAAAAGTAGGAATGCATATAGCACACCAAGAATGGCAGCTAGGGGAACACGTGAAAAAGAAAGAAATAGCATATTCGTTAGCAAGAAATGAATTAAACAATTACCCCAGCTGGTGGGACAGGGTTTCTTGTAAACTTGGAACCACCAGGAGCCCAAGGAACTGCAAATGGACATAATATGTGAGCTTCAAACAGCATAATAGGTTTAAAAATAGAAAATAAGCACCTTATAAGGAACCTACCCATATTCACAGTCAATCAATCACACATCATAATAAGAGCAAGACTTTATGAGTAATAACCAACTCTTGGTGACCAACACAAGAATGTAAAGAGATGTCACTAAGCAATGAGGCCAACATGACATAGTAATAGTTTGGCATCGATTCTCTTTGCCTACATCTGCTAGGCTTGGATCTCATGTACTTCTCGCGGTCAATGAAAGTTCACAGGTAACTATTAAACTATTATTTATCTGAGAAGGAATCGAAATCCTAACTAAAAGTTAATTAGTTATCGACAAGAGTGCATCCCATTTTCATTTGAGCTATTTTTCTCCCCATTGTTTCACAAGTAAGTTCAAAAGAACATATCCAAAAAATATATTTACAAATTCCTTCCACACAAGAATTACAAAGATGACATAAACATTCGACATCCAATCCATTAACTCTCCCCTTCCTTAATACAAGTGTCTCTTTGAGATAAGTTTACGCATCAGCAAAAATAAATAAATAAATAAAGTTTTCATATCCCTTTATAATCCAAATGAAAATTCTCTTATAAAGCCAACAACATATACGTACTATTCTAATACTTACCGATATAAGGATCAGGATGCCGCCACTTATTATACTCTGCTTCACCCGCTGCTATCATTTTGTCAATTGTGTCAAGATCTTCCTGCAAAACAACCCAAATTGTACAAAGCAGCATCATCAAAGATATAAAGTGCAAAGCCAAAACGACCACAACATTAAAATCATTAAAATCCAAACAGTTCAAATACTAAAATGTTCGATGAAGAAATTCAACGAGCTCAATTTTTAATCATAGAAAAAAAGAAGAGCAAAAGACCCCCCCAAAAAAAATCACATTATAATAAAAAGTACGATTTAAGACTAAACAAATCTTCATTCAAGTTTATTACCAAATATTATCAATTGAAAATAAAGACAACGATAAAAAATGTGAAAGTAGGAAACAAAAAAAGACGAACCACATGCTTGTTGGCTTCGAACTTTTCGCGAAGATCAGAGGCCTAAAAGTAAAATCAAAGATACAATTAATTAAAAACACAAATTGAAAGTAAGATAGTTGAAAGTTGAGATCTTTGGAGATTGGAAAAAAAAAAAAGAAGATTTACATCTTGATAGAAGAGGTGGCGATGGACGGCCCAGTTGAGGGTATCTTTGAGGGCACGGCGGTAGAGGATCCGAACCCTCTCTTTCTGAGCTGCTCTTCGAGCCAAATACGCCGCCGTCGTGGCTCCGCTCATTTTCGGCTGTTTTTGCTTTTCTCCCAGAGTCTGGACTCTTCTCTCAGGCTCTTCGTACTCCGTTTCTGGTAGGGAAAGCGTTGGTCTAAAGACTGTAGACCACGGACATATTGAAATTAAAACGACATCGTTTTTTTTCATTCAACACAGCGTTTTGACGTTTAACTAATTAAAAGGGCTTTAGTTGGTGATTTCATTGAATTTATAAAAAGATAGATACATATCAGTCGATTTTTCTTCTTACACATTAAATATCAAACTTTTATATTTGGATGTTTCCAATTTTAAACTTTTTTTAATTTGTTATTAAATAATAAAATTATATGAAATTAACTTAAATATATAGAGTTACTATTTCATAAAATTGATTCTGTGGTAGTTATTACGAAATTTTAATATGATTTAATAATAGTCATAAATATTATTAATCTATAATATATAATTTAATATTAATTTAAATACTTCAAAAAGAATAAATTTTATTTTTATTAAAAAAATTTATTATTATTAAATTCAAATGATATATAATTGAAAATTATTTTAAACATTTCAAAAGGATAAAATCAATTTAATAGTATTTAATTTTTTTTTCTAAAAAATCAAATTAATTACTATAAATCCAAATTTTTTAAAAAATAAATTGTATAATGAAAGGTCAAATTTATCGTTTTGAAAATATTTAAAGTAAAAAAATTTGTGGTTATTATAAAATCATGTTAAAGTTTCATGGTAACTATTACGAAATCAAGTCAATGAGATCAAAACTTGAATACACAATGTGAAAATTTATTTTACAAACACAAATTCTTCATGTGAAAATTTTATAAAAATATATGATATTTATAAATATTATGATATGAAAAAAAATATACAAAGCGATATAAATAATCAAATTTATGAATTTTTAGATTTATATAATTTTTAAATCTATTAAAAGATTAAGTATTCAACAAGAATCGGGGTGAGACAAGTATTTCGAATCCTATCCATCCCAAGATATTAATTTAATTAATAAAATCTATTTTATTTTATTTCAAGTCTAGAATGTATTTTGAATTATTAAAATCATCAATGTGAAGATTTTTTGTTTTTGAACCTTTTAAATAGTGATATTGTTGTTTTACGAGTTAGGCCGAATCTTGAACAAAATTTTCGACTTGACAAATGTACTCTTTCATATTATGCGTTACCCAATTAATCTCGTGTAGAAAAGCTCTTTCGTATGCTTTTTTGTACAATTGAATAAGTGATTGTTATCCCCGAGGCCACGTTTCTAAATTCTTTTATACGGATTAAGACATAAATATAAAAATATAATCTTTTAAATATATGAAAAAATTTGGTTAAAAATTAAAAATATTCAAATGCAATTTCATTGAACTCAGTTTTGGCTCTGTAGTCCACTCCAGTTAAGATTTACACTTTGGCACCAATCTATGAAATACAATTTCAATCACAAAAAGAATGCCATACAGGCCTATAATTTTCAAGAAATTACCTTGAATAGCTATGCATACGAATATTAATATTAGGCATAAAAACAAGCTCTCACAGAAGGGATGCTATGCTGGCTTTCCAGCTAATGGATCTCCGCCGTGGGCGTGGCGGCGGAGTAAAGCTAAGCCCGAACATTTCCTTGAGGGCCTGCCGTTGCTCAATAAATCGAATCAGCTTTGCAACAATGGCAGCACTCTCTCTGATGTGATTCACGTCATTGTTATTGCTCCATAACTGATTCACCAGCTGGAGCTTTCTCTGCTTCGAGTTCAACCTGATGCCCCATTTCCAATACAGTTTCCGTCTCTCTTCTTCTGTAAATCTTTTACGCAACAGCTTGCTCAAGGTTTGTCTGTCATGGCTAAGAGCTCTCTCACTGTTCCAGGAAAGGATGCATAAAAACATCTGTCACTATGAAAAAAACTTCAAGCATTTACTAAGGCTCTAACGGCTGGTTGGGATCTTCCCAATTACCGTCTGCTCAATATTTTGCTGTACAGAGTATAAATACTGAGTTCTACTAGTAAAGCATACTTCATGAATATGCAGCACTTATTATCCAACACTGGATACTGAGATCTCATGGAGTTTCAGAGAAAAAAGTTATGCTGTGTTGGCGGAGTATTCAGAGACTTAGATATAAGTCTTGTTTTCAAATAAGGAATGTGATATAAGCTACATTGCTCTACCCTTCACTTTTCTCTTAAGTATTCGTATTCGATGCATATCCAGACATGGGTACAGGGATATGATCCTCAAAGTACCCTCCATATACATGAAATTTCAGAGAAAACTGAATATTATATCCATGTCTGACAAATACCTATGCCTGGCACTCATACCCAAGTCCGAGTAACATAGGGTATAAGTTTGTATTTGAATATATCATTTGCCAAAGTCAATTAGACCATCAGTGCTTGCAAGAGAGACAGAGAGAGAACCCTGAAGCCAGTTTGAGAGTGCGACCGTCTTCTACAGCTCGATTTCCTTGTGAAAATTTTTGCCTGAGAAATGTAAGTCTCCTAAGCTCTACCTCCATGTAAATGGAATTGGATGGATCACCTTTAAAAAGCAGGAAGAAATAAGTTCTGTGAACCAAGGAAACGTTGCAAGCTTGCCAGAATTCAAGTATTGCTCTCTGCAGCCTCTCAAATTCCAGAGGCCAATCCAGAGGAGTGCCTGATGCTTCATGCATTGGATCCAATCCTACATCTTTCTTATATTTTCCGTACTCATCTGCTTCTAGCACTGTGCCCTGGACCTATTATGAATGTACCAAACATTTTCATAAAAAATCAAATGACACATGCGCAAGTGCACCTTTTAAAGTTTTCCCAGAAGTGGAAGGGAAAAGGATAGGCATATTCTCACCTGGACAACGGCAATTAGCTTCTTCAGTCCAGCAACAAAAGTATGAACGCTAGTAATATCCTCGTCTGCAGAAGTCTTGATGGAAGCACTCGCAAGAGAAGACTGAGAATTAGGCCTTGAGTGTACTATATTATTAGCACCATAATTTAATGAAGGAAACTTCTTTGGG
>JBBYHO010000006.1:6114536-6130239 GCA_038382025.1 Adansonia gregorii
TTGAAAACATGAATGCAAATAATCATCATAAAGAAATCATGTTAGTAAGGCAATAAATGAAGTAACATAACATGGATAATTCAATGCAATAATAAAGAAAATGGGTGGACTATTAGAATTTATCTCACAATTGGCATCGATTATCTGGGAATAATCGAATCGATAATTTTTTAGATGCATATGGGTTCTTTGATTAAACGAGGTTTGTTTGAAACATCATGGAAGTCTAGGAAAAGAAAAAAATTTATTGTAATTCAAAGACAAGGTTGGAGTATCCCTTAGAAAAGGTAGGGTTAGAGTATTCCCCTGGATGACAAATAATTTTGAGAAAAGGGGTTTTTAAATCTTGATAATTTTAAAAAATGGGGTTGGAGTATCCCCTCAAAAGGTTAGGGTTAGAGTATGCCTGTGGATGACAAATCATTTTGACAAAGAAAGATATTTTAATTTTGATAATTTTGAAAAATAGGGTTGGATTATCCTCTCAAAAGGTCGAGGTTAGAGTATCCCTAAAAGTGACATGTCTAACACTCTTTAGAAAAGTCAAGTTGGAAAGCTTAAGTTGACAAAACTTTGTGATTTAGGAAATGTGTGAGCATTTCGACAACTTTTGGCAAAAAAAATTATTATGAATGAGGATGGTGAGATGTAAAATGTGTTTGTACCTTGATACAAGCCTATGGGAGGTCAAACCATGTTCTTGAGTTTGATCAGGTTGATACAGAGACATTCAAATGTTTCAAGATGAAACTCAGGAAAACAACTCAATTTTGACAATAACCAAAAACAAGGAATAGCATCACACTATCCTACTTCTTGAATTTATTCTAAATTGGTTTGAAAGATTTAAAGGATGGACAAGACATCGTTAGAAAGGTAACTCGATGAGGGTCTCCTAAAAGTATTCCCAATAACCCAAAAAGTCACTTTCTAGGGGAATAAATTTTCAAGTTCAGATCCATTTCACTGCTGGCATAGCATATAAAGGACAAAGTGTGTCAAAATTTGAAAAATCTCCCCAAACTAATTTAGCATCAAAAAATTGCAAGCGATCTTTCTTAAAAGGGAATTTAATGAATCTTTTAGGAAAAATATTTGAAAATTTTGGAAAAATCATTTAGTGGGTCTAAATGGCCTAACCAGAATACATGTTTGGATTCCAATGGTTCTAGATAGTTTAGATTTGAAAAATCATAACTCTCTCATCTGGAATGACCCAAGGATGAATAAGACATCATTTTAAAGATAATTCGACACACTTTGAGAGGAAAATATCAAAAAATTCATGAAAATCATTTAGTATTTTAAAGTAATTTTTCAATTTGGAATAGTTATGCTACCAGCAAAGGACAAAGCAAAGTAAGGGGTATTTCTTATTTTCTTTATGATTAAGGGTCCAAACTCGAGTCATTGACATTCGAACATCCATGACTAAAGGCAAAGAGTGGCATGAGCATAACGAACTCATTTGCACAGCCTTGAAGTAGTTTAGGATAATGAAATAGCCTATTAATCATACCACTCAAGGTTTTAACTCAAAAATAAGGCATGAACATTTCAGGAATGAGTGCAAAGCCATTTTCCCTAAGATATTTTGCTAACTTTAAGGAAAGTGCTAAGTCCATGCTAATCCTCATCGATTGAGGTTAACATGCTTGGCTTGAGGGGTTTTGAGAATCCATTTTTGATAGCCATCAAACATGCATTTTAACATGGAAAAGACAACAAACATACAAGGGGATAGCACATAACACGAATGGGGATACTAACTTTACCAGTGGTTTAGACAAAGAAAGTGTTATGCATTATGATAAGAAAATGTTATGGATGCTAAAAATGGCAATGATTAAGATGTATAAATATGTTTGAGATGTGTTAGGCTAATGATTCCTACATAGATTAAGGATAACAAGATGCATGGATATGACATAAAATGCATGTGTAAGAGCTATCAAAATAATAAGGATAAAATAAGACATTTTGCACATTAAAGGGAAATTAAGGCATTCAAATCCTAAACTGCCACAACCAAAAGCCACAATAATGCATGATAATCCTAAAAGGGTGATGGATACATGGAGAGCTTACTAAAATGATGAAGGTGTTGAAAAACAAAAAATGAAAGTGATCAAGTGAAAAGTTATACCAACAAAACTTTATTTTTTGGCCAAATACTTGGAGCAGTAGAGATGGCTTGAATTTTTCTATTTTCCTTGTTGTTAATAAGCAAGAAAAAGAGAGAAATACTAATGATTTGGTTTTGGTATGGATAAAGGTGATTTTTACAGTGTGTAATGGTTGGGGAATGAGTGCTTTGGGCCTGTTTTTAGGTAGTGGGTGAAGAGCTATAGGATTCTAGTTTTTTTCATGTAGGAATGGTTTTAGAAGTTAAAAATGAGCTGGAATCAAGCCTTTTTTAGCTGAGATATAAGTATTCTATTTATACCAGCATTTTATAGCCAAATTGGAGGTGTTTTTGGCCATTTCTCAAGGGGGACAAAATGGTGTCAGCTTGGTGGCTATAGAGTGTAAAGAGCAACTTACTGCCAATGTAATGGACATAGGGTGATCAGTTTAAATGCTAAAATGATTTTCCAACAAATAGGGTGGTTGATGGTGATCTTAGTCAACAAACTAGGGAGTAAGGCGATCATGTGACATGAACCCTTTTTTATCTAATTTAGACTTCAAAAAAATGTTTTGATTAATTCAAAAGTCCAAATTCATAATTTGACATGGGTTTTGATCTTCTTTTGATGCAAAGAAATGAGTTAAAATCGAGTTTTTGATCAATGATGGATGAGTCAAAAATGCTTGGACCATGGAAAATTAGCCAGGTTGCTAAAAAAATTAGCTTGAACAAAATAAGGTGTCTACATCTGCCTTTCTTTGATCGTTGCTAAGAATTAGGAACACAATAAAGAGAAATAAACAGTATTTTATCTAACGTGGACCGATGCTTCTTAGAACACCTGTAAAGAAATAAATTGTAATTAACTTTGTTATGATAAGTGCAGTGTATTAGCAGTAATCCTAATAGAGCTTCAGGTGAATTTTGTAAGGTTTGCCTTCATACTAGGGTTTTAGGTTTTCTAAGGTTTGACCCCCTTAGGTAGGTACAAAGTAACATTAATTTTTGATGTTGGTGTGGCCAACTTATGTAGGCTTAACTTAAACTTTGGTGCCACCAGCTCATGTAGGCTTTAATTCGACTGCCACCAGCTTATGCAGGCTTTAACTTAGACTTAGTTGCCATCAACTTATGTGGGCTTTGACTCAAACTAGGTGCCACCCACTTATTGGGCTTTGACTTAGGTGCCATCAACTTATGCAGGCTTTGACTTAGACTTAGGTGCCACCGACTCTTATGGGCTTCAAAAATGATGCCATTGACTTGTGGGCTTTTGTAAATGTGCCACTAACTTATGGGCTTTAAAAAGATGCCACTGACTTATGGGCTTTTGTAAAGGTGCTATTAACTTGTGGGCTTTGAAGTGGTGCCACTGACTTATGGGCTTTGAGAGGTGCTACTAACTTGTGGGCTTTTGTAAAGGTGCCACTAACTTATGGGCTATGAAGAGGTTACCACTGACTTGTGATGCTATTGACTTGTGGGCTTTAAAAAGGTGCCACTAACTAGTGGGCTTTTGTAAAGGTGCCACTGACTTGTGCTCTTTAGAATGGTGCTAACAACATTTTTTTTATAAAACTTCTAATACAAGTTTTTCTTAACAAAAGTTCATGCCAAAATTTTTTGATGAAAAGGTTTTAACACTAGTTCTTGACAAAATGCTTGATAAAGCTTCTGACAAATGTTCTTGACGAAAGTTTTTTATGATAGTTTTTGGATAACAATTTCTTAACACCAGCCCTTTGACAAGAGTTTCCAGGAATTCCTTGGAGATTCAGTAAACTTGGTTTAGAGTGATATTGTAAAACTAATGATGTATAATGGTAACATGAATGCATGATGTGGAATGCTATCATGATTTCATGATGTGAAGTCTAATACGGGAGATAGCTTTAGCTCTTTTTAGACTATCATGGTGATGGCAATCCATCCTAGTTCAACCAAGGATTGGAATTTTCCTAATTTCACTAGGGATCATAGGTTGTCCTAGCTCCACTAGGGATACAACAAAAATCTATTCCCAAGAATTTAGATTATTGCATTTCCCGATTTGAGAGGCTCAATCATTTTCTTGACAATTGGATGGCTTTGCCAATAAATTGAAAAATGTTTGACTGATTAGATTAATGTCTTTGATTTCAATAAGATTCTGATAGAATGTATGAGTTAATTTTTTGTTCGCTTAAAATTGTTTTTCTTGAGAAGTGGCTTGTTAAAACTAGAAATGGTTTGATGTATGGTCAAGCCGAATGGGTGCTTGGATGTGAAAAGTCCATGATTTTGATGATCAAGGCATAAATAAATGATAAGTACAGAGTTCCCTGTGCTTGTCTTTTCTTTTTGATGTAATATCTAGATGTCTAGATACATATTTTAGTTAATTATCGAACATTATCAACTAAATGACAAGTGCAATATGAATTATACAAGGGTTAAAAGAAACAAGGAAAAATTTATTCATGATAATAAAGAGATACAACTTGGTATACTATTTGACAAACAAGTGATTCGGTGGCAAGAATTATGATCTTTTGGATAGAAGATGCCTCTGACAATCATGACATAGATGTTCTTAAGTACTTTTTAGGATTTTTCTTGAACAATAAATGTGACTAGTATGAGCTAACTTTGGAAGATCTCTAGCATTGCTTTGCATTATCTTGTTGGTACTCTCAGTTTATGCCCCATCAAAATTGATCTTCTCAAGTTGCCCTTGCGTGTTTTCAACTATACTCAGGTTGGCTATCCAGATGCCCTTTTTGGATTTTCATATGGACCCCTTTTCGTTTTCTTTTTTGTTTTGTTTTGTTTTGTTTTGTTTGTTTTATTTTTTCCCCTTTTTTGAAGGACATTTTTTTAGGTTTTCATCATCTACATGTAATATTTCTTGACAAAATCTGAGTTGATTGGGTTAGGCAAGACATTGCCATCCATTTTTGACAAGATTAGGGCCTTTCTGAAGAAAGCTTGCTTCACGACATATAATTTTTCCCAATTAGGGGTCCACTTGCTAAGTGCATCTGTGTGAATTGGGAGGATCTTTTTCAATACCAATTTGCCTAGGTGAAATCATCATAGGTGTATTTTTTTGTAGTGGGCTCGAATCATGCATTTTTGATACATTTGACCATGGTAGATGGCCTTCATGCATTTTTGCTCGATGAGGTTGAGTCGATTGTATCTGTTCTTAACCCATTCAGATTCTTCAAGTTTAGTTTCCATCAAGACTCTAAGAGAAAGGATCTCGACTTTGAGAGGCAACGCAGCTTCCATCCCATTGATAAGAGAAAATGGCATAGCACCTATGGAAGTGCGCACTAAGGTTTGGTAGGTATGAAGTGCAAAGTATAGCTTTTCATGGCAGTCTTTATAAATCTTAGCCATTTTTTTAACTATTCTCTTAATATTTTTATTGGCTGCTTCAGCTGTCCTATTCATCTTTGGGTGATAAACAATAGAATTATGATGTTGGATCTTGAACTATAAGCAGACCGCTTGCGTCATTTTATTGTTTAAGTTGCTTGCATCATCTATGATGATTTGGTTTGAAAGTCCATATCTGTAGATGATGTCCCGCTTGACAAACTTACAGACGGTCAATCTAGTGACATTGGCATATGAAACAGCCTCCACCCATTTGGTAAAATAGTCTATTACTACAAAGATAAAATGATGGCCATTGAAAGCTTTAGGGATGATTGGCTCGATCACATCCATGCCTTACATGGAGAAGAGCCATAGGGCCATCATGACGTGAAGTGGCATTGGAGGGACATGGATTTTGTCAGCATAGATTTAACACTTATGGCATTCTTAGGCATAATTGATGCAGTCTCTCTCGAGGGTCAACCAGTAATAATGCTCTTATGATTTGCTTGGCTTCGCCATCTAATGTCAATTAGCATGTGTGCCATAAATCCCTTCATGAACTTCTTCTAGGATCTTTTTTGCTTCAAAAGTGTCAACACATCTAAGCAATTCTTGATCATGACTTTTTTTGTATAAGATTTTTCCATCAAAAACAAATTCCATAGCCAGCCTTTTGATAGTTCATTTATCAGTCCCAGTTGCATGTTTGGGATATTGCTGATCCTTGATGTCATGAAGGATGTCATAGTACCACGGTAGGCCATCCTTATCTTTTTTGACACTATGAAAATGAACTGAAGTTGCGTAGACACTCATCTAGATGGGAGCAACGTCTGACTCCTAGTTGACTTTAAACATGGATGACAATGTAGCCAAAGCATCAGCTATTTGGTTTTTTTCTTGAGGTAAGTATCAAAAACTAATATCCTCAAATTTTGTCTTGAGCTCTACTATGAGCTTCCCATACTGCATCATCTTGGCATCGTGAGTTTGCCACTCTCCTTTCACTTGGTAGATGACTAGGTCTAAATCATCGAACACCTATACTATCTTGACATTTCTCTTAATGGTTGCTTGAAGTCCCATGACACAAGCTTCATATTATCCGATATTATTCGTGTAGTAGAAATTTAGCCTTACTATGAATGGATAATGACTACCATCGGGTGACATTAATATTGCCTCAATTCCATGTCCTAGAGTGCTTGATGCTTCATCAAAATACATCTTTTAGGATTGATCTTAGTTAAAGGCATGTTCATTTTTAGAAATGCATATTAGATCTTAATCTAGGATGTAAAAACTTAAGGGTTCATAGTCATCTACCGCTCACTTTGCCAAAAAGTTAGCTATCATACTACCTTTGATGGCCTTTTGACTGACATAGATAATGTTGTATTCAAAAAGTAGGACTTGCCATCTAGCTAGCCTTCCTGATAGTGTAGGGGCTTCACATAGATACTTGATAGGATCAAGCCTTATAATCAACTATGTGGTGTGATACAGCATGTATTACCTGAGTCTCTTGGCTATCTGCACTAAAGCACAGTATAACTTCTTGATTGTGGAGTAATTACACTCGTATTCCATGAACTTTTTGCTTAAGTAGTAGATTACTTATTCTTTCATTCATGACTCATCATGCTGCTGCAATACATAACCCATAGACTTGTCAAAGACTGTCAAGTAAAGGATTAAAGGTCAACTGGGCATTGATGGTATCAACACCAGTGGGCTTGATAGATAATGTTTGACTTCATCAAACACTTCTTGACATGCCTTATTCCACTCTCCTAGATTTTGTTTGTAAAGGAGCCAAAAGATGGGATCGCATTTATTATTGAGCTGGGATATGAATCAAGCAATGTAGCTTAGTCTCCCCATAAAGCTTTTCATTTCTTTTTGGGTTTGATGTGGTCACATATCCTGAATAGCTTTGACTTTATCTGGGTCAACTTTAATCCCTTTTTTGCTAAATATAAAGTTGAAAAGCTTACCTGAAGTGACTCCAAAGGTACACTTGGTAGGATTCAATTTGAGTTGAAATCGTAGCCATTCAAAAAGTTTCTGAAGGTTTGTGACATGCTCATCCTTTTTCATTGACTTGGCAATCATGTCATCAACGTAGACCTCAATTTCTTTATGCATCATGCATGGAATAGGGCTACCATGGCTCGTTGATAGGCTGCTCGAGCATTTTTAAGTCCGAAAGGCATGGTATTATAGCAAAATATCCCCTACATGGTTATAAAAGTTATTTTTTTCATGTTTTCGGGTGCCATCTTGATCTGGTTATAGCTTGAAAATCCATCCGTGAAGGAGAACAAAGAATTCTTAGCCGTGTTGTCTACCAAAGTGTCGATATGGGGTAGTGAAAAGTTATCCTGGGGACTGGCTTGATTCAGATCCTAATAATCAACACATATTCATACTTTTCCATCTTTCTTTGGGACTGGGACTACATTGGCAACCTATTCTGGATATTTGGCAACTCCAATAAACCCTGCATCAAATCGTTTCTTAACTTTCTTTTTAATTTTGAAAAGCATTTTCAGCTTCATCCTCTTTAACCTTTGCTGGATTGGTTTGCATCCAAGCTTGATGGGAAGCTTATGGACCACTATATCAGTGTCTAGTCTTGGCAAGTGTTGATATGACCAAGTGAATACATCTTGATATTTTTGGTGTAGGTCTATTAGCTTGGTCCTTGTTGTTGACCTTATGGAGGTTTCGATTTTAACCTCCTTTCAATCATCTTGAGTGCCCAGATTTATTACTTCTATTGGGTCTTTATGGGGCATGATCTATTTCTCTTCTTGCTTAACTAATCGTAAGAGGTCTGGGGGTACAGAGCTTTTTTTGAAATCTTCTTCAAGATCGACTTTAGTATTGCAAATTGGCTATTCAAAATCGATATTTAAAGACCCATCAGGCACAAGCATGTCACTGTCATCAGGACACCTGAAAGGGCATAGAAATAAACATTTCAAAAGGCACACACAACTAAAGGATTTGATAAAAATGAAGGAAAAAAAGTGATAGAGACAAAAAGGTTGAAAAGTGATACACAATATGGAATGATATATGCAAAAGTCATTTCATTGATAATGTTTGTTAAAAAATGCCCCTCGCATAGGACACCTATCTGCCCTTAGGCGAGGGTAGGTAGGTTTTCATTTCTTGACGTTACGTCAAAAGGATAGGAAAAACGCAAGGGCATCTGCCATGACCTCATCATTAAAATCAAGCTTTAGTGGAAAGACATGAGTTTTATGGCATGGTGTTTTAGAGATAGAGGTTATGAAGTGCTCTATTTAGGATGACCAAGAAATCTTTAACCTTTTTCTCTTCTGGTTGGCTTGAATCAATTCGTTCTCCTGAATGAAATATCTCACAAAGAGACAAAAACATTGTCAGCTTCAATTCCTTCTCTTGATTCAATGATCGTGCCATCTCTTGGTTGTAGATCTTCTTTTCTTGCTGCTTTCTAAAGCGTGCATTAGCCTTAAATCCTAAGCCCCTTTTATTGTCTTATATAGTGACCTGTAGGGCTCGGGCCATCCTTTATAGATTTTTTCTAAGCCCCTTTCCGCACGAGAACCTTTACCAATGGTTATTTTTAAACCCTACTAGGTACTCTTTGATAGGTGGGGTTTAACTATGGTAATCTTTCTACCATAAACGTTGCATTAACGAACTTAAAGGATTGAAAGGATGACTCTGGTGCATCCTCATTAGGCTCTATGTAGCTATCTTTAATGAAAGTAGTGGCAACCATTTTTTCAACTCTAATGGTGACTATTTTATCATCTATCATAAATTTAAGCTTCTGATGAAGAGAGGATGGGACTGCTTTGGTGGAGTGTATCCATGGCCTTTTTAATAGGTAGTTGTAAGAAGGATTGATATCCATAACTTGAAAGTGAACTTCATATATACATGGGCCTATCTGAAGCTGGATTATGATATTTCCAATTACTTTGTGACATGTCCTATCAAAAGCTTGGACTATGGTATGGCTACTCTTAATGTTGGACTAATCGATAGGGAGTTTGCTTAATGTATTCATAAGCATAACATTAAGGGCTGACCCATTGTTTATGAGTAATTTGGGCAAAATGCATCCCTTACAATGGGCAGTGATATGCAGAGCTTTATAACTACCCTTGCCTCCGGGTAGGATCTCATCATTAGTGAAGGAGATATAATTATCGACTATGATGTTGTTCACTAATTGATCCAACTTATCCATGGGGACGTCCGAAGGCATATATGCTTCATTTAGCACATTTAGTAATACATCTCGGTGAACTTTTGAATTAAGAAGTAGAGATAGAACAAAAATCTTTATGGGTTGTTTGCTTAACTGGTCTACAATGCAGTATTCACTGTACTTGATTAACTTGTGAAACTCCATGGTTTCTCTTTCACTTACTGCTTCCATGACTTTTTTAAGCTCAAAATTGTTTGCATGGGCTTAAGTGGTGCTAGTGCTTAGACATGCATCAACCTTCTATTTTTCTTCAACTAGAGGAGCGCTACACCTATAGCTACGAGTTAGGTGACTAGCTCCTGACAGTTCTATTGTAGCAGTTAAGGGAGTTAGTACTTCAATCATCACCACCTAATTCTTATATTTCCATGCAATAGCTTTGTTGTTCTTAGACGGGAATGGTTTAGGTACTTCTACAACTAACATTGGTGTAGGTGTCAAAGAACTGACCTTGGGACTTGACTTGCCATAAAAAATGAGGGGTTAGTTTCTCCCGTAAGGTGGCTGCATGGTTTCATGTCCTATCATATTAATAGGTTCAGCAGCAGGTGTGATCTAATGATAGAATTCTATTTAGCCTTCATTCATCATTTTTTGAACCATGGACCTAAACTCCTTGCATGTTTGTAGGGTATGACCTATAACTGTATGGAAGTTATAGAAGTTATCAGGATTATCTTCCAATTTTTCTGTTGTGTTGAGCAATCTGACCTGAATCAATGCTTGCCGGACTAAGAATATTGGCATCTTTACATGCTCTATGCTTGCTTTTACTTCATATTTGGTTTTAATGTCGATCATGTTTGCAGTTGGCTTAATGTGGTTTGGTAAAAGATTGGCAGTAACATTTAGTCCCCGGTTCATCCTGAACTATAAGACTTTTGAGTTAATTAAATTTTGCATATTTTGTTCAAAAGATATGCAGTTCTTAATGTCATGCCCTGCTGCCCTAGCATGGTATTCATAGTGGGCATTAGGGTTATACCATTGCAGGCTGGTGGCTTCTTTTCTGCGACATAGATTGGGGCCACAAAATGTTATCTTTGTTGATTTACACCTCGATTGAAAAGTGCATTGTTGGTTGCTTGATTGGTACTTTGGTGAACTTGTGGAGGGTAGCTTTGTGGTGGGTTAGATGGGATTGCAAAGGATGGCTTGTAGGATATGGCATTAATTAGGTGGTGATAGTGCGAGAATACAGCGTGCTTGGGTAGTGAGGGTCAGGTATTTAACACTATTTTGGCTAAGATGAGCTAGCATAACTTATGGCACTGGCCTTTCCTTCTTTCTTTTTGTTTGCAATAGGCTTCTTGCTTGATCCAAGTGTTTCCCCGACTAACATTCTACCACTCTTAATGGCTGTGTCAAATCATTTCTCTAGAAAAGACTAGGTCTACAAATTTCTTAGTGGCATTCCCTATGAGCTTCTCATTATAAAGAGCACATAAGGTGTGAATGAAAGTGACTATCATCTCTTTTTCTGTAAGGGGAGGCTGGACTAGGGCTACTTTTTCCCTCTACCTTAAGGCTGGACTAGTACCACTCATACCCGGCCATCTTTTGCAAGTATTTTTGGATATGGATAGAAGGATTAGTGGTTCCATTAAACTTTTCAAACTCTAGGACTTTGGGGGAATGACAAGGTTAGACAGAAAAAATAATGATTGAGCGTCAAGAGCTTTGAACTTATCAGTTTCCCTGATAGCTTAGAGGCATTTTTCCAATAGCTCGAATTTGCTCACTTCTTTTGTAGTCATAGTGGACTTTTAACCTTTTGTTTTTTCTGGTTCCTCATGGTCAAGGGCTATCGGATCTGCTCATGAGACTCCCACGTTCACCCCTTGAGTACTGAGAATAAATTGACCTGCCATAATGGGATTTAGGTAGATAACTAGTGAAGCCTGAGCGACAGGTGTAGGAGCAGGTTGTTATTCTTGTCTAGGTTCCCTATGGGCAGGTTCTAGATTATTACCAGGGGGACCTTCAACGTTAAGAGAATTGTTCCTTGTTTTAGTAGTGCTAGCTTACCCTTTTTCTCTCATAGAGGCTGTTATTATTTCCATAAGTCTCACCATCTGAGTTTGCATTTCATTTTGCTGATGGAGCATCTGGTCTTGTGATTCCTTAACCATTAGCTCTAATCACTCAATACGAGCTTCATGATCACTCTCCATGATTTGTTTACGATGTTGCGTGTTGTAGCGATGCAAAATGTTAGGTTCTATTTTCCTGATTGACCCTGGAGTCCCTTGCACTTTTATGGCCCAATTTCGGTATCAGACTTATACTTGAAAATATAATTATTGCTGAGTGTTTATGGTGTAATAATGAGTTAAGATAATGAATGATCGATGCAAGTGTAAAAAGGTAAAAGTAAATATGCATATGCATTGGAGACAATTGAATCCGAGAACAGCTTTGTTGATAACATTTTTCATAGACCCCAAAAAAAGTCCCTTGTTAAACACCTAACCAGAACAATTATCCCTAAATGATGATGGTCATCATAATCATGATGAGATGATGCATGCGTCGGAACATAAAAAAAGGGAATGAATTAGTCAAATGCATAAAAGGCAAATGTAAGAAATTAAAGAATTAGAGAACATTAGAGAAAAATACTTATAACATGTCTCAACCAAGGTGGTGAGATAAGAAAAGGGCAGCGTGTCAACATGCAGGATGCAATTTGCCCTTCATGAGGTGATGCAATATCTCATTTTAATGGAAAAATAATTGACTAGTGGTAATATTCATTTATCACCACTAATGCAGATGCGCGTTAAGCCATGACTCGGATAGCATAATGGCTTACAGTATAAGACATTATGAACGATGGTTTTTGTTGACCTTACTTATTTATACATTCGGGCAGCATAATAGCATGTCTCGATAAATGATAAAAATACAGATGCGGGTGGCAATTATATACTCATTTTTACCTACATAATTGTGGTAATTAGGAGTAAAGGTTAAGAATGTTTCCCTAAGTGACCCTATTCTTCGGGTATTCTAGCAGCATTCGAGTATGGTTTGGCATGGTTTAGCTCGTAGGGCTCACTATATAAGGTTTAAGTTGATACCTAAACATGAATTTGAATTGCTCCTCCGTTCGATAAGGACAGTCGAGGGACCCCGATTCTAAACCCATCATGGGTTTGGCAGAATGGTTCGATCTTTTGGATGTATTTCCTTATGCAAATATGAGAGTTACTCATGAGAGACATAGGTAATTTACGTCTAGGAAGTTATTGCCATGCCTATTCGGAGGGTTACTCATCAAGGCAGATAGCTTACTTCCTCCTAATGATTGGGTTATAACCACGCCATGGAGTTTGGCGGGACACTAATGCACATGCAAATGCGTAATATGTGATAGGGAATTAAGCAAACCTTTTTGTTTACTTCCGTATTACCATTTTTATTAAGCTAATGATTATTCAAAAAATAAGACAATCTTGAAAATCATATCAAACAAAAGATTATATGACAAAATGACAAAAGGGTCATGGTTAACTAATGACCAAAGATTGAAAGAACTGGGAACCTTGAAAGACATGGCTAGTTATTGGCCTAACTCTCACTACTGTCCCCATTGGAGTCGCCAAGCTGTGGCAACGTACCCTGGGGTGGATCCTCATGGATCTATGGGTTCTACGACTTAAAAATATTTTCCTGACTTGGAAAATATCTTTTTGATCGAGACTTTTCTCTCATGATGTGATGAAAACGAGAATGCACAGATTCTCGACTTATGATACAGTGAGGGGGACCATAAGATGAATTACTCATCTTATCAGTCTCAGATGACCAACACGAAATGGCTAATGCTTGGAGTCGCCACTAATCATTTCGAACTAGGCATAATCGGATGCCTATTGAAACCTATGTTTTGAGTTACGAAGCTCAAAATATTAATCCTGTGGTCTACATAATGCAAAGATTTGTTGTTTGGGTTTGGGAGTTGGTTACGCACGATGACGTATGAACCTCTTCACGACACTCGAAATTGATACCTTACTAGCTATGTCTTATCTAGGTTTTGATTCTTTTGATCTTAACTTGTCACTATTTTGATATAACCCTCTTCGAATGCATGAATCTTATAGAAATGATCTAAGTTTTGATAAAAAATTTAATCTCATATACGCCTCGAAGAGATGGAGAATATAGAGATTTTCAATAAAAATGACCTCTAGATTTTACTTTGAAAATGGAATGTTCCACTCTGGGCGCTGGAGAGATACCCATGTAGAATATTACCTTTAATATCATTTGTAAACATTTTGAAAACATGAAAGCAAATAATCATCATAAAGAAATCATGTTAGTAAGATAATAAATGAAATAACATAACAAGGATCATTCAATGCAATGATAAAGAGAATGGGTGGACTAGGGAATTTATCTCGCTATTGGCATCGATTATCTAGGAATAACCGAATCGACCATCTTCGAGATGCATCTGGATTTCTTCATTAAACGAGATTTGCTTCACATATTCATGGAAATCCGGGAATGAGAAGAATTTAATTGCAATTGAAAGACAAGGTTAGAGTATCGCTTCGGAAAGATGGGGTTGGAGTATCCCCATGGATGACAAATAATTTTGACAAAGGAAGATTTTAACTTTGACAATTTTGAAAAATGGGGTTGGAGTGTCCCCTCGGAAAGGCAGGGTTGGAGTATCCTCGTGGATGACAAAACTTCACGATTTAGAAAATTGGTGAGCATTATACAATTTTTGGCAAAAAGATTTATTGTGAATAAGGATGACAAAGATGTAAAATATGTTTGTGCCTTGATACGAGCTAATAGGAGGTCAAAGCATGTTCTCGAATCTAATTGGGCTGACATAGAGACATTCGAATGTCTCGAGATGAAATTCGGGGAATAACTTAATTTTGACCAAAACCGAAAACAGGTGACAGCATCGCGCTATCTTGCTTCCCGAATTTATTCTAAATTGATTCGAAGGATGTAGAAGGTGGACAAGACACCGTTAGAAAGGTAACTCGATGAGGGTTATCCTAAAAATATTCCCACAACCCTAAGAAGAAACTTTCATGGGAGAATAAATTTTCAAATTTGGATCAAGTTTGCTGCTGGTAGAGCATATGATAAACAAGGCATGTCAAACTTTCAAAAATCATTCTAGACTTATTTTGTATCAAAAAATTGCAAATAATACCTTTACAGAAAGGGAATTTCATGAACTTTTTAGAAAAAATATTCAAAAAATTTGGAAAAATCGTTCAGTGGGCCTGAATGACCCAAACAGAATACATGTTCGGACTCCAGAGGTTTTGGACAGTTTAGACTTGAAGAATCATAACTCTCTCATCCGGAATGATCTATGGGTGAATAAGACATTGTTTTAAAGTTAATTCGAGATGATTTGATAGAAAAATATCAAAAATTTCATGAAAAATCATTTAGGATTTTAAACTGATTTTTCAATTTGCAACAGTTGTGCTGCCAGCAGGGGACAAAACAAAGCAGGGGATATCTCTCATTTTTTATGTCTACGCATCCAAACTTGAGTCATTGACATTCGAACGTCTATGATAGAAGGGAAAGAGTGGCATGAGCATCACGAACTCACTTGCACAGCCCCGGAGTAGTTTGGGATGATGAAATAGCCCGTTGATCATACCACTCAAGGTTTTGACTCACAAAAAAGGCACAAACATTTTGGGAATAATTGTAAGACTATTTTCATTTCAAAATCAGAAGATTTAAGCATGTTTAACCAAGATTCCAAACCTGAAAAACTTAATTTTCCTCAAGATATTTTGCTAGCTTTAAGGAAAATGCTAAGTCCATGCTAATCCTCATTGGTTGAGGTTAACCTGCTTGGCTTGGGGGGTTTCGAAAATCAGTTTTTATCATCCATCAAACATGCATTTTGATAACAAACATACAAGGGG
>JBBYHO010000006.1:6131102-6146744 GCA_038382025.1 Adansonia gregorii
ATGAATGTGCAGAAGATTGGTTTTTGGGCTAACGATAGCTTGGGCTTGGCTTTGTTTGACTTAAGCCACCTTCTCGGCTTTTTAACTTAAGCTGATTTTTTTTTATTTTGTTTTATTTTTTTGGATTTTAGATTTTTTTGTTAGTGGTAGGTGAGGGACTAATAGGATGCACTTTTGGTTTTTCATCTTAAGGCCCTTTAAGGCATAGTACTCTTTAACAGAATCAGAATTCACGGGCCTAGGCAAGTTACTGCCATCCATCTCGGTTAAAATTAGAGCTCTTCTAGAGAATATGCATTTCACCACGTATGGCTTTTCCTAATTTAAGGTCTATTTTTCACCAATATCTTTATGTATTGAAAGAATTTGTTTGAGCAGCAGGTCACCTTCTCAAAACTAATGAGAATATACCTTTTTGTCATGGGCTCTCATTATGTGCTTTTGATACATTTACCCATGATAGATGGCTTTGATTCTTTTTTTCGATGAGATTATGCTATTCATATTGATTTTTAACCAATTCAGCCTCTTCAAGTTGCAATTCTATCAGGAACTTACATGAAAGGATTTCAACTTCAATTGGCAAGATAGCCTCTATGCTGTAGACCAAAGAGAATAGGGTGGCACTCATGGAAATTCGTACTACTGTGCGATAGGCATTAAGGCAAAGCAACTTTTCATGCCAATCCTTGTACTTCTTAGCCATTTTTTCAACTATCTTCTTGATATTCTTGTTGGCCACTTCAATTGCTCCGTTCATCTTCGGACGATATAGGATAAAGTTTCAACGCTAAATCTTGAACTGAGAGTAGACTACTTGCATAATCTTATTTTTCAGGTTACATGCAATATCAGTAATGATTTGTTTAGGAAGACCATATCTATAGATGATGTCTCATTTCACAAATTTTCACGTAACAGATCGGGCGACATTGGCATAAGAAGCTACCTCTACCAATTTGGTGAAATAATCAATTGCGACCAAAATAAAATGATGCCTACTAAAGCCTTGGGGTAATCAGTCCAATCATGTTCACGCCCTACATGGAAAAGGGCTATGGAGCTATCATAACATGTAGGGATATTGGTGGGACATGGATCTTGTCAACATAGATTTGGCATTTGTGACACTTTTGAGCACAATCAATGCAATCTTTTTTGAGAGTTAACTAATAATAACATGATCGTATGACTTGTCTTGCCATTCTGTGTCCATTAACATGCATATCATAAATCCCTTCGTGAACTTCTTTAAGTATTCTTTTGGCTTCAAAGGCATCCACGCATCAGAGTAACATCTGATCCTAGCCCTTCTTGCACAAAATCTCACCATCCAAAATGAAGTTCATAGTTAATCATCTCATGGTTCTCTTATTAGCTTCGGTGCCATTTTTTGGGTACCATTGATTCTTGATGTATTAAAAGATGTCCTGATACCATGGCAAACTATTTTTCTCTTTTTTAAAATTCTAGCAATGTGCCAAGGTTGAGTAGGTACTCATTTGGATAGGAGTAATGTCCGATTCTTGATTGAACTTAAACATGGAAGACAAATGTCCAAGGCATCAACAATCTGTTTCTCTTCTTGAGGTAGATGTTGAAAACTAATACCATTAAACTCTTTTTTGAGGTCTGATATCAAATTCCCATAGTGGATCAATTTAGCATCATATTTTTGCCATGCTTCCTTCGGTTGCTAAATGATGAGGGCTAAAGCTCTAAACACTTGCAATATTCGAATGCCCCTTTCAATGGCTATCTGGAGTGCCATGATGTGAGCCTCATATTCGACTATGTTATTGGTGTAGTCAAAGTTTAATTTGGCTGTAAAAGGGTAATGGTTTCCTTTGGGTGAGATAAGAATTGCCCCAATTCCATGCCCTAGTGTATTTGAAGCTTTGTCAAAGTACATCCTCCACAATGACCAACACTTGATAGTGTTCTCTACCTTGAATATACATATCAAGTCTTCGTAAAAAAACTCAAAGCTTAAAGGCTAATAGTCATCTGTGGCTCAACTTGCTAAAAAGTCTACTAGTGCACTGCCTTTAATGGCTTTCTGGTTCATATACACGATGTCATAAGCACATAACTTGCCATATGGCTAATCTCTCAAACAAGGTATGGGCTTTGTACAAATACTTGATGGGGTCAAGCTTGGCAATTAACCATGTAGTGTGGTATAACATGTATTGCCTTAACCTTCGGGTCGTCCAACCTAAAGCGCAACATAGCTTCTCTACGAATGAATAATTATTTTCATATTCTGTAAACTTTTTGCTCCAATAATAGATAAAATATTCTTTTTTTCTTGATTCATCATGTTGTCCTAACAAAAAGTCTATACGGTCGTCCGAGCACTAGTGGCACAAATATTAGAAGGTTCAAAAGGTAATGTTTGACCTTATCAAAACCTTCTTGGCATTCTTGATTCCATTCTCTAGGATTTTGTTTTTCAGTAGCCTAAAAATCGAATCGCATTTATCGATTAACTGAGATGTGAATCAGGCTATGTATTTCAATCTTCTCAAGAAACTTCTCACTTTCTTTTGAGTTCGAGGTGATGGTAGGCTTTGAATAGCCTTAACCTTGTCAGGATCAACCTCTATTCCTTTTTTGCTTATAATGAACCCCAATAATTTACCCAAGGTGACGCCAAATGTGCATTTGGTAGGATTTAGCTTGAGCTGGTATTTGCCCTAGCCTTTTATAGAGTTTTCGTAGATTGGCAACATGTTCACTCTCTTTTGGTGATTTGGCGATCATGTCATCTATGTAGACCTCTATTTCTTTATGCATAAGTTCATGGAACAATGTTACCATAGCCTTTTGGTAAGTTGCCTCATTCTTTAACCCGAAAGGCATCACTTTATAGTAGAAATTTCCCCAAATGGTTACAAAAATGGTCTTTTCGATGCCTTCAGCTACCATTTTGATTTGATTGTAGCCCGAAAACCCATATATGAAAGAAACTAGTGCATTTTTGGTAGTGTTGTCTACTGAGGTATTAATATGACATAAAGAAAAATTATCCTTGGGCTGGCTTAATTCGAGTCCCTATATTCCACACACATTTGCACTTTATCGTCTTTCTTAGGAACTAGGACTATGTTGGCTGCCCATTTAGGATATTTGGCTACCTTGAGAAATCCTACTTCAAATTGCTTCTTGACTTCTTCTTGATCTTAAAGAGCATTTCTGGTTTCATCCTCTTTAACTTTTGCTGGATTGGTTTGCATTCAGGTTTGAAGGGAAGTTTATGAACCACAATATTGGTATCTAGTCTAGGCATGTCGTGATAGGACTAAGCAAACGCGTCTCGATATTCTTGAAGAAGACTTATTAGTTCAGCTTGAGTTGATGGCTTTATGGAGGTTTCGATTTTGACTTCTTTTGGGTTTTCTTTTGTTCCAAAGTTTAGGGTTTCAGTGGATTCTTTATAAGGTAATATTTGTTTTTTTTCCTGTTCAACTAGTCTCAATTGGTCTAAAGGTATGGTGTTCTCTTTAGGGTCTTCTTCAGATTCGACCTCATTGGCATAGATCGGTTACTCAAAATCAACTCCTAAGGTTTCAGTATGAACATTCATGTCACCTTCTTTGGGGCACCTGAAAATATTGAAAAGAACAATATTGGTGAAAGAAAAAAAATCTAAGGTCGACAAAAATTATGAACACAAAGGATGAATGCAAAATGCTTAGTCATTTTCAGTGATAATACCTAACAAAAGCTGCCCATACAAAGGATCCTACAATGCTTTTAGGTGAAAGCATGTAGGTTTAGTTCATAGCATTACTTTGAAATAGATTTGAATAGTACAACAATCTCGATCTTAGTCCAAACACTTAGAACAAACCCTGAAGGGCATAGGCTAGTCTCCAGACTTGTAATTGACATCTTTGGCTTGCCAATTGTATTGATAGAGATATCCTTGAATGCTTTGTTCAATATAAGGATAGCACTAGTAGAGCCAGTATTTACATGTCCCTTTAGGTAGAAACTTTCCAGAATTGATAGGAATATCATTAGCCTTTCCTCCATGTCTCGTCCTGACAAATAAGCTACTCTTCTTTTATGGTTCTTCTAAGTTTATTTTCTTTTTTTCTATACATTGGGCTTGAATCCTAATCCTTTTTTATCGATTTGGTTAACCACTTTCAAGGCTTTAGCAATTCTTTGAAGGCATTTTCGAGTCCCTTTCTAGCCTGGGCACCCTTACCAATAGTTAATTTCAAACCTATATGAGTACTCTCTGATAGGTGAAAATGAACTATTGGCAATCTTTCTTTGATAAAGTTGCGTTGATAAGCTGCCTGGAAAGAGATTTTTGAGCTATCTTCGTCAGGTTTGACATATGAGGCATTAGTTGAGGTAGCAGCAATGATATAGTTTTCCCTTCTGATACTGACAACTTTATTCTCGATGATGAATTTTAGCTTTTGGTGCAAAGATGATGGTACTGCCCCCGCATAATGAATCCAAGGCCTTCCCAATAAGTAGTTATAGGATAGAGCAATGTCCATTACGTGGAAGTCAACTTCATAAGTACATGAGCCAATCTGGAATGGAATAGTGATGTTCCCGATAATGTTTTGGCAAGTTCCATCAAACGCTCACATAATCATACGACTATTTTGGATATGAGATGCATTAACAAGAAGCTTGTTCAAGCATGACATGGGCATTACATTTAAAGTTAACCCATTATCAATGAGCACCTTAGACAACATGGTGCCTTTACAATATGTACTGATATGGAGGGCCTTGTAATTTCTTCTTCCTCTGTGCAAGATTTTGTCATTGCTAAAAGATATGTAATTGTCAACAGTGATGTTGTTCACTAGGCGATCCAACTGACTTATAAAGATGTTAGAAGGGACATAAGCCTTATTCAAAACCTTGAAGAGGGCATTTTGTGAGCTTCTGAATTTAATAGCAGTGACAACATAGATATCTTGACGGGTTACTTATTCAACTGATCAACGATGCTGGATTCACTGTGCTTGATGAATTTAAGGAATTCTATAGCTTCTTTCTCGCTTACTGGATCCTTAGTAGCTATCAAATCAAAGTTCTTGGTTGCAAACTTCGATGCTTGAGAAATGAGATTAGCATTCTCTTATTGAGTGGTATTTTTACATTGATCGCTTTGAGTTAGGTGACTTACCCTTAAAAGGTCAACACTTATTACTTATTGGCTAGATTCTTCGATGATTAAGGTTTTACTTTCATAGTTCCAAGGAACTGCCTTATCATCTTTATATAGGAAGGGAGATGGAAGTTGAATGATCATCTTTGGCAAAGGCTGAACGGGGTCAACTTTAACTCTCGATCGGTTGTCATACAAAATCAATGACCTTTCAATCCCGTACGAAAGATTAACTTTTTTTTCTTCTTGTGTGTTGACCGATGATGTTGCATTTGCAGACTCGATATGTGAGGTTTACTTTTCATCATACAATTTGTTGCTACCCTAATTCATCATCCTTTGAACCATTATGTGAAACTCTTTGCATGTTTGAAGGGTATGGCCATAAATAGTGTGGAAGTCACATAAGTTGTCAAGCTTTTCCTTTGTCTTCTCAGTTTCATTAAGTAGCTTAGCTTGCATCAAGATTTACCAAACCAAATTCATTGGCATCCGAACTTCTTCTATGTTTTCCATAATCCTACAGTTTTCTTCAATAATAATTTCCTTTAGGTTTATCTTAACACGCGTTTGAGATGAACTAGCTTTAATACTGGATTTTGATTGCTTATTAGCCTCTATCTTTTCTTTCCTTTTATCTTTGTAGATACTTTTTCTTCTTAATTCATTTTTCATGGCCTTATCGATTCTCCTATAGAGTATGACCACATCTGCTAAGTTCTTCGGGAAGCTTCTTGCCACCTTTTCAAAATAAAGGGCTTACAACATGCTAATAAATCTAATAATCATCTCTTTTTCTATCAGTAGAATCTAGGTAGCCTCTTTTATCCATCTTGCACCGTACTACCTAAAACTTTCATTAGCTCTTTTCCTCATGCCCATAAGAGACAGAGAACTAGAAATCTGACCATCGATAGGTCTCTCCTCATCATAGCATTAATAGATGGATTGTCATGTCCATCCCACTTCTTGTAGAACTTAATTTCGAACTGATCCATCATCTTTTAGACCATCTTCAAGAATGATGGACAATGTTGCAAGTCATGTTCTTAACCGTAATGGTAGCAAGATGTATCAATGACATTTCTTCTTTGACTTTTATTATATGTTACTATTTCAATTTTCATGAAAGCCTACCAAACCTTACTCATTGGGGTTTTAACTTCTGCCACATTTCTTTTAATTCGACAACCTTTTTCATCAATTATCGTATTCGCTCTTCGTTCAAAGTGATTAAAGAGTAGGTTGGACCCTATATTGGGTCTAGGACCTTGCTCAATCTTGATCATTCATTTTTCTAGGAAACCCTGCACCTTTCTTTTGAAAGAAGTGTAATTCTAAATAGTGTGGCCTTGCGCTTCCGCATGATATTCTTAATAAGCATTCTCATTGTCAACATTCCATGTGCCTGACCTTTATGAACTTTGAACAATCCGAAGGGCTAAAGCACACTTGATTTAAAAAATATTTTGATGTTTGACATGAAGGGGTAAAAAATCATCGAAGGAATCTCCCATTCGACTAGTCTTAGATGGCCACCACAAAGTGGCCATAAACTTAGAGTTAGCACCGATCATTCTAAGTTAGGCATGACTGGATGCCTATTGAAAATAATACCAGAGATTCGTTGTTTTGGGTTCGGGAGTTGATTATGTGTGAGGAAGGATTAGTAACCCCATATTGCCTAAAAATTGGTACCATCTAACTATATCTTACTTGAATATGGTTTCCTTGGTTCCATTTTTATCATTATTTAAATATAATTCCCTCTAATTCATGAAATTTTGTAAAGATATGAGTTCGGGTTTTAATGAAAATTTTATCACCTATGCACCTCAGAGAGGTGAGAAACATAGGGGTTTTTTATGAAAATGATCTCCGGATCAAGTTCAAAAAAAATTCAAATATTTTATGTCTGGCACTGGGGGGATATTGACACAAGATATTATTTCATGATTTTGAAAATGATCTATAAAGCATGAATGCCTAAGGTCCTTACAAAAGGAAATGTATTAGTAAAGTAGAAAAGAGAACAATAAATAAATCCATATAAAAATAAACATACTAAATACATTAAAAAAAAGGATGATCAAAATGTATCTCATAGTTGTCTTTAATTATTGATGAATAACTGAGATGACAACGTTGAGACTTAGTTAGATTTGGTGGAAATTTGAGGAGAACAAGGTTTTCGATGACTCAATAAGGAGAAAAGCTTGGATTTTAAAAGGAAGATAGAGAGCAGGGTTGGAGTATCCCTTCAGAAGAATGGGGTTAAAGTATCCTTGAAAATTAAAATTTGGTATTGGATTTGAGGTAAAAATAGGGTTGGTGTATCCCTTCAAAGTAATGGGGTTGAAGTATCCTCGAAAATGAAAATTCGATGTCATTTCGAGGTAAAAGTGGGGTTAGAGTATCCCCTCAGGGTAGTGGGGTTAAAGTATCCCAAAAATGAAAAGTTTTGACGTTTAAGAGGAATGGGTTTTTTTTTATAGGGGGATTTTTGAAAATTAGGGGCCAAAAGTTTGGCTAAAATGTTCCTCTTTTATTTATCCTTGGTTCGAGTCTAAAGGGCTTGGGTCATGGGAATGAGCCGAGTAGATCATGAGGCATTCGAACACCTTAATACAAGCGTTTCGAAGATTAGGTTATAAACAAAAGACAGCATCATGTCATTTCTCTTTCTGAATTTATTTTAAGCTTATTCGGAGGTCCCGGAGGGTAAACGAGGTACCGTTGGAAAGGTAACTCAATTTGGATTAATGTTAAAATATTTCAAAAATCCTTTGCTATATATTTAAAAAAGGTTGACCTCCTCGCTTCTCTCATGGTGCAATCTTCTTCCCACTAAGCCCTCTTTCTCCTCGGTTCACAAAGACAAAATGTAGGACTAGGACTGGTGCCAACAGTTAATCACGGAAGAAAAGACTACTAATCTAATACTAATAGAATAAAAAATAATAATATAATAGAAAGAAAAGAACTATCTTTTGTATATACTTTCTTACCTTCTAGGTGAGATTATTCTTTGAATTTTAACATGTTTTGACACTGGCAGCATGTACAGGGTAAAGGTATGATGCACTTTAAAAAATCATTTCAGATTCATCCGAAATTGTCAAAATGCGAATAATACCTTTATGAAAAGAGAATTTCATGAACTCCATGGGAAAAATGTTCAAGGGATTCAAAAATGTTGTTTGCTGGGCCGAAACTACCAAACAGTAAGCTGCTCGTTGGATCCAAGAGTTTCAAATAATGAAGATTTGAAAAATCATAGCTATTTCATCCGGGATGATTTAAAAAGTAAATGAGACATCGTTGGAAAGGTAATTCGAAACCCTTCAAGGGAAAAATACCAATACATTTTGGATAAATAATTTTTAATTTTTTTAATAATTTTTCAAGACTAGGCCACTGTGCTGCCATAACAAAATAGGGTAGATGTTTGGTATTTGGTAGTTTGGTTTCTTTTTGGGTTGGGCTAGGGCCATGGACGTTCAAACATTTGTAACCAAGATGAGAGGTTGACATAGGTGTCACGAGTTCATTTCATAATCGCAGAGTAGTTTGGAATGATAGAATAACCCGTTGACCATGCCACTATGAGGGTGGTTGGCTTAGGACCAAGGGTTCACATTTTTCAACTAAAAGACTTCATTTCATTTTTGAAAAACTAGTACTCTTATACTTATTCTTCTATGAATCTAGAACTAAATGCTTGCTTTCCCCCAAGTTTGGAAAATCAATTTCATAAAAATCTTAAGCCCATGTTATTCTCCATGTATGGGAGATAACATGTGCTTAACTTGGGGATATTTTTGAAATTGGGTTTTCTAGCACTCAAGCATGCATTTCAGCATAAGCAAAGTACCACAAAATGATGCAGAATATGGAGAACGTATATGCACAAGCAAAGATGACATTTTTCATAGAAAAGATGACAAAAAAATGCATGGAGATGATAGATAGATGCATGAACATATTTAGGATGAGCATGTTTAAAAAGAGTTTGCTAAAAAGGCATTTTTATTTCATAGAGCCTATCAAACTTCTAGGAAATGCATGAGCATACTTATATCATGTTATGATGCATGAGATAAAGACATGAATATGGAAGGAACGTAGCAAAAAGTACATAGACAGAGGCTGTTATGGTGATGAAACTACAAAGGAGTATGCTTAGTTAACCAAACAGCATGAAGGCACCAAGAAAACATCAAGATCCTAAACTACCACAACCAAAGCCATAAAATGCATGGGAGTCTTAATGTGGCCATAAAAGCATAAAAAGGGTTTACTAAGATGATGTTAATGACAAAACAGAACTATAAAAATCAAGGTAGATAGGATATACCAAAAAACTTGAACTTTTCTCTTTTTTGAAGTTGTGGCTATAGAATTAATATTTTTTTTCCTTTTTTTTTGCTATTATTTGGCAAGAAAATGATGAAAGGAAGTAGCCTTTTGGTGGTATGGTTGATCGTACAGGTTTTTAAGGATTAAAACATGTGGAAAGTTGGGTTCTTGAAGGTTTTCCAGTAGTGGTTTGGGGTAGCTATAGGAATAGAGGTTGGTTATGGGTGAAAGATAATAGAACAGTGTTTTGGTGAGCTTTTAGGGCTGGAGTTGTTGGAAGATTTATGTAGGTGGGTGAAGAGTTTTCTGGGATTACTAGAGAGGTTTTTTTAGAGCTGAGAGAGTTTTTTTAGATAGATGGTTCTATTTTTCTTAGTTCAGCCCCTTTTTTTAGAGGACAATGAAAATGGCATTTTTGGCTTTTCCTTTTGCACTAGGGCATATCTCCAGCTGCCATGTCCAGTTGACTCTTTTCTTATTGGTTCTGCCATGCTGAGCAAGTAGGCAGAAAGGCTATGAAAGCCTGCAAACTAGAGATATGCCTGCCATCCTCTTATACCTATATACTCTATGAAAGTGACCTTTGTCATTAATTATTTAAACTCCAAAAATCTGTTAAAATCCAGTAATGAATCCATAGTTGACATTTGCAATGCTATATGATAGTTCCTTGGTGCAAGAACATGTTTAAATCGGGTTTTCGAAGGCCGAAAAATGTCTCAAACTAGGCAAAAATGTCTTGGTGTATCAATATAGAACATGTTGTATCGATACACAAGGTACATTTTGCTTCTGGGTATCTATACAATGAGTTGTGTATCGATACTAAGAGCAAAAGCTGTTTCCAGTCTTGATAGATAAAGGCCAGTATCGATACTCCATGGATTTATATCGATACTCATGCTTGTGTATGGATACATTTTGCTAAAAATCACAACTTTAGCTACTGCCAAGGTCTGCATCGATACAAACATGCTAGGTTTTGATACCACACATTGGGTATCGATACCAAACCCTCTTGCATCGATACTACATATGAAAATTCAAAATTTTGGTAATGCGAAAGCCTTGTGATAGTTTTTAAGCACCTATATGACTCGCACTTACCTTAAGTTCTTTGAGTTATCTTATCTTGGTCACAAAGAGAGGAAAATTAGCTCGCGTGCTCACTTGAACAACTTTGATGACACCTTGAAAATAACCTTTGATGCCTCATTTTTGTATTTTTCTTTAAAGCGGTCCATAGGCATTTTAGAATTTTCCAACAAAATGTTTTTGGTTTTGTCATCTTTTACCTAACTCCTAGGATACCAAAAACTGGTCCAGACAAAATAAAGTGTCTACACTCATCATACCATTCGGGGTATGGTGGTGATCTTGGGTTTGTGAATACTGGAGCCATTAGTTTGCTTGCTAATAAGTGAGAGTAGATCTCTTTATACAAATAAGGGAGTGGTTCAAAGTGCTTCATTTCTCAAGATGCTTGTTGGTTACTTGAAGCTCTCGCATTGTGCATATTGTAGGGCTCTGCATTTTGGGTCGCACTTTGCACCAGATTTGTTGCAAAGCTCATTGTAAAAGTGAAACCGAAACCATGGACCGGTTGCAGTGCTGATGAGTAAAGGGTAAAACCTGTATTCAATGTGCTCAAAAAGTAAATAGGCTATGCTGGATGTAGACTTTGATTAAACCTAGCATGATTCTCACTTACCGTATTTACATCCCTTTCCTTACCTTTATTTGTTATCTTTTTGACTGATCCAAATGCTTCCTTGATAGATATCCTGCCATTCTTGATGGTATTCTCAATCATTTCACCTGATATGATTATATCAACGAAATTTTTCATGGCACTTCCTACTAGCCTTTCGTAGTAAAGAGCTCGTAAAGTGCAAACAAACATAATTATCATTTCTTTTTTAGATAGAGGATAGTGAACTTGAGCTGCCTCCTTCCTCCATCTCTAAGCATACTATCTAAAACTCTAGAAAGATTTCTTCTCCATATTAAAGATGATCCAAAACCCAATCAAACATATGCTTATACTATTCAAGGAATGTGCATGCCAAGTCTGTCCATGTCTGAATTCTTCTAAGATCAAGTTCTATGTACCATTAGAGGGCTGCCCTAATCATACTATCCTAGAAGCAATGGATTAGTAGCTTATCGTTCTTTTCATGTCCTGCCATTTTACAACAGTATATGCAAAGATAGGTAATGGGGTCAGTAGTCCCATTGTATTTTTCAAAATTAGGCACTTTAAACTTGGGTGGGATGACGAGGCTCAAAACTAGTCCTGACTTTGCATCTATAATTCCAACAGCTCAAAGACGCTTCCCTAATGAGTGATACTTGTCTAAATCATCATCATTTTTTAAGGGCCTCTTTGCCTTTCCTTGCTTAATATGCTCATCGAGGTCTAGGACTATATACCTTGATGGTGAAGAGCCCGTGCCTTGAAATCCTTAATTAAGTGGGATGCTGTCGTAGGATTGATATAAATAAATAACTGAGATGATGGGATGTTCATTGTCAGAGGGTATTGCCCATATAGAGCCCCTTCTTGAGCATTGATGGCTTCAATACCACCATTCAAATTACTTTTAGGGTGGGCTAATTTTTCCCTATCTTAACTGTGCTCGTTTGCTATTTTTCCTTCAACACATTGGATAACAATTTAGTTAGCTCAGCGATCTGTGCTTGAAGTTTCTTATTCTTACAGGGTGCCTACTCTTGGGATTCTTTATACATGAGTTTAAGTCTTTTGATGCGGACCTGGTGATCGTTTTCCATCACTTTTTGATGATTACAAGTGTTGTACCAATGGCAAACTGTAGATTTTGTGTTTTGGATCACCTTCACTTTAAATTATTTTTGGATTAGGCCTTTATGGTATGTTCATGTATGCGTTTGATGCAATGAGAGTGAATATGTGATCATCAATTAATAAAAACCATGAAAGGATTAGGTTAGTTATGTAAAACAGATAATTAGATAAAAGGATAGCTCCACCAATAGCATGTTTCATTAAAGCAACAAAAAGTCTTAGTTACATGTGATTATATTCAAAAATGCCTGACACAGTTACATTGCTTGATTACATTGTCCAAGAAATACAACAACTCTTACTTGCAGGCTTTGATGGGCAAGATATCACCTGTTAGGGATTGGGCTACACCCATCATGTTCTTAGCCTCCAACTGAGTTGCTTGGATCTACTCTATGAGATGGTGATAATAGTCCTTATAGTTTTTGTGAGCGTGATCAACCGTTTGATGCCATTGTTGCTTTCGTTGTTTGAAGGCTCTTAATAGTATGTCAACTTGGTCTTGGCAAGCTTGAAGAGAATGCTCTAAGTCTTGATTCTAAGTGTTAAAACTTTATTTTTGGCCTAGTTTGCTCTCGAATCTCAGACTCGAGCCTTTAACCATTCATTCCTTTTTCGATAAGTTGGTGCAAGAGCCTGGGTTCTAACAAGCTTTTCCTTATTAGCCCTAGCAGTTTCTCTCCATTGGTGTAGTTCTATCTCGAGAATAGTAATTTATGTACTATAATCAACCGATTACTTTCCAAGCCTTCTGGACTTGCTTACTTTGTTAAGGGCCATATAGTTTCTTTTCAAGCTTTCAACATCCTCCTTGAGGTGGTTTTTCTCCTTGACAGCCTTGCTCATCTCGTCATCCCTGAGGTGGAGGTCTATTTTCAATTGACTATTTTCCTCTTTTAATCGAGCGATCTCTTTGGCAAAGGTTGCCTTTTCTTGTTTGAATTCTTGTTTGAGTAACTCAATTTCAGAAGGAAATTCGTCAATCAACATTTATGATGTCCCAATACCAGATAAGGGCATGGCATCATTAATACAATGGATCTTCCATTCACCATATATTAGGGTCATACTACTCCCTCTCCAATATCTCTCCATGCAATAGGTTTTTTTCCATGCTTAAAAGGCTAGCTGGACTTTCGACTTATAGTCAGGCTCATCATAAACGAAATCCCACAACTCTAAGTGTTGGATGAAAGGGATGAATTGACAACACAAAAATTATAGAAAAAATGAAAGAGGGGCGTAGCTAGTACTTCTCCATAATCCCATGAGCTATACACAGCTGTAATCTCTACACCGATAAATGACTATTTATGGGAAAAACAAAAAGGCCTTCCATGTTACCTCTTCCACCTTGAGGTTCCAAAATTTTTGGACCCATTGCTCTTCAGATTTATCTTAAGGCCATTCTTTCTCAAGTACCTTAGAGATAAAGCTAAAGCTAGGTAAGAAACAACACAACATCCTATTTTCTTCAAGGCTAAAGTGATTAATGAGCCAAATATGAAGGATCGGTACACATCTGATGAATTGGCCTGTTCTCATTTTCTTACAAAAATTAAGAGCTCAAATAGTTTCAGCAAGGATGGCCAATAAAGGATTAATCTTGCAACACAAACGAAAAAAGACATTTGCTACCATAGTTTTAACATAGCCTAACGTCTTTAGGAATATAACCAGACCATATATTGCCAACACGTAGATATCTTAGATTTTTCGGATGTCAACAATACTCCCTATTACTTTTTTCAAACTAGCCCATGAGATGCATGCACTATTCCCTTTTGTTTTGATATGACTTTATATCTTAGACTCTGTTACCCTGAGGATTTGAGATAATCTTTTCTTGAAGGTTAGAGGATTCAACGCTTTGTAGTATATCTTGTTGACCTTTGCTTTCTCAATGTTTAGTAACGCTGTATATTCATTAACCATTGGGACCAAATCTTCATGATTGAAAGTGAAACATTGGTATGTTAGATTCCAAAACTAAAATGCCATTTGCAGCAAACCAATATCCCAACCAACTTAAAGTAGAAGAGCAATATCTTTGTGTCTTTTAGTGAATGATTCCCTTTTAGTACTATCCCAATTAGTCCATACAATCCTTAGATCTTACCAATCATTTTGATGGTACCCTATCTTAATCTTATCATCCATATTAAGACAAACCCTGGTTTAAGGATGTCTTCATCTTTACACTGTCAGCACTCTAACCATCTTTAAACTTCTTCAAAAGGGTTTAGCTCTAAAATGGATTGTTACTCCATGATAGATGCCCTTTGGTGAACACTGACCCATTAAAGCCAATTGTCCCATGATGATAGTAATTATGATGAAATGATGCATGGTGAAAACGAAAAGCAAAAAAGAGGACAAGCTATTAACTAATACAAAATAATAAATAAAAGATAAAGAAAATGAAAGAATAGCAACAAAAATGTATCACAAAATTTACCTTGAGAATAGACGGTATGATGCCTAGGGCATACATGATGAATATAAAGGTTGAGGCATTAAATAGGCAGCATACCAGCATGTCCATATTAAAATTGCCTTTTCACGATGCAACATGATACCTCGTAAGGATCAAGACTGACCATATAAATAGTGATGTTCGTCAATCACCATCTATGTTAAACATATGCTAAGCCATTGTTCAGGCAGCATGATGGCTTATCTTGGTCAGATATGACTATTTCAAGATGGCATTACAGGTAAATACTATTCCCTTATCCTTACCCAATTATTAAAGAGGATTTGCCATCGAATGTCATCGCATATCCTAAAGGAATAATCATGAAAATAAAAAGACAAACGCAGGTGACAACATTCACTCATCATCGCCCGCGTAACCAATGGTATATATGAGAAAAAGTAATAAATGTTTCTTCGAGTGACCCTAATCTTTGAGTTATTCTAGTAGCATCTAGTATGCCTTAACATGGTTTAGCTCATAAGGTTCACTACATGGGTTTAAATTGACTCCTATTTCAGTATCCGAATTATTCTTCCATCCAGTAAGAATAACTAAAACACCTCGATCCTAGGCCTATCGTGGGTTTGGCGAAATGGGTTGATCCAGTAGATGATTTCCCTTCCAAGTGTGGAGGGGTACTCATGAGAGACATACGTAGTTTACACCCCAAAAGGTCTTGCCATGCCTATGTGGAAGGTTACTCACAAAGGCAGATGGCTCACTTGCTCATAATAATTAGGACACTAACTACACCATGGTGTATGGTGGGAATCTAGTGCGAATGTAAGTGCATGGTGTGTGTCAGGGAAACAATTGAACTTTTTTGTT
>JBBYHO010000006.1:6146844-6204918 GCA_038382025.1 Adansonia gregorii
AGTAAATTTCAGAGTTTATTTTTATTGAAAATCTCTATATTCCCCATCTGTTCGGGGCATATATGAGATTAAATCTTTTTCATCAAAACCTAGATTTGTATTTTTATAAATGAAGGCTAGTTTTTTGATCATTCGCTCAATTTCTTTTCATTGGCCTTTTACCTTTGATGCTAGATCCATTTAGCCGATATAGGCTATGGATCAAAAGCCTTTCACCATAAGTCTTTTTGATATCAGTTTCTTTGCTGACAATGTTAGATTGAAAGAATCAAAATCGAGATGGGATATAGCTAAGAAGGTATCGATTTTTTATGCCGCAAAGAGGTTTGTACCTCATCATGTGTAACCAACTCTCAAACCCAAAGATGAATCTTTGTACTATGTAGACCATGGGATCGATGTTTTAAGTTTCGTAACTCAAAACATAGGTTTCAATAAGCATCCAATCATGCCTAGCCTAAAACGATTGATGGTGACTCCAAACATTGACCATTTCATGATGGTTATTTGAGACTAATAAGATAAGCGATTTGTCATATGGTGCCCTTCACTATATCATAAGTCGAGAATCTATACTTTTTCATTCTCAGCACATCACAAAAGAAAAGTCTTAGTCAAGAAAGGCATTTCCAAGTTAAAAAGAATTTTACATTGTATGCACCCATATATCAATGAGGATCCACCTCAGGGACCATTGCAACGGGTCTTACTCAACTAATGCTATAATTCCTAATATGTACAAACTTGACCACATAGCATTAGAGGTGAAAGGTAGGCAAAATGCATATTATGCATTTAAGCAAAAAGTTACCACCTAAATGATCTGAGAATTGTATAAAGATGCAATGGGCAAGTTATATTGCTTATCTAGTTAGACATCTAGCGATTTGTTCAGCAAACCCAAGATTGTAACATGTTGAAAAGGGTCTCGGCACACTAGAAATACCTTAGAGATATTTTTAAATAATAGTGAGGGCTATTATTTTAAAAAATTAGGTGGAAGACCAATAAAGATTTAATACTTTGTCATCATTGGTTTAATACATGGATAACTAATTAATACTCATTTTCAAACTAGGTTATTAATAATGGTAATTATATTAATTGCATTATAGGGCATACTTGATGCCATAAGCCCAAAATGTTTGAACTAGTATGAAAAATTGAAAAGTGTTCTCAATAGAAAAAAGGTAGCTAACCTTCACATAATTGAGTTAAATTCTCCACTGTTGATTCAACCACTTGGATAACTAATTTGGGTTACGGATTACACTTAAAAACATAAGAAAGTTGGACTCTAACAAAGAATTTTAAGAGTGGGCAATGGAGCAAAGGTTGTCACTATTGCCATTGGACCTTATACCTTATCATTGCCTATAGGCATTAACTTGGAATGGAAAGAATGTCTTTATGTTCTTAGATTGTTAAGAAATATAATTTTAGTCTCATATTGACAATGATAATTTTGAATTATAATAAAAGGTAAAATTGCATTATCATTCTAAATGACATGATTTATGGATCAACTTCATTGAAGAGTAGGTTGTTTGTTATGGATTCTAAAATGCCTTTGTAAATGTGAGGAAAGCTAAAAAAAAGGATCCATCAAAAAACTATTTTGGCATTATAGGCTTGGGCATGTCAATAAGACTTAAGTAGCCAATATACACAAATAATGCTATGTTGACCCATTTGATTATGAATTATATGAGACATTTAAATATTATCTTTTTGGCAAAATGACCAAGATTCCCTTCATAGGTAAAAATGAAAGGGTTGGTGACTTGTTATGCCTTGTACATTCAAATTTATATAGACAATGAATAAAATGGTTAGACATGGATTTTTTTATTTCACTACCTTCATTGATAATTACTCTAGGTAGGAGTACGAGCACCTAATGAATTATATGTTCAAAGCTTTTGAAATGTTCAAAGAGTTTAAGGTTGAAATAGAAAATCAAACTAGCAAGAAAGTTCTTATTGTTACATTTGATCGAGAAGGAGAATATTTAATTTAGGAATTTTTATGTCATCTGACAGAAAATGGTATTCTATCATAATAGACACCAACCAGAACCCCACAACATAACAAAGTGTCTGCAAAGAGAAACTGAGCCTTATTAGACATAGTTTGCTCTATGATGTCTAAGGTGTACCTTCTGATATCCTTTTGGGGATATGCTTTAGAAGTTACTACCTATTTTATAAATAGGGTTTTGACCAAATCTATGGATAAGACACCATAAAAGATAAGACATGGTAAAAGACTAATTTTGTCTCATCTCAAGATTTAACACTATCTAACTTATGTGAAGCAATTGATTAGCTTGGATCTAGATCAGATAAATGTAATTTATGGGATATTCAAAAGAACCTCTTGGATTTTGTGAGAACCCAACTAAACAAAAGGTGTTTTATTAAACATGTTATCTTTTTAGAGAAAGAGTTTCTACTAGAAGAGGCAGTGAGAGTAAAATTGATCTTGAAGAAGTTTAAAAACCACAAATTGACACTTTAATGGAACCAAAGCCAAGGGTTAAAGGATTAAATGCTCAACCCGATGCTCAAAGACATAATAACTTTATCGATCTAGTAGGATCAAGTAACCTCTATAGAGATAATACCTTTTTAGGATCGAGATGACTTGCCTTGTGATGTTAAACCTACCAATTTTAAGGAAGCAATGTTTGACATTGATTCTGATAAATGGCTTTAAGCCATGAAAATTGAAATGGTGCCATAAAAGTCAATCAAGTATGGATTTTGGTTGATCCAGCCGAAGAGATAAAACCCATAAGGTGCATGGGTCTTTAAAGAAAAGACTAACATAGATGGTAATGTATAAATGTATAAGGCCATATTGCTAGCAAAAGGTTATAATCAAGTAGATGGTATTGATTATGAGGAAACCTTTTATTAGTTACCATGGTAAAATCCATTCGGATCATGCTTGCTAGAGCTACTTATCACGATTATGAAATATGGTAGATGGATGTAAAAGCCATATTTTTTTAATAGAAATTTGCAAAAGGAAGTGTACATAACCTAACCTAATGTTTTTATATCCAAGTCAAATCCAAATTAGGTATGTAGACTGAAAAAGTCCATATAGAGGCTAAAGTAGGCTTCGTGGAGTTAGATTATCATATTTGATGAAGCAATTAAAGAATTTGGTGTCATAAAGTATTTTGATGATCATGTATCTACAAGAAGGTAAAAGGGCAAGCTATTATTTTCTTAGTGTTATATGTTGATGACATATTGCTTATAGGAAACAGCTTACTAATACTATAGGCCACTAGGGTTTAGCTGTCTAAAGAATTCTCCATAAAGGATTTAGGAAAAGCAACATACATTTTGGGAATTAAAATCTACAATGATGATCAAAAAGGCTGCTTGGCTTATCCCAATCCAGTTACATAGGTCAGGTGCTAAAGAGGTCTCCTAGGAGAAAATATACCTATTGTACATAGTGTGCATTACTCAAAACAAATATGTCCTAAAACATCATATGAAAGGGCATGGATGAATAAGATCCCAGTACCTTAACTATTCGATCCATTATGTATGCTATGCTATGTACAAGACCAAACGTATTGTATGCTCTAAGTAGCACGAGTAGAAACCAAAGTGATCCTAGTGAAAGTCACTAGATCGCTGTGAAGAATATCTTTAAATACTTATGAAGGACAAAAAAATTTTTTTAGTATATGGGCTAAAATCCGTGTGAGGGGATACAATGATGTGAGCTTCCAATCCAACTGGAACAATTAGTGAATCACAAAATAGTTTTATATTTACCCTTAATGGACTATAGTCAGTTAGAAAGGTTCCAAACATGAAAATATTATTGACTTAACAACTAAACCTAGATACTTTCCTACATGTAAGGCTAGGATCGAGGAAGTTTGGATGGATAAGTCCAATTGATGAAACTTCATATGGTTCCAAAAGCATTTTTCCCTGATAACAATAGAGCCATAGCTAAGGAACCAAGGCCTCATCATAAATCTAAACATGTATTACGATGATATCACGTCATTAGAGACATTATAGAGAAACGTGATGTTAGTATGGAATGAGCACCCACCAAGGAGAAATTAGCTGATCCTTTACTAAAATTTTTTCCTAGGAGAAATACGATCGTCGTATGAAAGGCATGAGGCTTTGACATATCGCGATTGGCTTTAGTGCTAGTGGGAAATTACTAGTTTATGCCTTGTAAACCAATCATTCTGGCTTGTAAGGCATTAGCATTTAGTGATTTCAAGTAATCAAATAGTATATTTAATTAACGTTACAAAGGTATTTCTTTATCCATAAGATTTAATTGTATAATTGTTATAAATATCTTATATAGATAAAACACATGAGACATATTGACCTTGTAAAAAAATTATAAAGAGTAGTAATTATGAGATTCTTATGCATCAAAGTCATTTTCTAAAATTTTCCTAGTCATCGTATTATCAAGACAAGACATTGACAATGCACAAAGACTGTCATATATGTAAGCCTCCATTCATAGGATGCATGTAACTAATCTCATTAGTTGAAGCATAGAGATATTTAGGGACATTATGTGGGTACTTGTTATGGTAAAAAGTTCACTAAACTTGATCCACTATGAGAGTTTCATTTGGCATTTCACTCAAGTGACTATGGAAATACTTTCATGTTTCAGTAGCATAAGTGATCCTTAAACTTGTGACACCAAGTCATCTTGTATGAATAGTGAGGATAAGTCCACAATAAATGGATGCTTATGGTAAGGTGGTTTGGGTATGAATGAATCATACGGTAGGTGAATGAGTGGTCTTGAGATGATTCATCACCTTAAGTGATATGAGGGGACATATCTCACACGTACCTAGCTTGTGGTAACTCAAAGTCCTTGGCTAGAGCAATATTAATTATGGAGTTAAAACATAGGGGTTGCATACTAATATGGAATGGGTTAAGAGTAGACACTAAACCATGCTTTTGCTAATTCTAGGATATATGATGAAATGATATTTATTACATTAAGACACTAAATACTGAAGGGCTTGTCAAGACCATATTGACACTTTCTGCATGTTAAGTGGCCATGATGCATTGCTAGATGCCAGTCTTTGTCTATAAATATATAATATTTTTAATTAGGGCTATTTAATATTTATTGCTAATATGATGGGGCCTAATGAGTCACATACATAAAGGTGATTAGTAGAAATTAAATTAAGACTAGATTTATATCTTTGATACAAGTAATGGTTACTTACGCCTAATTTGAATAAGTTCAAATAGGCTATATAAACCCTTGTTACCCATCCTTCATGGCTAAATAGAGGCTTTAGAAATCAGCGAAGGGAGACCAAAATAGGGTTAGGTGACATCCTCTAAGAATCCTTGTAGAATATTAGTTTTCTTCTTTGTTTCGATTTTTTGATCAAGGTTTCCTAAGTGAAAGGGAAGGTTTATTGAGACTTAAGCTATTAGCACAACTCCTGGTAACATAGTTTCTTCATTGTTGAAGGTTTTCTCAGTCACGTGCATGGATAACCATTAGATAGATGGTTAGACAGCTTTGGTTTACGACAACTGAGCTCAGTGTTCTTAATAATTACGTCATGGAATTGCTAAAAGACTTTTTAAGATTAGGCATGTTAAATCTGGAAAAGTTCTTTAGGTTTCTTGATCTAAAATATTAATTAAGATCTTGTAAGATGGTCTTGTTAAGGGAGTCTTAGATTAGTGTTTTTAATATATTTCTGCTACCATGCTTAAATCTTATTTATAAAATTTTTGTAATCTGATTACTTGCTGTCCCAAGACTATCTACAATCAACACATCCTAGGACAAGACAAAAGACCTTGAGTTCAAAAAAATTAAAAGGGTAGTGGATGAAAAGGAAGCCATTATGTTTTTGAAATTCATCAAGCATAGTGACTATAATATCATTGATTGGTTAAGCCAACAATCGGCTAAGATTTCTGTGTTGTCCTTACTTTTCAACTTAGAAGTTTACTGAAATGCATTATTGAAAATATTAAATGAGGTGTGTGTGCCAATGAATTTTTGCTGAGTAACATCATCTTTGATGCATCCCATATCAGGCATAGCCATAAGCTAGTGTGAGCATTCGAATGGACTTGTCACAAAGTCAACAGAAACATCAGTATTCCACTTCAGATAAGCCCATACACCTACGTGATTCATTTTCGAGTAATGAATATTGTTCCACCCTACAATTGCTAGTGGGGAGGCCTTGGATACATTCAGTCAGGGTAGCATCATGGTATTTGCATCAGAAGCTAAAATTCATGATTGATGAAAAGGTAGTTAGTATTGGGGCTACAAAAGAGATGACAATATCTATAAGACCTTATGATTAAGAGGATGCATGGACTCGAATCAACTAGACAAATGAAAGTCAAAGATATTCTAGTCATTTTGAACTGTGCACTCTACAACCTCTGTATCCATGCCAACAATGATCTGCCAAAATTGTCAAAGCCAAGCAATGAAACCTATTCCTACTCATCAGAACATGTTCTTTATAATGGGGTCATGTTAAAAACCCCTATGCTTTAATAATCTACTTTCATGTAATGTCAAGAATTAAAAACCTACTTGCTTTTACCCAATAGCATGTAGAGATCTTATGTAATGGGCATTTTTTGTCAAATATTATCAATAAAAAAGACTTTTGCATAAAGTATTTCATCTTGTGTGCCTATATTTATTCTTCAACTTTACTCAAATTCTTTGTCTTATACATACTTTCATTTATTTCCTAACCCTTTAAGGTGCTCTAGTTTAAGTGGCATGGATGTTTTCAATAAGCTTCCAGAGATTGATTTTGGATAGTCAGTGTGTATTGGATAGTCAGTCTATATTAGTGAAGTTGATTCAAATGATGATTATGAAAAAAGTTTTGTGCCACCATATCTTTTACAATTAGTCGAGCAATATAAAAACAAATTTTGCCTAGTGGAAACCAATTAAAGTCATAAATCTAGCAACTGAAGAGGATTAGAATAAGGTCAAACTCAAAATTTCCATAAAACCTTCTACTAAAACAAAACTAATTAGCCTGCTCTAAGAATACTGAGAGTATTTACCTTGTCGTATCAAGACATGCTCGAACTAGACACCGACATTGTAATCTAAAGGCTTTCTCTTAAACCTATGTGTGAATTGATCTAGCAAAAGCTAAGGAAAATGAAACCAAAAATGCTTATTAAAATCAAAGAAAAAGTCAAGAAACAATTCAAGGTAGGATTCCTCAAAGTAGCCAAGTATCCAAAATGGGTTACCAACATTGTTTTAGTTCCCTAAAAAATGGTAAAGTATGAATATGAGTTAATTGTTAGGATTTGAACGAGCCAATCTAAAAGATAATTTCCCGTTATCTTATATCAACATTTTGGTCAACAACAAAACAAGAATTCTTTATTCTCCTTTATGGATGGATTTTTGGGTTATAATCAGATAAAACTGGCACCTAAAATAGGGAGAAAACTACGTTTGTGACTATGTGTGGGATATTTCGCTATAAAGTCATGCCTTTTGGACTCAAGAAGTTGGGGCAACCTATCAAAAGGCCATAGCTAACATTATTCCATGACTTAATGCATAAGGAGATTGAAGTCTATATTGATGGTATCATTGCCAAGTCAATGTAAGAAGATGAGCACGTCCTAAACCTTCATAGCTCTTTGAACGACTATGAAAGTTCTAGCTAAAATTGAATCCTGCCATATGCATCTTTGGTGGCACCTTAAGAAAACTAATAGGCTTTATTATTAGTGAAGAAGTGATCGAAGTCGAATCAAATAAAGTCAAAGCTATTTAAAACATGCCATCACCTCAAACTTAAAAAAATGAGAGAAGCTTTTTAGGGATACTAAACTACATCTCTAGATTCATACCCCAACTCATTGATAAATGCAACCAAATGTTTGGTTCCTTTACAAATAGAATTTCAGTGAATGGAATGGCTAATATCAAGAAGCTCACGACAAAGTTAAGCCTTACTGGCCAAACCTACTAGTATTAGCACTACTAAATCACGGTCGACCTCTAATCCTTTATTTATCAATCTTTGACAAATCTATGGGCTGTGTTCTCGAACAGCATAATGAGTCAGGAAAGAAAAGACAAGCGATTTACTACTTAAGCAAAATGTTCATGGAGTATATGAACAGTTATTTCATAGTGGAAAAGTTATGTGCTAACTTGGATCGATTGAAGACTTAGGTAGTATATGTTGTACCCACCATATGGCTAATTAGGAAGTTCGATCCCATCAAGTACCTATGCAAAGCCCCAACACTTTTAGGAAGATTAGCTAAATGGCAAGTTTTTCTTTTTGAATACGACATTATCTATGTTAGCCAAAAAGCCATTGAGGTTAGTGCGATAATTGATTTCTAGCAACCTAAGCAATGAGTGACCATGAACCTTTGGACTTCAACTTCCCTGCTAAAGACTTGATCTATATAACAAAAGGAGAATAAACCCCTAGTCATGACCCATCTTAGAAGATGTACTTTGATAGAGTGTCAAATACTCTAAGGCATGGAATTGGGGTAATACTAATTTCACCTGACAAAAGTCACTACCCTTTTGCAGCCAAACTAAACTTCGACTACACCAACAATATAGCAGAATATGAAGACTATGTCATAAGGCTCCAAATTATTATCAAGAGATGTCAAGATTATATAGGTTTTAGGGATTCAACCTTAGTCATCTACTAACTAAAAAGGAAATGGAAAACTCATGACCTTAAATTAATCCATTATAGGAAACTAATATTAGAATGTAGGAAAGATTTCGAAGATGTTAGTTTTCAACACCTATCTTGGGAAAAGAACCAAATAGCCGATGCTTTGGCTTTCTTGTCATCCATGTTCAAAGTTAGTCAGGAATCAGATGCAATTCTTATTCAGATAAGGATTTATACAGCCCCTACACTTTGTCAAAACATCAAAAAAGAGAGGATGGCCTACCAAGCTATTATGACATCATCTGCTCCATTAGGGATTAACAATACCCTGAACATGCCACAGAGAATGGTAAATGGACTATCAGAAGAATGGCTATGGGATTTGTTTTACACGGGGAAATCTTATATAATAAAAGTTAGGATTAAATGTTGCTTAAATGTGTTAATGCTTTTGAAGCCAAAAGAATCTTAGACGAAATTCATGAAAGGATCTATGACACCTATGCTAATGGACACTAGATGATGTGAAAACCTTAAGAACGATGTCCTAAAAACCCTCAAATAACACTTTGGATCAAAGACTAGAAACCCAAAAAATAATAAGAAACTAAAATAGGATTCTTGATCCAACAATTTAAATACAAAATGCAAACCAAGAATACCAAAGGAATTGGAGACTTGACCTAATGCTTTAGTATCAATTACGAACGAAGAATATCAAAAGTTGAATGCCATAAGATCAAACTAACCTTGATAATTTTTGATGGAGTCCAACGAAGAACTTAAAAAATCTGCCTCACCAAAAGGACTACTCGTATTAATTATCCTAAAGAAAAACTAAAAAACCAATTTACAATTGCGACAGACTATTTATAGCCAAATGATAAAACCCTAACACATCATAACTAGTAAAACTCGTATAGGCCTTTAAATGGCCAATTAAAATGTCAAAACAAAGCCCCAAGCCCAATAACTAGCATCCTAAAGCATGGGATATAGATACTTAAAATAATTAAAATAACATGTGATAGGCATATGCTGCTTATTAAAAAGGGTCTAGCCCATAACTAAACAAAAGATAAGCCTAAATATAAACTTTTGGCCCAGTTACTAAATAACTTACTCATAAGGCTAAAGCAAGTTAACTAAGCATGGTTGATTGAAGTCTAGCTCCTCTTCTAATTCCAAGTCCATTCCATTTCCATCTTTAGCTTCTTGTATAAATAGCTTCTTGATTAGTCCTTGCACATCTTTTTGTAGTTGCTTAACCTGAGCTCCTGTAAGAGGTCCACTCTATGCTTCGAAGTCCTTTAAAACATCATCCATGTTGTCTTGCATTGGCTGGATCACATCATTCCTCTGTTCCTCAGAAGGATTTCTCTTCAAATCAGCACCTACATCAAAAAGAGAAAGATTAGAAACATTAAACGAGGAACTCACTTGATACTTACCTAGCAGATCTAATTTATAAGCATTTTCATTAATCTTTTCAAGACTTGGAAAGGTCCATCTCTACATGGTTACAGCTTGGTTTTCCTTTGTGTTAGAAACCTCTCTTTCCTCATGTGAATCTATACCCAATCTTCGAGTTCAAAGGTGACAAGTCGACGTCTCTTATTAGCTTAAGCAACATTGTTTTCATTCTTTTTCTCAATGTATTGTTGTGCTTCTTCATGGATCTGTTTCACCAATTCAGTCTTCCTTTTTTTGTATAAGCTAGCTATCTTATTCACCGATAAAGGCATCAAATCTAGTGGAGTTAAAAGGGTTAAAACCATAAACAATCTCAAAAAAAGAATAACCAGTTAAAGAATACACAAAACGGTTGTAAGCAAACTCGACAAGAGGAATGCAATCTTCCTAAATATTCACATTCCTTTGAATAACATATTGTAGCAAAGTTCCTAAGGTTCGATTTACTACTTTGGCTTGCCCATTAGTTTGGAGAAGAGAAATGGTGGAAAATAACTAGTTCCTAATTTTCCCCATAACATATTCCAAGAATGATGAAGGAATTTAACATCCATATCACTCACAATTATCTTAGGAATCCCATGCAAATGAATAATATCTCGAAAAAAATAAATCAGCTATATTATGGCATCATCAGTTTTATAGCAAGGAATAAAATGAGCCATCTTAGAAAACCTATCAATAACTATAAATATTGAATCCATTCCCCTTTTTGGTTCTAAGCAACCTAAAATGAAATCCACAGATAAATTTATCAAAAGTAGAATTTTCACATATCTCATGCACATTTGCAAAATCATGATCCTTTACATACTTAAATCCCAATAACTTTGCACTAAGTGTAGATATTAAGGATATCTACATGACAGAGCATCAGCTACAACATTGTCCTTCCTTTATTTATACTGAATGACGTAAGGAAATATCTCAATGAACTCTCCCACTTGGTATAATGATGATTCAGTTTACCTTGACCCTTTAAGTGCTTTAAGGATTCCAGAGTGTATGACAAATTCTTTAGGCCAAAGGTAATGCTGCCATATCTCTAGAGTCCAAACCAATGCATACAACTCCTTGTCATATATTGAGTAGTTCAAAGTGGCTCCGCTAAGTTTCTCACTAAAAAATGCTATAGGACATTTTTCTTGCATTAAGACAACATTAAATACCTATCCCTAAAGCACCACATTCAATATCAAAAGTTTTATTAAAATTAATCAACTGTAATGAAGGAGTATAACACAATTTATCTTTTAACAAAGTAAAGGCTCTTTTTGTTCAGCTCCTCATTTAAAGTTCACATGCTTCTTAATCATTTTTGTTAAGGGTGAAGCAATGGTGCTAAAATCCCTCACAAAATGTCAATAGAAGCTGGCCAGCCCATGGAAACTTTTTACTTCAGTCACAGATTTGGATGTCAGCCACTTTTTAATTGCCTTTATCTTTTTTAGATCAACTTTAATGCCTTTTTCACTCTTAATAAATTTGAGAAAAATAACTTTTTCCATGCAAAAAGAGTATGTTTTTCATAATAGTATAGAACTTTTCCTTCCTAAGAACATCTAGCACACATTTCAAATGATTCATATGTTATTCAAAACTCTTGCTCTACACTAGAATGTCATTAAAATATATCACAACAAACCTATGAATGAATGCACATAAAATATGATTAATCAATCTCATGAATGTACGAGGTGCATACTAAGACCAAATGGCACAACTAACCACTCATATAACCCATGTTTAGTCTTAAAGACTATTTTCCACTTATCACCTGGTTTGATTCTAATATGATGGTATCCACTTTTCATATCAATTTTTGAAAATATGCAAGAACCATATAACTTATCTAACATATCATCTAATCTAGGATCAGATTGATGATACTTTACGGTGGTTTTATTGACAGCCCTACAATCCATACATATCCTCTAAGTTCCATCTTTCTTTGGAACCAATAACACAAGCACAACACACAGACTCATGCTTTCCCTCACGTGCCCTTTTGCCAATAGCTTTTCCACTTGCCTTTGGAGTTCTTTTGTCTCATCAAGATTGCTCCTAGATGTTGGATGATTAGGAATTGCTACACTAGGGATGAAATCAATTTGATGTTTAATTCTTTTAATTTGTAGTAATCCCTTTGGAACTTCTTCTAAGAAGACATCTTTATATTCCTGTAACAAAGAAACAATAGCACTAGACAAAGAAAGGTTAAGATCATTAGTGTTTTAATAAGCCTTTTTGTACATAAGTAAAACCAATGGCTGTTGAGCATAGAAAACACTCTTACATTCCCGATCTTTTGTATACAAGCTTTTAGTTTTCACTTTGCTGTTAGGTTCTCTTCTTGCTCACTCACACTAACTTGCTTTTTTGACACTTTCTTTCTATTTTTCCTTTCATTTTTCTTGTTTTTCTCACCACTCACACTCTCTTCTTTTTCATAACACATGATCTCACTTTGGTTCCCTCTTTATTTATTTTGATGTTCATACACCTCCTTGGTTGTCATTGGAACAAGTGTTACACATCGACCATTCTTTTGAAAAGAACTTGTTCTTGAAACCATCATGGATAATATGCCTATCATATTGCCATGGCCTTTCCAATACCTCATCAGAATATTTCCCAATCGAAAAAATAATCATTTATTTATTCACCTTAACCTCCCTACATTTATTCAGCCATTATAGCTTATATGGCCGAGGATGTCTCATACATTGCAATCCCAACTTCTTCACTAAGGCAGTACTAGTTACATTGGTATAGCCACCTCCATTAATGAGCAAAGTACATGCCTTATTGTTGACATGACATTCAGTATGAAAGATGTTCTCACGTTGCTCATCATCTCTATCCTTTTTCATTTGAAGATTCAAAACACGCCTAACTATTAATGTTTCTCCTTAGACCACATACTTCATGTCACTTTTTTCTTCGAATGATGAAGAAGAATCTTTCTTACTTTCATCATCAATCACAATTATACCATCGGCTCTCATGACTATAGCTTTTTTGTTAGGACAGTAAGAAGCAATATGGCTCGTTTCAAACATTTAAAACACTTAGTATCACGATATTTGTTAGATTAGGAAGAGTTGGTACCTTTTTTATTGCTGACTGCCTTGCCTTTATTTTTATCCTTGTCTTCTTTAAGCTTGGCAACAAATTTGTCCTCTTTATTTTTACTCTAATCATTTTCTAAAAAAAATTGGAACCTAAATTTGATTAAGTAGACTTGTGCACCCCTTTGAACTTAAATTGCCTTTCCACCTTTATAGCCATATGCATCATCTCTTCAAGCTCTACATAATGATATAACTCAATCATATCGGCTATCTTTCGATTCAAGCCATTAAGGAAATGTGCCATTGTTACCTCTCGGTCTTCTTTTGCATTAGCTCTAATCATGGTGATTTTCATCTCTTTATGGTAGTCCTTTACACTTTTGGAACCTTGAGTAAGGTTTTGAAGCTGATGATGCAAATCTTGATAATAATGGCTTGGCAAAAAATGCTTCCTTATTATAGCTTCCATCTTAGCCTAAGTTTTAATAGGTCTCTCCAAATTTCTATGGCGACTAAGAATAACTTATCCCACCAAACAATTACATAATCTGTAAATTAAACTGTAGCAAGTTTTGCCTTCTTCTCTTCTAAATAGTGGTGGTATTCAAATGGAAACTTAACTTTTTGTTCCCATTCTAAATATAAGTCAGGATCATTTTTACCCTGAAATGGAAGAATCTTCATTCTAATGCTACCAATATTTTGGTCTATACCATCATGATTCCTACACTTCTTTCTAGGCTAGCAATCTTGCCTAGCTCTTTTTCATGCAAATCTTCTAGCATTCATGTACTCTACCTCACTCTTATCTTCTTTTTCATCCACTAGCTCATCTTCTCCCAAAGGTTGGATATTTGGCTTGTTCCTTCTTCTTTCATTTAGTTGTTCTCTTTTTATCCTCGCAATTGTAGCTTCTTATCTGTCTATTCTATCTTGAATTTTGTCAAAGACAAGTTGTGCTCTTTTAAATTGTTATTGTATGCCCCAAAGAGTGAAAGCAAGTTCTGGCTGTATTGCTTTTCATTGCCACTACTATCTTGCTTGGATGCTTCCGTGCCTTTTCTTACCAAATTCATACTTATAATAACAAAAATTGGTTAGAACCTCACAAGAAACACTCTTTCACATGTTTACCCTAAATTTAGGTCTTACACATGTTTTCACTTAATTTGGCTTTTGTCTAACTCTAATGATCTCACTCTCTCATGCCTTTTACCACTTTAGAATATTTTTTGGTTCTTTTAAAAGACTCACAATGAAGTAATCAAAAGTTAAGTCCAATTTGAAGTAATTCAAACGAATGACAACCCTTAAATTTGCAAATGAACAAATTGGAAATGGAGAAAGGTCAACAAAACGAAGAAAGACACATGAAAATAGAAAATTGACTAGCAAAATTGAAGTAGATAACAAAAGATAGGGCTGACTTAATTTATGTATATGACCTACAAACCCAATGGAAAAAAATAAAAGAGGACATGAAACAATGAATGTTCTATAAATTATGGTGATTGGGTTTATGAATGACTGAAAATTTAAACACTAAAAATTTAGGAAAAAGTCAATCAATTAATTAATTGATTGGAAAAAAATTGATTGGAAAGAGATTAAAAAGGAAATTACCAAAATATCAAAAAAGAAAAGCACAGAATTTGGTGAAACTAACACATTAATTAATTTTAAAGAAAAAAAGGAAACTATAAAGAATACAACAAAGGTAAGAAAACTAGAGAATTGATTAGAAAGAAAGAAAGGGGATACTACCAAGATATTAGAAAAGGAAAGAATAAAATCTGGTCAACCTAAAGGGGTAAAATCATATTAAACTTTCCTAAATTTTCAAAATGCAAATTGCCTCTTTGTTAATGCATCAAACCTTTTTTTTTGCCACCCTTTTTTTTGCTTTTTTCTTCTTTTTTTAAATTGTAAACTAATGATCAACAACAATTAATAGGCTAATCGAGACAAGAACAACTTGATAAAAGAAATAAAAGATAGATCACTTGATCTAAACCAAAGCTCTGCTGCCAAATGATGCAGAAACCCCAAGCACAATGTCCTAAAACCCCCGAATAACACTTTGGATAGAAAACTAGAAACCTAGAAAATAATAAGAAACTAAAATAGTATTCTTGACCCGATAATTTAAATACAAAACATAAACCAAGAATACCAAAGGAATTAGAAACTTGACCCAATACTTTAGCATTAATTATAAACCAAGAATATCAAGAGTTGAATGCCACAAGATTAAACTAACCTTAATAAGTTCTGATGGAGTCCAAAGAAGAACTCAAAGAAATTTGCCTCACAAAGAAGACTGCTTGTAGTAATTATCCAAAAAAAATTGAAAAACCAGTCTTACAATTGCAATAGACTATTTATAGCTAAAAGACAAAACCCTAAGGCATCATAACTAGTGAAACTCGTGCAGGCCTTTAGATGGCCAATTGAAATGTCAAAACAAAGGCCCAAGCCCAATAACTAGTGTCCTGAGGCATGTGCCTTTGATACAGATACTTAAAACAATTAAAATAACATGTGATAGGCATGTGCCATTTATTAAAAAGGGTATGGCCTATAAGTAAACAAAAGATAAGTCTACATATAAACATTTGGCCCAATCACTAAATAACTTGCTCACAAGCTTGAAGCAAGTTAACTAAGCATGGTTGATTGAAGCCTACTTCCTCTTTGAATTCCAAGTCGACTTCATCTCCATCTTTAGCTTCTTGTATGAATAACTTCTTAATTAGTCCTTACATATCTTTTTGTTGTTGTTTAGCCTAAGCTTGTGTAAGAAGTCCACTCGACACTTAGAAGTTCTTTGGAACATTATCCATGTTGTCTTGCATTGCCTAGATCATATCACTAGATGACTAAACAAGTCATGGAATTAGCTACTATAGTTTCACTTTTGAAAAAGACTATATCAACTATGGTTGGAAATGTCATAAATGCCAAATCTATATGGACAAGATCAATGTCCCACCCTTACCATTTCATGTCATGATAGGCCTATGGCCCTTCCTATGTAAGGCATGGATATTAAACAATTACCCCTAAGGCTTCCAATAGACATCGATTCATCTTAATAGCAATTGACTACTAAATGAAATGGGTGTAATCAATTATATGCAAGTTCATGGAGCAAGAACTTATCTATCGATGTAGGTTTCTTGAACAAATGATCTTAGAGAATGCTCACAGCTTGAAAAACAACATGACACAAGCAGTTGTTCTAAATTTAAGATCCAAAACCATAATTTAGTGCCAAACCATCCAAAAATGAATAGGGTAGTCAAAGTAGCCAACAAGAATATCAAGAAAATAGTTGAGAAAATGGCTGAGACATATAAGGATTGGCATGAGAAGCTACCCTTTGCAGTCCACATTTATTAAACTTTAGTTTAGACTTCCACGAGTGCTAGCCTATTCTCTTTAGGCTACAAGATGGAAGCCATCTTATCTATCAAAGTCAAAATCTCCTCTCTAAAAGTTTTGATAGAGGTCAAACTTGAAAAAGCGGAATAGATCAAGAACAAATATGATCAAATAAACATCATTGAAGAAAAACATGTGAAAGGCATCTGTAATAGGCAAAAATATCAAAAGTACATGATAAGGGCCTCTGAAAAAAATATTCACCCTTGCCGGTTTGATGAAGGTGAACTAGTACTCAAGAAAATCTTTCCAATCCATAAAAGCTCTAGAGGCAAGTGGACCCCTAACTAGGAAAGACCTTATGTCATGAAATAGGTTTTTTCCATAAGGCCTTGATCCTTATAAAAATGGATAGCAATATATTACCTAATTGGGTCTGTCATTACGTACCTTTCTATGTAATCTAAAGGAAGCATGCACGACCTAAAAGATATATGGTGTGGGCATCTTGGTTGCAGCCTTTAGGTTATCCCTTAATCAAGATCTAAATTAGGCATAGTTATATGAAAGAAAGAAAGACCATTGACTAAATCAGTCATCCAACTATTCTCGAAAGGCTACTATAAAGTAGCCATAAATTTAAGAGTTGCCACTGATCATTTTGGGCTAGACAAGATCGGATGCCCATAGCAAACAATATTCCAAGTTAGGAAACTCAAAACATCAATTTCAAGGCTTGCAAAGTCTATAGATTTGTCGATTGGGTTCGAGAGTTAGTTACACAAGAAAGGATTAGCATTTTCACGATGCCCAAAATTGATAATGGCTAACCATATCTCACTATGGTTTAGTTTATCGGTTCCACTTTATCATTATTTCAAAATATCCCCTTAATGTGAATTTTTATGAACATTATCATTTGGGTTTTGAAAAAAAAATTAAATTAACTATGCACTTCTGAAGTGTGGGGAGCACAGGGATTTTTGATAAAAATAATTTTTATTTTAGATTTTAAAAATTCAAATCTTGCATGTAAAGCACTGTAAAGGTACTGACGTTGAATATTGCCTTGGAGTTTTTGAAAATAAATTTTTTAAAATATGAAAGTGATATGGTCATTATAAAGGAGAAAATGTTTGTAAGACGAAAAAGAATATGATAACATTGTATAAAAGTAAACATACAAAAATATAAAATAGGAGGGACGATTAGAATGTATCTCATGATTATTTTTTATTATTAAGGAACAACTGGAATAACAATTTTGAGACACGTTTAGATTTAATGGTAACTGAAGGGATAAAAAAGAGGTTTTGATTAGTAAAGCCAAAGATGTCCAAGAAAGAATTTAGATTTCAAATGCAATTTAAAAAGCAAGTTTAGAGTATCTACTCAAAAGTTAGGTTTACACTGTCCCCAATGGTGAAGATTTTTAAAGTTTTCAAAAAAAGCTTTTGATTAAAAGACTTGAAAAGTTTTAGAGAGAGAACTTAGATTTTAGGTGAAAAATAAGGTTGAAGTATCCCCTCGAAAAATGGAGTTGGAGTATGCTGAAAAGTGAAAATTTTATGTTTAAAAAGGTTTTGATTAGAATTCCTGAAAAGATTCAAGAAAGAGAAAATTTAAGTTTTAAAGAAGAAGTAAGGTTGGAATGTCTCTTTGGACAATAGGGTTGGCGTATCTCCAAAGTTGAAAATTTTAATATTTATAGAGAAAAAAATTTTTCAGGTGAAAAGGTATTATAAAAATAGAAATTGAGAATTTAAATAAAATTATCTTCTTATTTTAGCCTTGATCTGAGTCTAAAGGGCTTATGTTATATTACATAGCTCCATGAGGAGTCAATTGGATACAATTCGAGATGTTTGAATGTCTCAATAAAGATAGCTTAGGAAAACTTTGATGTATTCAAATTTCTCGAAGTGGAAATTTATAAAAATTGATAAATTTTGACTAATGATGAAAATAGGGGAAGGAAATTCAAAAGTGTTGAGAGCCTGGTGAGATGCTATTAGAAAGGTAACTCAATAAGGTTTAAAGTAAAAATATTCTTAAAATCATAATAAATCACTTTCTAGGTTGAATTAATATTCAAATTTAGTTTTGTTTTGACACTTGTAGCATATGCAAGGGAAAAAGTGTATTGGAATTTGGAAATTAATCTCGAACTCATTCAGTATCATTAAATCACAATTGATACCTCTTTAGAAAAGAAATGTCAAAAACTTTATATGTAAAATGTTTAGAAAATTCAAAAAAATTATGGGCCAAAATGGTCAAAATAGACTGTAGCTCATTGGTTCTAAGAGTTCAACATAGCAAAAGTCTAAAAAATTACAACTCTCTCTTTTGGATTGGTTTAGGTACAAACAGGACATCGTTAGAAAGGTAATTAGATGTTCTTTTAAGAAAAAAACTTTAAAATGATTTTTTTTGTTATCAACACAGTGCTACTAGAGCAAAACAGGGGAGTTTTCAATATTTTTAGGTTTATTTAGAACTAAACTTGAGCCAAGAATGTCCAAACATTTATGACATAAAGAAATGGGTGACATGCATATCATGAGCTTATTTCACAATCCTAAAATAGTTTAAGATGATGGTACAATCCATGGACCATGCCATAAATAAAGGCATTAGACTTAAGATAAAGGCCGAATGTTCTTATCAAATAAAAAATGTCATTCTTCCAAGAAAACAAAATTTTTATTTAATCATGAATGTGGACAACACATTCAAATAAACAAAGATGATGTTTTGACAATGGAAAATGTGGCAAAAATGTAAGTTGATGACAAATAAGATGCATTAGAATGTTAGCCTTATAGTCAAGCCATAAATGATGGTATGATTATGTTTAACCATAAAAAAACATGCTGGAATTTTTCAGATGACATTTTTGTTTCATGAAACCTATTAAGATGTAAGAAAATACATGAAATATGCTTAAAACATGTGAGGGTGAAGATTTAAATGTGTGTTGAATATGTGAAAGTGGATAAAACATGACAAAGATTCATGAATAGGGATGATTTTGATGGTGAAAGTAAAACATGGCACATTTAGTCATCTAATCAATATTAAAACATTAAAAGATCATAAAAAATCTAAGATCCTAGGCCAAAATAATGCATGATAGTCCTAAAATGCTCATGGGACAAGAATGGTTATGTGAACCCTAAAAATAAAAAATAAATGAAGGTAGAGAAAATATACCAAAAGCTTTGAACTTTCACCTTGATTTAGAGTAGCAACTCTAAGCATACTTTTCCCTTCTCTTCACTATTGGTTAGCAAGAAAAGGATGAACAAATAAGAGCTTTTGGTTATGTTCTGGATGGAAGAGAGTTGGTACTGTGAAGAAAATGAAGGGAAGCATTTTTTAAGGCTTTTCTGAGGGAAAAAAAGGAAAGCTATGGGAATGTGGGAGTGTTTTCAATGTAATACTGTGTGTATATGTAGAGAGCCCCATTTTTGCTAAGCCAAAATTGGTTATCCTATAGTCCAAGGTTCAGCCAAAGCATTTTAGAACTAAAATAAGGGCATTTTTGGTCTTTCCCCATGTACCTTATGGCAGCTTTGGGTACTATTATGAGCTAACTAAAATTTCATTGGTTGCTAGTAGTAAGGCAATGGAGCAAAGGGGCTATAGCAGTCTATAACTAAAGAAAGCCGAGTATGCTCTCTAACAAACTAATATTTTATGAACATGTCCTATTTTGAGTAATTTTAGGCCTCAAAATTTCTTAAAACCTAATCATAAGTCTAAAGTTGAGGGTTAGCATGAATTTTGATGATTTTTAGTGCAAAAACATTTTTGAGTCAAATTTTTAGATCAATGGTGCAATGGTTTAAAACTGGCTTTAACTGGGCAAAAATGCCTAAGTGTATCGACACAAAACATTTTGTGTCAATATACAAGGTAACTTTTGCCCATGAGTATTGATACAATGAAGTATATATCAATACCAAGAGCAAAAATGTTTCTAGTCTCGAGACTTGAATGCCTGTATTGGTACCATAAAGGTTTGTATCAATACTTTTACTTATGTATCAATACATTTGGCCAAAATCATGATTTTATCTACTGCCAAGGCCTGTATTGATACAAACATGCTAAGTATCGATACCACACCTTAGGTATCAATGCCAAACCCTCTTGTATCAATAAGACATGTGAAAATTTGAATTTCTAGTCATGTGAAAGCTTGGTGTCAATACGGACACACTAATGTGATTCACACATACCCTAGGCTCTTTGAATTTCCTCACCTTAGTAGAAAATAATGGGAAATTGACATGTGCTCATCCGTATAACTCCAAGATGCCCAAGATGATGACCTTCAATGTTTGGATGATAACTCGAGCAAACTAGGGTGTCTACATGGTCATTTCAGACTTTGTAAAAAATTATATACTTGATGGATGAAAACCCAAAAAGGTATCCTTTTAAAAAATGGAAAAATGTCAAAAAGAAGAGAAAAACAAAAAAAACCAAAAAAAAAGTAGAGAGGGTTCAAATGAAACCCAAAAAAGGCATTCGGGTGGCCAACCTAACTTAAGTCCAAAACTTGTAAAAGTGGCTTAAAAAAACTAAACTTAATCTTACCCAAACACTATTCAAACCAAATTGGATACTATCAAAGTACATATTAGACAAACCTCAGTCAAATCTAACCCAATCCTTGCCATATTAATCAAACCCAACCTTGCCTCGATTAAATTGAGTCCAAGCCTTAGTCAAACAAAGTCAAACCCTACCTTAAATTATAAAAAACCTTCACTAAGCCACACATATCTCAAGTCCAGAGAAAAAGGAAGACACACCCGAGTCAGAAGCAAATGCAAAAAAGTATAGGGTAATCTTAGAGGTCTTCAAAAGATCAGCTTGCATTAGATATACTGATCATTAGGGAAAGATCTCGAGAAGCATTAGAGAAACATTTATTTCACAATTGTTAGAGGCATTAATCACTTGAAAGATCACCTTATTATCATAATACTTTTTTGTCATATGTAAACCAAATTGTATTATCTTTTTGTCATGAATAAAATACTAATGCATTTTATAACCTTTTTACATTCACACTTACATTGCATTATGTTTGTCATTTAATTGATAATACTTGACAATCGAAAAAAATTCACATCGGGATTTCTTGATATTGTATAAAAAAGATGACAAGTGCATTGGAACTCTATTTACACCTTGATTGTCAAGTTCATAAACCCTTCACACTTGACACATACTAGTCGTGATTGTATGCTAAATTGTTCCCAGCCTCTCAAAATCGTCAATCATGAAAAAATATCAAAACCAACCTAAACAAGGCTTATACACCCTAGTACAAAAATCCTATTAAGACTTAAACACTAATCAAACTAGTCAAGGCACACAAATAACAATCACCTAATGCTCAAGCTATCAATAAAACCAACCAAATTTGTCAAAAAAATCATCATATATCTTAAGTCAAGAAACATAAATCTTTAAATCGTTAAAAAAGTCATTAGACATCTCAAGTCAAAAAACATGATCACCCAAGTTCTCACTTTGTCAGAGAAAAACCATAAGTACCCTAAGTGAAGAACATGACCATTTAAACATCAAACTAATCAAAAAGAGTCATGATGTCAAAGTCCATCAAGTCTGAAGTTAGCACTTCAAACTATGACATAGGGGAAATAGTTTTTAGAGCTTTAGTTAAAGAAATAACTTGCAATGTCCATCCTTCTATTAGGCTTTATGTCATAATCATGTACTCATATCATCAAGAAAGTTGCACTCTATCATCACATCAAATGTTCATATTATCATTACATAACATTATTATGTTATCATCACGTCAAGTAGAATCTGTCGAACCTCGAAGAACTTCCTAGTAAGAATCTTTGTCATCAAAAAATGGCAAATTAGAAGATCACTTAGGTAAGAACCGTATTTCTCCAAACTATCGTGTCAAGATAACTAAGCTTAATGATACCGATAAGCTAGTTTTGGCTAATTGGCATATGTCATCAATCGTCAAAAGCCCAATAATGTTGGTAGGTCCAGTCTTGCTAACTAGCCCACGTCAAGAAAGTCAACCTTAAGGACATCGATAGGTAGGGCGAATGGTTTTTATTTTGTTTAGAGCTTCTGTCAAGAACTTATGTTGAGAACCTTTGTCAAGAAATATTTTTAAAAGTTCAATGTTGCAAGAATATAATGAGCCAGTTTATTGGCATCTTCATCAAGAAACTTTTTTAATAACTTTTGTCAGAAATCTTTCAAGAACCTTTGTCAAGAACTATTGTCAAGTATCTCTATGAAGAACCTATATCAAGAAATCCTTTTAAAGTCTAATATTGTTGGTCGTGATTCGACACATTGGTATTTTATCATTTTTAAGCATAATCGAGGGTAGGTCGAGCCTAGGATTGTAACCTAGGTTTTTATCCAAAACTCGCCAAGAAATCTTTTCAAAGTCCAACTAGCCATGATTTAGCATATTGGCACTCTATCATTATTTAATCAAACATAGGGATAGGTCAAGCTAAGGATTGTACTTTAGGTTTATTATCTAAAACCTGTCAAGAAACTTTTCAAAGTCCAACATTGCTCTTTGTGATTCAGCCTATCAGTGTTTCATCTTTTTATAGCACCTAGGGTATGTTAAGTTAAGGATTGTAGCCTAGGTTTTTCATCTAAGAATTTGAATTTCACTTTTTTTTCAAAAAAATTGGAATCAGTACCAAAATAATGTTTTATCTCAATGTTATATTAATTTTAGTCTTTTCATTGCAGGAACACAAGGTAGCATCAAGCACACCCTAGATAAAATGGTGTCTTAGGTCTTTACCTTGTTCCTGATGCTCAACGACAACTAAAAAAGAGTATTTGTAGGCACCTAATCTTGTTCTAGTCACCATCCAAGGCTCAAAGGTTATTATTCGAGCATCATTCGGTTTATTTGGATAAGTATAAGTGAATCATCCATCATTCTTAGTAGAGATAAGGTGTTCGAAGAGCTAATGGTACGTAAAGTAGGTTTCAATATATGGCTTTTAGGTCTCGATACAAGGCTTCTATGTCTTAAAATCCTAAGAAAAACATTGTTGGTGTCAATGCAAAAGGCCATTCATCAACATAATTGGTATGGTATCGATACAAAAGGTTCTTATATTGATAAAAAGTTACATCATAGATAAAATCATAAATTTTGGTTGAGGTGTATTGACAAAAAGCATAAAGTTTCGATACTTGCGAAAATTTTATGCTGGCTATCAATACATGTTAAAAGTATTAGGACAACAAGTAATCAGATTACAAAAATTATAAAATATCTTATAAACATGGCAATAGAAACATAACATTAAAGATAATCGAGGACTCCCTAAATAAGATCATCTTGCATGATTTTGACTAATTCTTAAGATCAAGAAACCTAAAGTTCTATAAGATTGGAATATACCTTAATCTAGAGAAGACTTTCAATAATTCCATGACATAATTATATGAAAAAATTGAGCCTAGTTATTGTAAACCAAAGCATCTAAACATCTAGCTTTACTAGCTATCAACACAACTGACTCAAAAACCTTCAATAAGAAAGAGACTTTGTTGTTGGGAGCCATGTTAGTAGTTTAGGTTTCAATAAATCTTCCCTTGCATTTAAAATATTTTAATTCAATAATTAAAATAAAGAAGAAAAAATTTCTCTAAGAAAAGCCAAGATTGCACAATCCTTTTCAAAGAAATTTAAGAACAAAACATAAAACTATAATTTTGGGATCTCTTGGCTAATTTTCCAAGTGTAATCTCATTTAAGTTGGATGGAAAACATGGGTATAAATAGTCTAGGGTTTAAAATTTTAATTTTTAAGAAATAACAATTTTACCCCTAAGCTTATAAACTTATTCAAATAAGGCTTAAATAACTATTACTTGTATTAAACATATAAACCTAGTTTTAATTCAATTTTTACTAATCAACCTAATATGTTTGACCCTTTAGGCCTCCATCATATTGGTAGTAAACATAAATTAGCCTAATTAAGAATATTTTATTTTTATAAACCAAGATTGGCATCTAACAATGCATCATGGCCACCTAATATGTAAGGAGTGTTAATATAGCTTTGATAAGCCTTTTGGTGTTTAGTATCTCAGTGTAATAAATATTCTTTCATCATATATCTTTGAATTAACAAGAGCATCGGTTTATGTCTACTTTTAGCTCATTCCATATATGTATGCAACTTCTAAGTGTTAACTCTATAATTCATAGTGCCTTGGCCAAGTATTTTCACTTAACACAAGCTAGGTATAAGTAAGATATATCCCCTTATATCACTTAAGGTGATGAATCCGCTCTGGACCTCTTATTCACCTACCATATGATTCATGCCATACCTGAAACCACTCTATGATAAGTGTCCATCTATTGTAGACCTATTTATAATGGAATCAAAGCATACACTCCTCATATAAGATGATCTAATGTCACAAGTCTGAGGATCACTTACACTACTAACACATGAGAGTATTTCCACAAACACTTAAATAAAATACCAAATGAAACTCTCCATCAAGTCATGTTCAGTGAGTTTGTTACCGTAACAAGTACTCATATGATGTCTTCAAGTATCATTACACTTCAACTTATGAGATCAGTTGCATGCATCCTACGCATGGAAGCTTACATATGATAGTCTTTGTGTATTGTTAATGTGTTGTCTTGATAAGACGATGACTAGGAACGATTTTAGGAATATGGCTTTGATGCATAGAGATATCATAATTATAACTCTTTGCAATTCCCTTGCAAGGCCAATGTGTTTGATGGGCTTTATCTACATAAGTTGTTTATAAAAATTACATAGTTACACCTTATAGATAAAGAAATACCTTTATAACATTTAATGTTTGATTACATGAAATCACTAAATGATTAAGCCTTAGAAGCCATAATGATTGGCTTGCAAGGCCCATACCAACAATACACATTTTCTTGTATTAAGACTGGAAGCAAAATTTGCATTAAGTATCGGTACAAGGCTCTTTGTTTCGATATTGGAAGGTAAAATTTGCCTTATGTATCAATACAAAGTCTTTGGTATCAATACCATGAGGTAAAATTTGCTTGATTATGCCATTTTCGCATCTTTTCACTTTAACATCAAATCATACAAAATTGGACATAACTTTTTAAAAACATATGGACTTCATTTTTAGGTTTTAAACATTATGTTATAACATTTTTGAATGGTCCATTAAGTTTGTTTTAAGGGCGTTTCATGGTATAATGTGTATTAGTGAAGGGTAAGCTTGACCTTGCTCATTGTATTAGCTCATGCATGGTTTGTTTCTATTGCCATAATGTATTTACATTAACTAATGAAATGCTAAAAGGTTGCTCTTTGGTACAATGACTCACTGTATGGTAAACCATAAATGTCCTAAATAACCTATATTTTTTAGGTTTTTGATGGTTGAGATTTAATGCTATATAAGATGCATTATGAGCTTAGCTAAGGGAACTTTTACACACATTTACATTAGCCTCCATAGTTAGAAAAATTTCATTCCTATGGCTCTTTCTCAACCCCTCAAAAACTTTTCATAACCATCATATTTCCTCAAAACACCCCTTCATTGATATAAAAATCTTTAAGCTCATCCCTAGCCACCTTTTCTTGCTAAATCATAGCAAGGGAAGGTAAGAAACTAAGCTATATGTTTAAAACCTTTTTTGCTCAACAAGGTTCTTAAAGCTTTTAGGGAATGTTCCTTATCTTTTTTTCTCCATCTATTTGTTTTTGTGTTTTCATCATTTTATTGAGCTTTAACATGCTAACCATGACCCCATCTTAGGATGTTCATGGATCTTGTGGCCGTAGATATGGTAGACTTAGTATTTTTTATGTTTTATTGACTTTTCCATCATGTTTCCTCATTCCTATATGCTTATTTCATCTTAAAAATGTGTTCTAACATTGTCTTGAAATTCTAACAAAAATTGCTTCTTTGTTTAAGCATGTATATATCATTTCCATGGCATGATTCTTGATGCCATTCATGAAACTAACATCTCTATGCATCTTTATGCTTATCTCTTCACATGCTTGTCAAAATGGTAGTTTGATGCTTGCCAAAAAACTATTTTCCAAACCCATTAAGTTAAGGCCATGTTAACTTTAATAAATAGAGATTAACACTGACTTAAGGTTTTCTATTTGTTGGTGTACCAATCTTTCAAAAGAACCAAGTTTTCCATCCTTGAATTCAAGGTTTTTTTAGGCTAAACATTTTGATTTCACAAAATAAAATCTCTCTTTTTAATGTTCAAAATTTTTTATGCTTTAGTCATTTTATCTAGAGCCCTTTAGCTGGTGGCATGGCTAATGGGCAATTCTATCATCCCAAATTATTCTAGGATTGTGTGAATGAGCTTGTGAAGGCATTGTCACTTATCCTTTTCTATCTTGAACATTTGAATGTCCAAAGCTTGAGCACAGCCCTAAGAAGTTTAGGGTTAAGGTCTCGGTTACACTATAATCTTGACTTGAAAAATTACTTTCGAACCCTAAAAAATTTTCCATGAAATTTTTTATATTTTTCTCTAAAAGAGCATTAAACTACCTTTCCAATAGTGCCTTGCTTACGCCCTTAGATCATTCCAAATAAGGGAGTTATGATTTTTCAAACTAATATTGTTTGGAAACCCTAAAATTAGCAATTTATATTTTAGTTGGCCCATTTTGGCCCATCTAAAGATTTTTCTAAATTTTTAATATATTTTTCATAAAAATTTTATGAGCTCGAGCACAGCCTTAGGAAGTTTAAGGTTAAAGGTCTTGGTTACACTATAATCTTGACTTAAAAAATTACTTTTAAACCTTAAAACATATTCATGATTTTTTTATATCTTTCTCTAAAAGAGCATTGAACTAACTTTCCAACCGTGGCTTGCTTGCCCTTATATCATTCAAGATAAAGAAGTTATGATTTTTCAAAGTAATGTTGTTTGGAAACCCTAAAATTAGCAATTTACATTCTAGTTAGTCATGTAAATATTTTTCAAAATTTTTAATATATTTTTCATAAAAGTTTCATGAAAGCTCTTTTTAGAAAGTTAGTTTTTGCAATTTAACAATTCCTAATAAGTTAGTATGATTTTCAAAATCCACTGTACCCTTTCCCTTACATGTGTTGTCGGTGTTACACTAGATCCAAATTCAAAAATTATTTCCTCCCAAAAATAGTTTTTTATGATTTTTAGAATATTTTTATATTAACCTTTATCAAGCTACCTTTCTAATGGTACCTCATTCAACCCCTAAAATCCTAGGATCAATTCAAAATAAAATCAGAAAAAGGTATAGTACAATGTTGTCCCTATTGTTGGCATTTATCAAAATTAATTATTTTCCTAAATTCACACTTCAATGCATTTGGATGCCTCTAAACGAGTCTGACCAACCCTTATTGAGTCTAAGAAGAATGTGTCAACCTACACGTAGGCTTGGATCAAAGCAAACTTTTCAAAATTTTATCACTTTTATTATTATCAACTCCCACTTTTAAAAAAATTATTGGTTTTTGTCAAGAAACCTTAAAAATATCTCAATTTTTGTCATATTAATATTTTTAAGTTCTTATTTTTCAAAAATTGCTAAAAATTAAGTTTTCCCTCTCCTAAATTCTTCGTAGACATTTCAAAGTTCAAACTCAGTTTTCATGCCCCAAGCAACAGATGGATTAAACGCATCTCAAAATTATCGAATTAGTTATTTCTAGATAATCGATGATAATTATGAGACACATTCTGATTGTCCCTTTTACTCTTCCCTTTTTTTGTGTGATTTATTCTATGTAATATTATCTCTTATTTTTGTCTTAACAACACGTTTCTCCTTGTTGTGTCGACCTTGCATTCATATTTTCAAATCATTTTAAAAAATTAGAAAGGTAGTGTTTTGTGTCAATATCCCACCAGTGTTTGATACGAAGTATCCTATTTTCAAAATTAAATATGAAGCTCATTTTATCATAAATCTCTATGGTTCCCACTTTCTTGGACGCATATAGGATTACAATTTGTCTTAAAACTTGGATTTATAAGTTGACATAAATTTCATGCATAAAAGGGGATTATATTAAAATAATGATAATTCAAAATCGAGAAAACTAAAATTAAGTTAAGATATGGCTAGAAGGTATCAATTTTGGGCATCATGAAGAGGTTGATACTTTCTTGCACGTAGCTAACTCCTAGACTTAAATGATGAATCTTTGGACCACGTAAACTATGGAATCGATGTTTAGAGTTTCATTACTTGAAATATGCATTTCAATATAAAATCACACCTAGCCCAAATGATCAGTTGCAATTCCAAGTTTTGGCTATTTCATAATGGCCATCTAATATGTTAGATGAATGATTCATCTGATGGTCCTTTTCTACGATCAAAGGATGAGAACTCATACTTTCTTGCTCCCATCGCATCAATAAAGAAAAATCCCCATCGAAAGGAATTTCCTCGTTAAAAAGAAAAAATTTTAAGTCACATATGCTCCTTTTGTAATAAAGGCAGGGAGCATCTTTGACACTATTTCTTATAGACATTCGGATATCTATAACTCGAGCCTAGACTTAAAAAACCTAAGAACAAAATGAAAATCCCCTATTTTGCCTTGGTAGCACTGTAGTCACACTTGAAAGATCATTTTCGAGCCTTAAACAATTTTTTTTATTTCTTGATATTTTTCCTTTCGGATGCATCAAATTACCTTTCCAATAGCATCTTGTTTGCCCTTGGATTATTCCAGATGAGGGAGTTATGATTTTTTAAACCCCTACTATCTGTTACCCCTAGAATTAGTGACTTACATTTTGTTGAGGCCATTTCAACCCACTAGATGATTTTTATGGATTTTTAAAATCTTTTTCCCAAAAACTATATGAAATTCCCTTTTTAAAAAGGTATCTTTCATGATTTAACTATTTCAAATAAGTCTAGAATGATTTTTCAAAGTTCATTACACCCTTTCCCCTACAAGTGCTACCAATGTTGAAACAAATCTAATTTCAAAATTTTTTCCACTTAGAAAGTGATTTTTTATTTTTTTTGAAATATTTTTATATTAATCTTCATCGAGGTACCTTTTTAATAGTACCGTGTTTAACCCTAAAGAGCTCGAATAAACCTGAAATAAGTTTGGGAATGGCAATAGCACAATGTTGTCCCCTATTTTTGAACTTAAAAATTAGACTAATTGCCCAAAATACTTCTTCAAGACATTTAAATGTCTCAAAATGCATCTGATTAATTTAACTTAAAGTTAAATGTCACAAATCAATCCTACGAGGCTCTGATCAAGCCCAAACTAAAAAATATCAATTTTACCTTTTATTTTAATTATTGATTTTAATTATAAAATACCTATTATCAATAAAAAATTCCTTCTTAAAATAAAATTCCTAAGATTTTCATCTTTACGGATACTTTTACCAGTTCCTAAAGGGGATACTCTAACCTTGCTTTTGCAAACTTTATTCAAATTTCTAAAATCAATAAAATTTTCACCATTGGGATACTTTTACCCCATCTTCTGAAGGGATACTTCAACCTTACTTGCCACTTAAAAATCTAAATTCTCTCTCTCGGACTTTCCTGGGCCCTTTGATTATAACTTTTTTTACATAGCTCATGTGACCACCAAGTGTACATGTGTTTCAAAGTTGTCATCTTGGTTATTCCTCAATAACGAAGACAATTATGGCATACATTATGGCTGCCCTCTATTTTTTATAGTTTTATGTGTTTATTTTTATGCAATGTCACTATGTTCTATGGTCTCTATTGTGTATTCATATTTCAAATGTCACAATGTCACTATGTTTTACTAACACCTTCCCTTTGTGGTCTCTATTGTGTATTCATATTTCCAAATCGTTTCTGAAAATTATAAGGTAATGTTCTATGTTAGTATCTTTCTAGTGCTTAACACAAAATATTTGATTTTTAAAATTAAATCTGGAGATCATTTTCATAAAAAAATCCCTGTTCTTCGTATTTTTAGGGCCTATACGTGGTTTAATTTTCCTTAAACCTTGAGTTTGTTGTTTTTATACAAATTCATGCATTAAAAAGGGGATTATATCAAAATAATGATAAGTCAAAATCGAGGGAATTGAAACCGATGCAAGACATGGCTAATTGGTACTAATTTCGAGTGTCATTGGGGAGTTAATCTTTCCCTACATGTAACCAACTCCCAAACCCAACCAATGAATCTTTGGACCTTGTAGACCTTGAAATTGATGTTTTAAATTTTGTAACTTGGAATATTGTTTTCAATAGCATCCAATCGTGCCTTGCCCAAAATGACCTGTTGGATGAACATTTCCCACTCTATCACCTCATCATGCCTAATTTAAATCCCGATCAAAGGATAACCCAAAGGCACCTATACATTTCTTTTAAGTTGTGCATCACTATTTGAGTGATTTGAGTTGGTATAAGGGCATATTACAGCAATACTTAATTGAACTAATTCAATGAACTCTTTCTTATTCTACCTCTTATTTAATTAAGTTATGCTTAATTAAATCTCAATTTTAATCTAATGGTTTATCTTATTGTTGTGTGACCCATTAGGGTTCCCTCATATAACAATAAATAAAATTACCTAATTAAGTGTTTTTATATTTATAGGCCAAGATTAGCCTCTAACAAGGCATTATGGCCACCTGATATGTATAAAATGTTAATATAACCTTTTTAAGAAACCTTTCAGTGACTAGCCTCTTAGTGACTTTGGTTCTCTCAATAGATATCCTAGAAAGACCATGAGCATGGTGCCGTGTCTACTCATGTACATTCCATATTAGTTTCTGCAACTTTCGGTTAACCTTATGAGTTTAAAGAAACAATTTCTCCTAATTTCATCATGTGTTGGCCAATGAATGCAGTTAACGAAAGCCAAGGAAAAATGAGACATGTTTTTGACATTGCTTGAAATGGTAAATCCACTTTAGATCACTCATTCACCTTCGTATGGTTCATGCCATAGCCAAAACCACCCTACTATAAGCATCCACCAATTATGGAGTCATCCGTGATAGAATCAAAGCATGACACTCCCCATACAAGATGACCTAGTATCATAAGCTTGAAGACTAACGTACATGAGTAGCATAAGAGAACGTATTCCATAGACACTTGAATGACCTCTTATACCAAATAAAGTTCTCATATGGGACATGTTCGATGAATTTATATCTATAAAACAAGCACCTATATGCTATGCATAAGTAATTTTGTACTTTAACCTTGATAATGTCAAAGAGTTACATGCATCAAATACATGAAGGCTTAGCATATGCTAGTCTTTATGCATTTTCAATACCTTGTATTGTTGATACGATGACTATGAGTGTTCTAAAAAAATAACTTTGATGCATAAGGATCTTATTATCATAACCAATTACTAACTTTGCAAGGCCATTGTGTTTCATGGGCTTCATCTAATTAATGTTTGTGTGAGTGTTAATTATTCCAATAACATGAAGAAAAACCTTGAATCACTAACAAAAGTGATTGGTTCACATTATTAACTTATATATGCTCACAAAGCTATTTAGCTTTAAGGCATATGTTGGTGCAAACCCTAAAACCAATAGTTATGGCTTGTAAGGCATTATCATTTAGTGATTTAATGTAATCAAACATTATATTTAATTAATGTTTAAAGGTATTTCTTTATCCATAAGGTGTAATTGTATAATTGTTATAAATATCTTAGGTAGATAAAGCCCATGAAACATATTGGCCTTGCAAAGGAGTTGTAAGAAGTTATAATCATGAGATCCCTATGCATTAAAGGTATGTTTCTAAAAATGCTATTGGTCATCATATTATCAAGACAAGGCCTAACATTGCACAAAAACTGGCATATGTAAGCCTCTATGCATAGGATGCATGCAACTAATCTCATAAGTTGAAGTATAAAGATACATAGGGACATCATATGGGTGCTTGTTATGGTAGCAAGTTCACTGAACATGACCTACTATAAGTGTTCTATTTGGTATTTCACTTAACTGTCTATGGAAATGCTCTCATGTGTTGGTAGTGTAAGTGATCCTTAGACTTATGACACGAGGTCATCTTGTATGAGGAGTGTCATGCTTTGATTCCATCATGGATAGGTCTATAGTAGATGGATGCTTATGGTAGGGTGGTTTTAGGTATGGTGTGAATCATATGGTAGGTGAATGAGTGATCCAAAAAGGATTTACCATCCTATGTGATATGAAGGGACATATTCACATGTACTTGATGTCGTATTAACTCAAAGTCCTTAGCCAAGGCAATATTGATTATCGAGCAAACATAAAAGGGTTACATACCAACATGGAATGAGCTAAGGGTAAACACTAAACCTTGCTCTTGCTAATTTTGGGATATATGATGAAATGATATTTATTACACTAAGCTATTAAACATTGAAGGGCTTGTCAAAGCCATATTGACACTCTTTACATGTTTGATGGCCATGATGCATTACTAGATGCCAATCCTGGTCTATAAATATAAAATATTCTTGATTACGCTATTTTATATTTATTACTAATATGATAAGGGCCCAGTGGGTCACATAGTAAGGGTGATTAGTAAAAACTAAATTGTTCCTAGCTTATATGTCTAATACGAGTCATAGTTACTTAAGCCCAATTTGAATAAGTTCATATAGGCTAGAGGTAAAATTATAATTTCATAGAATTATAATTTTAACCCTAAGCTATATAAGCTTATTATTGCTATTCCATATGTACAAGATTGCACTTAAAAATTCAGCCTAAAAGACCACAAAAAGGAATTTGCGATATTTCTTCCACAACCTTATGGGATATTGCATGCAATCTCTATTGGAATAAGAAGAAAATTGATTTTCTTTTTCATTTGATTGTTGAATCAAGATCTTCTCATGCCAAGGGAAGATTTATTGAAATTTAAGCTACTAGAATGGCTTGTAGCAACAAAGTCTTATCCTTATTAAAGGTATTTTAAGTCACCTTTATGGATAATCGTTAGAGCCTGAATGCTTGGACAACTTTGGTTTATGAAAATAGAGCTCAGTGTTTCTTGTCATTGGGTCATGAATTGCTGAAAGACTTTTCAAGATTGAGATATGTTTGAATTTTGAATAGTTCTTTAGGTTTCTTGATCTAATAGATTAATCAAGATCTTGCAAGATGATCCTGTTTAGGTAGTGTCAAATTAGTTTCTTTATTTTGTTTTTGTTGTGTTCTTTATGAATTAAATTAGAAAAAATTTTGTAATCTGATAATTTACTTCCCTCAGACTTCTTATGACATATGCTAAGATCTCTTATTTGCCTTAAGCTGATCATTAATGCATCCAATGCCAAACTTTTTCAATTAGCAATTGCTATTTCAACTGAAAAGAAATTTTGGGCTTATGCTTATCGATATAAACATAAAAATTTAATCAAAATTAAACATACACGTGATATTAAACAAAGAAACATTTGAATTTCCTCAGAATCTTAAGAAAAGATGTACGTATGATTGGATTATAATTTAAACATCTTAGATCTGATAGAAACTATACCTATTTAGAGATTCATAACTCTAAGCATGCTGATCCTTCCATGAATGCACCATAGGTTAACTATTACAATCTCTTCTCTAGGTCAAAAGCAATAAAAGTGTCTTGCCTCTAACGATAATCTATACATATTGGAGCCTTTAAAAGGTCTAGTGATTATTTGATGCTAGCTAGAAGGCTTTTTAAGCCTTAAACAAAAGATATATAGCCAATAGTTTTAGATTTAAAGTGATGTGGGAATAATTCCTATACCTATTGCGCTTAAAAAGAGAGAAAACAACTTTTTAGGGAAGTAGTTATTTTTCATAGATGCAATAAACGAATCCAAGAATCATAATTTTTGACTTTGATTGATTCTTTTAGGCTAGAAAGTTGATTTTCTAACTTCGTAATGATCAAAAACAATTCTAGACCACTCAAAAACCATGTTTGTGCTAAAGCACCTTTAAAAAAGTAGCTGTTATGCATAAATACCAATAAAAAATCTAATTTTTTATTTTAGTTGATTCCATTATAATAGAAAATTGATTTTCTACTTTCATTGTGATCAAAAACACTTTGAGATCACTGGAATACTAGTTGGTGCATAGAAGGACTTAAAAAGCCAAAGGGGTAAGCATAATAGCCTTTAGAGAAATCTAAGGTTCTTTGCCTAAGGTTTTCTAAAAGCTAACTTACTCCCCAAAAGACTTAAAGTTATATACATATATAGGCCTGATGGGCTAGGTTTAGTTGTTTAATGAATGGACTAGACCTATTAAACTAGCCTCACAAATGGCACTAACCTAGAGTGTTTCTTGGAGCCTAATTAAAACTATTTTAATTAGCTTGTCTAAGATTACCCCCAAATGGTAACTTATTAATATTTTAGCCTAATAGTACACCAATGATGGCTATTCCATGTGCCAAGCCCATTAGCAAGCCTAACTTGGAGTAGTTCACAACTAAACTCTATTTGTTTAATAATTTGGCCTTTTAGCCCAAACCATTAATTTACATGTAAGAAAATTTAATTCATAGTTAAAATTTAGTCACCCAAGTAAAACAATTTTTACTTCATGTAATAAATATTAAATAATTATCAAATACAATTATTTGGCATTATTTAATAATATCCCTAAATTATGTTTATAAAACATTCTTATCTTTATTGCCACATTAAGGTATCTTTAATTAGATTTCATAAATCTAATTTATGTCTTAAATTTTTCTTAACTAAACTTATAGACCAAGATTGGCTTCTAGCAAGGTATTGTGGCAATCTGGTATGCAAGAAGAGTTAATATGACCTCTTAAGAAACTTTCAATAAGTAGGCCCTTAGTGTACTTTATTCCTTTCACCTAATATCTTGGAAAGACCATAAGCATGGTGCACTTCTACTCATGTATCAATCCATCTTAGTTCCTGTAGCTTTCAATTAAGCTTATGGATTTAAAGAAACAATTTATGCTAAATACATCATGTATTGGCTAGCAAGTTTATCTAATTTTAAGGAAAATGGTGAAAAAAAAAGCTTCTTGTTTGAAACCATGGCATCAAAATCATGAATCCAAATATGAACGATGAGTTTATTGTCCCAAAAAGCATGGTTATTATCATAGGAATCCATGTTTGTCTCATTTAATGGACAAACTTTGATTCAACAAAAAAGGGTGAAAAGAAAAGCTTTTCTTGCAAAACCAAAGCATTAATATCAGGCATCCCTATGAGGAAAACGTGTTTATGGCAGCTAATTATGAAAGGATTAGAGATTATTATAGGAATCCAAGTTTTTCTCTTTTGACTGATAAACCTCGATCCTATGGAAAATGGTGGAAAGAAAAGATTTTCTTAAGAAACAAAAGCATGAAAATCATGTACCCTAATGACGAGAATGTGTTTATCATGCCTAATCATGAAAAAATGGAGATTATTGCAAGAATCCATGTTTTGTCACTTTTAATGGATAAACTTTGATTCTAGGCAAAATAGAGGGAAGAAAACTTTTCTTGCAAAATTAGAGCATCAATATCGTGCGCCGTAATGTAGACTATGTGTTTATCATGCCCAATCACAAAAAGAATGGAGATTATTACAAGAATCTATGTTTGTCTCATTTGACATACCAACTTTGATTCTAAAGCAAATGATAGCAAAAAGCTTTTCTTGCAAAATCAAAGCATCAATATTGTGCATCCTTATAAGGAAATGAGTTTATGGTGCTCAGTCACACAAAGAGTGGAGATCATCATAGGAATCACATTTGTCTCCATTAAGGATGGTCTTTGATTCTAAGAAAAATGGTAGAAAAAAAGCTTTTCTTCTAAAGCAAAAGCATCAAAATCATGTATCTGAATGAAAAGAACGTGTTTATGATGCCCAATAATGAAAAGAATAGAGATTATTACAAAAATCTATGTTTGTCTCTTTTGATTGACAAACTTTGATCCTAAGGAAAATGGTGGAAAGAAAACCACTTCTTGAAAAACTAAAACATTAATATCATGTGTCCTGGTGAGGAGAATATGTTTGTGGTGACCAATCACAAAAAAAATTGAAATTTTTACAAGAATCCATGTTTGCCTTGTTTGGTAACAAAATGATTCTAAGGAAAATTATGGATAGAAAAGCTTTTTATGTCAAACCAAGGCATCAAAATCATGTATCCTAATATGAACTATGAGTTTATTTTAATAAAAAGTATGGCAATTACTATAAGAATCCATGTTTATCTTATTTGATTAATGAACTTTGATTCAACATAAAAGGGTGAAAACAAAAGCTGTTCTTGTAAAACTAAAGCATCAATATCGTGTACCCTGTGAGGGAACATGTTTACGGCAGCCAATCATGAAAAGATTGGAGGTTATTATAGGAATCCAGGTGTCTCTTTTGACGGACAAACTTTTATCCTATGGAAAAAGGTGGAAAGAAAAGCTTTTCTTAAGAAACAAAAGCATCAAAATGTGTATCCCAATGAGGAGAACATGTTTACGATGTATGTTTGCCTCTTTGAATGGACAAACTTTGATTCTAAGGAAAATGGAGGAAAAAAAAGCTTTTCTTGCAAAACCAAAGCATCAATATCGTGTTTCTTAATGTGGACAACACGTTTTCGATGCCTAATCATGAAAAAATAGAGATTATTACAAGAATCTATGTTCATCTTATTTATCAGATGACCTTTGATTCTAAAGAAAATGATGAAAAGAAAAACTTTTCTTGTAAAATCAAAACACCAATATCGTGTATCCTTATAAGGAAACGAGTTTATGATGATGCTTAATCATGCAAAGAGTGGAGATTATTATAGGAACCAATGTTTGTCTTCTTTGAGGATGGTCTTTAATTCTACACAAAATGGTGGAAAAAAACTTTTCTTGCAAAACAAAGGCATCAAAATCATGTATCTCAAAAAGGAGAACGTGTTTATGATGCTTAATCATGAAAAGATTATGATTATTACAAGAATCTTTATTTGCCTCTTTTGATGGACAAACATTGATTCTAAGAAAAATAGTGAAACAAAGCTTTTCTTGCAAAACCAAATCATCAATATCGTGTATTCTTATCAGCAGAACATGTCTATGGTGCCCAATCAATTGCAAAACCAAATCAGCAATATCATGTATCCCTATTAGGAAAACATGTATATGGTGCCTAATCACGCAAAGAATGGATATTATTACAAGAATCCATGTTCATCTCTTTTGATGGACGGGCTTTGATTCTTAGGAAAATGGAAAAAAGAAAAGTATTTCTTGCAAAACCAAAGTATTAACATCATGTGTCCGTTTGAGCAAAACATATTTATGGTGCTGAATCATGAAAAAAATGGATATTTTTACAAAAATCCATGTTTGCCTCTTTTGGCGAATGAACACTAATTCTAAGGACAATAGTGGAAAGAAAAACTTCTTGTGTGAAACTAAGGCATCAAAATCATGTATCCCAATATGAACTATTAGTTTATGGTCACAAAAACATGGCAATTATTATGAGAATCCACATTTATCTTATCTAATGAACCAACTTTGATTCAAGAAAATATGGCAAAAACAAAAGCTTTTCTTATAAACAAAAGCATCAAAGTCATGTATCCTAATAAGGAAAAAGGGTTTATGATGCCCAATCATGAAAAAAATGAAGATTATTACAAGAATCCATGTTTGTTTCTTTTAACAAATGAATTTTGTTTCTAGGGAAAATGGATGAAAGAAAAGCTTTTCTTGTAAAATCAAACATTAATATCGTGTGTCCTAATGTGGACAACATGTTTATGATGCCCAATCACGAAAAGAATAGAGATTATTACAAGAATCTGTGTTTGTCTTATTTGATGTGCAAACTTTGATTCTAAAGAAAATGGTGGAAAGAAAAACTTTTCTTACAAAATCAAAGCATTAATATCTTGTATCCTTATGAGGAAACGAGCTCATCATGCTCAATAAGGCAAAGAATGGACATTATTACATAAGCCTATGTTAGTCTCCTTTAAGGACGATCTTTCATTCTAAGGAAAATGGTGAAAAAAAGTTTTTCTTGCAAAAAAAAGCATCAAAATTATGTTTTCTAATGAGGAAAACTTGTTTATAATGCCCAATCATGAAATAAATGGAGATTATTACAAGAATCTTTATTTGTCTTTTCTAACGGGCAAACTTTGATTCTAAGGAAAATGGTGGAAAGAAAAGCATTTTTTGTAAAACCAAAGCATTAATATTATGTGTTCCAATGTGCACAACATGTTTATGATGCCTAGTCATGACAAGAACAGAGATTCTTACAATATCCATGTTTGACTTTTTTAGCACACGAACACTAATTCTAAGGAAAATGGTGGAAAAAAAAGCTTCTTGTGTGAAACCAAGGCATCAAAATCATGTATTCCAATATGAACTACGAGTTTATTGTCACAAAAAGCATGGCGATTGTTATGAGAATCCATGTTTGTCTCATTTGACGGATGGACTTTGATTCAACATAGAAAAGTGAAAACAAAAGCTTTTCTTAGGAAACCAAAGCATCAATATCATGTACCCTTATGAGGCGAACAAGTTTATGGTAACCAATCGCAAAAATATTAGAGATTATTACATGAATTTATGTTTGTCTCTTCTGACATACGAACTTCGATCCTATGGAAAATGGTGGAAAGAAAAGCTTTTTATTGTGAAATAAAAGAATATGGTGAAAATCGTGTATCGTAATAAGGAGAACGTGTTTATGATGCCTAGTTATGAAAAAGGTGGAGATTATTACAATAATCCATGTTTGTTGCTTTTAATGGATGAACTTTGATTCTAGGGAAATTGGTAGAAAGAAAAGCTTTTCCTGCAAAACCAAAGCATCAATATCATGTGTCCTAATGTGGACATCGTGTTTATGACGCCCAATCATGAAAAAAATGGAGCTTATTGCATGAATCTATGTTTATCTCATTTAACTGATGAACTTTGATTCTAAAGAAAATAGTGGAAAGAAAAGCTCTTCTTGCAAAATCAAAGCATCAAGATCATATATCCCTTTAAGCAAATGAGTTTATGGTGCTCAATCACGCAAAGAATGGAGATTATTATAGGAACCCATAATTGTCTCCTTTGATGATGGTCTTTGATTCTAAGGAAAATGGTGGAAAAAAAGCTTTTCTTGTGAATAAAAAGCATTAAAATCATGTATCCCACTGAAGAAAATATGTTTATGATGCCTAACCATGAAAAAGATAGAGATTATTACAGGAATCCATGTTTGTCACTTTTGACAAACAAACTTTGATTCTAAAGTAAATGGTGGAAAAAAAGGCTTTTCTTTTAAAATCAAATCATCAATATCGTGTATCCTTATAAGTAAAATGTGAATGCAGAGAATGTAAATTATTACAAGAATCCATGTTTATCTCTTTTGACAAATGAACTTTGATTCTAAGGAAAATAAAGGAAGTAAAATATTTTCTTCCAAAAACAAAGCATGTGTAATAAAGAAGGCATTGTGTCTCCCAATAAAGATAATGTGTTTATGATGCCCAATTACGAAAAGAATGGAGTTTATTACAAAAGTCCATGTTTCTTTTTTTTAACAGATGAACTTTGATTATAAAGAAAATGATGGAGAGAAAACTTGCCTGGCAAAATCAAAGCATCAAAATTGTATATCCTAATGAGAATTACTAATTTATGGTGCCTACTAAAAAAACATAGAGAATACTATAAGAATCCATATTTGTCTCATTTGATGGATGAACTTTCATTCTAGGAAAGAAAAGCTTTTCTTAAGACACCAAAGTGTCAACATCACATATCCCTTTGAGGAGAAATTATGTATGGTGTCCAATAATACAAAGCATAAAGATTATTACAAGAGTCCATATTTGGCCTCTAATTGACAAACTTTGTTTTCGGGGAAAATGGTGGAAGAAAAGCTTTTCCTATGAAACCAAGACATCCAAATCATGTATCCCAGTGTGAATTATGAGTTTATGCTACCCAATCACAAAAGCGATCATAATGTGATGTTGACACTTTGGTTCCCATGTTTGTCTCATTTGAAGGATGAGCTTTGATTTTGCAAAAAGGTGTAGGAAAGAAAATGTTTTCTTGCAAAACTGAAGTATCAATATTGTGTAGCCCAATGACAAAAACATGTTTATGGTGCCCAATCACGAAGATAATGGATATTATCACAAGAATCTGTGTTTGCTTTTTTTGATGGATGCACATTAATTCTAAGGAAAATGGTTGAAAGAAACTTCTCTTATGAAACCAAGGTATTAAAATCATGTATCCCAATATAAATTATGAGTTTATGGTGCCCAATCACAAAAAGCAAGAAGATTATTATGAGAATCTATGTTTGCCTTATTTGTCAAGCGAGTTTTAATTCAATAAAAAAGTGTGGAAAGAAAAGCTTTTCTTGCAAAACCAAATCATCAATGTCCTATACCATTATAAGAAGAATGTGTCTATGGTGCCTAATGATACAAAGAATGGATATGATTACAAGAATCCATTTTTGTTTCCATTGACAAACAAATTTTGATTTTAAGGATAATAATGGAGAGAAGAGCTTTTCTTGTAAAACCAAAGCATCAAAATTATGTATCCTAATAATAAGAATGTGTTTATGATGCTCAATCATAAAAAGAGTGGAGTTTATTTCTAGAATCCAAGTTTGTCTCTTTTGACAGATGAACTTTGATTCTAAGGAAATGGTGAAAAAAAGCTTGTCTTTTAAAACCAAAGCATCAATATCGTGTAAAATATGAGTAAAATGTGTTTACGATGCCCAATCATATAAAGAATGCAGATAATTACAAGAATCCATGTTTGCCTATATTGGTAGATGAACTTTGATTCATTTTTCTTGCAAAATCAAACCATCAATATTGTATATCCTAATGAGGGGAATGTGTTTATGATGCCCAATCACGAAAAGAATGGAGATTATTAAAAAAATCCTCGCTTGTGTTTTTTAAAGGATGAAGTTTAATTTAAAGGAAAATGATAGAGAGAAAGGCATTTTTACAAAACCAAAGCATCAAAATCATGTATTCCAATGATTATTACAAGTTTATGGTGCCTAATCACAAAAAGCATGGAGATTGTTATGAGAATGCATATTCATCTTATTTGATGGATAAACTTTAATTCTATGAAAAATGGAGGAAAAAAATTCCTGCAAGACCAAAGCATCAACATCACATATTTCTTTCAAGAGAATGTGGTTATTATGTCCAATTATGCAGAGCACGAAGATTATTATAAGAGTTCTTGGTTGTTTCTTTTGACGGATGAACTTTATTTCTAAGAAAAATGGTGGAAATAAAGGCTTGTCCTATGAATCCAAAGCATCAAAAGTCTTTTATTCCAATGAGAATCATAAGTTTATGTTGCCTAATCACAAAAAGCATGCAAATTATTATAAGAATCCATGCTTGTCTCATTTGAAGGACAAGCTTTGATTCTATAAAAAAATAATGGAAATAAAAACTTTTTTGGCAAAACTAAAGCACCAATATCATGTATTCCAATGAAAAGAACGTGTTTATGGTGCCCAATCATGAAAAGAATGGAGATTATTATAGGAAATCCATGTTTTCCTTTTTTGATAGATGGAAATTTATTCTAAGGAAAATGGTGGAAAAAAAAGCTTTTCCTGTAAAACTAAGACATCCAAATCGTTTATCCCAATGTGAATTACGAGTTTATCCTAGCCAATCACAAAAAGCATGGAGATTATTATGAGAATCAATGTTTGTCTTATTTGACGAATTAACTTTGACTCAACAAAAAAGGTGAAAGGAAAAGCTTTTCTTATGAAACCAAAGCATCAATATTGTGTAAACCTATGAAAGGAATGTGTTTATAGTGGCCAAATACGAAAAGGATAGGGATTATTACAAGAATTCATATGTGTCTCTTTTAATCGATAAACTTTTTCTCTAAGGAAAACGATGGAAGGAAAAGCTTTTCTTACAAAACCAAAGTGTCAATATCATGCATCCCTATAAGGAGAATGGGTTTATTATGCCTCATCATGAGAAAAATGAAGGTTATTACAAGAATTAGTGTCTGTCACTTTTCACAGATTAACTTTTATTCTAAAGAAAATAATGGAAAGAAAAGCCTTTCCTACAAAATCAAAGCATTAATATCATGCATCCCTATGAGGAGAATAGGGTTTATTATGCCCAATCACGAAATAAACAAAGATTATTACAATAATCCATGTTAGTTTTTTTGATGGATAAACTTTGACTCTAAGAAAAATAATGGAAAAAAGCTTTTCATGTGAAACCAAAGCACCAAAATCTTGTATCCCAATGAGAATTACGAGTTTATGGTCCCTAATCACAAAAGGCATAGAGATTACTATGAGAATCCATGTTTTTCTTATATGATGGATAAACTTTCATTCTTCAAAAAAATACAAAAAAAAAAAGTTTTCTTGCGAACCAAAGTATCAACATGATGTATCCCTTTAAGGAAAACATATTTATAGTGACCAATCATAAAAAGCATGATGATTATTACAAGAATCAATGTTTGTCTCTTTCGATGGGTGAACTTTGTTTAAAAGGAAAATAATGGAAAGAAAAGCTTTTCTTGTGAAACTAAAGCATTAAAATTATGTGTCCCAATGACAATCACAAGTTTATGGTTCTTAATCATGAAAAGAATGAAGATTATTACAAAAATCTATGTTTGTCTATTGCGATGGATTAACATTAATTCTAATGAAAACGGTGGAACAAAAAGTTTTGCCTACAAGACCAAAGCACCAATATTGTGCGTGTTTATAAGGAGAATGTGTTTATGGTGCCTAATCATGAAAAGAATAGAGATTATTATAAGAATCCATATTTGTCTTTTCTGACGAATGAGTTTTGATTCTAAGAAAAATAGAGGAAAAAAACTTTTCCTGCAAAATCAAAGCATCAATATCATGTGTCCTAATGAGGACAACGTGTTTATGATGCCCAATCATAAAAACAATAGAGATTATTATAAAAATCCATGCTTGCCTCATTTGATAGATGAGCTTTGATTCTAAGGAAAATTGTGGAAAGAGTAGCTTTTATGTCAAAACCAAAGCATTAATATTTATGCATCCGTATGAGTAGAATGTGTTTATGGTGCCTAATCACGCAGAGAATGCATGTTATTACAAGATTTCATGTTTGTCTCTTTTGACAAACAAACTTATATTCTACAAAAAATGGAAGAAGGAAAAATTTTTCTTGGAAAACCAAAGCATTAATATTTTAGGCCTAATAAGGAGAACGTGTTTATGATGCCTAATCACAAAAAGAAAGAAGATTATTACAAGAATTCACGTTTGTCTCTTTTGACAAACAAACTTTGATTTTAAGGAAAATAATGGAGAGAAAAGCTTTTCTTACAAAACCAAAGCATAAAAATCATGTATCCTAATGAGAATTAGGATTTTATGGTGTATAAGCATAAAAAGCATAGAGGTTATTATGAGAATCCATATTTGCCTTATTTGATGGATGGAACTTTCATTTTACAAAAATAAAAAGGAAATAAAAGCTTTTCTTATGAAACCAAAGCATTAACATCATGTATCCCTTTGAAGAAACCATGTTTATAGTGTTCAATCGTGCAAAGCTTCGAGATTATTATGAGAATCCATGTTTGTCTTTTTTGGCAGACAAACTTTGTTTTTAAGGAAAAAGGTGGAAACCAAAGCTTTTCTTGCAAAACCAAAGTATCAAAATTGTGTATCCTAATAAGAATCACGAGTTTATGGTACCCAATTGCAAAAAGCATAAAGCTAATTATTAGAATCCATATTTGTCTCATTTAAAGGAAGAGCTTTGATTCTATGAAAAAATGGAGGAAAGAAAAGCTTTTCTTGCCAATCCAAAGCATCAATATCTTGTATCCCTTTGAGGAGCACTTGTTTATGGTGCCCAATCACGAAAAGAATGGAAACTATTACAAGAATCCATGTTTTTCATTTTTAACAGATGAACATTGATTCTAAGGAAAATAATGGAAAGAAAAGCTTCTCTTTCAAAACCAAGGCATCAAAATCATGTATCCCAATGTGAATTACGAGTTTATAATGCATAATCACAAAACATATAGAGATTATTATGATAATCCATTTTGTCTTATTTGATGGACGAACTTTGATTCAACAAAAAATGGTGTAAAAAAAGCTTTTCTTGCGAAATAAAAGCATCAATATCATGTACCCTTAAGAGAAAAATGTGTTTATGGCACCAATCATGAAAATAATAGAGATTATACAAGAATCCATGTTTGTCTCATTTAGAGGAAGAGCTTTGGTTCTACAAAAAAAGAAGGGAAAGAAAATCATTTGTTCTAAAACCAAAGTTTCAATATTTTGTATCCTTATAATGAGAACGTGTTTATGGTATCTAATCATAGAAAGAATGGAGATTATTACAAAATCCCTATTTGTGTTTTTTGATAGATGAACATTGATTTGAGGAAAATGATGGAAAGAAAAGCCTTCTTACAAAACCAAGATATCAAAATTGTGTATCCTAATCTTAATTGTGAGTTTATGGTGCCCAATCATGGGAAGCATGGAGATTCTTATGAGAATCTATGTTTGTCTTATTTCATAGATGAACTTTGATTCTATAAGAAAGGGTGGAAAGAAAATCTTTTCTTGTAAAACCAAAGACTCAATATCATGTACCCCTATGAACGGTACGTGGTTATAATGCCCAATCATGTAAAGATTGGAGATTATTGCAAGAATCCAAGTTTCTCTCTTGATGAATTAACTTTGGTTCTAAAGAAAATGGTGGAAAGAAAAGCTTTTCTTGCAAAGCCAAATCATCAATATCATGTATCCCGATAAGGAGAACATGTCTATAGCATAAAATCAAGCAAAGATTGAAGATTATTACAAGAACCCATGTTTGTCTCTTTTGAAAGATGAATTTTAATTCTAAGTAAAATAGTGGAAAGAAAAGCTATTCGTGCAAAACAAAAGCATCAAAATCATATATCATAATAAGGAGAATGTGTTTATAATGCCTAATCACAAAAAAAATAGGGCTTGTTACAAAAATCCATGTTTGTCTCTTTTGACAGACAAACTTTGATTCTAAGGAAATTGGTGGAAAAAAGGCTTTTCTTTCAAAACTACAGTATCAATATTATGTATCGCCAGGAGTAAAATGTGTTTATAGTACCCAGTCATCCAAAGAATACAAATTATTACAAGAATCCCTATTTGTCTCTCTTAACAGATGAATTTTGATTCTAAGGAAAATGGAGAAAAAAATCTTTTATTGCAAAACTAAAGCCTCAATACTATGTGTTTTAATAAGAAAAATATGTTTATGATGCCCAATCACGAAAATAAGGGTGATTATTGTAAGAACCCATGTTTATCTCTTTCGATGGATGAACTTCAATTATATGAAAAGAAAAGCTTTTCTTGTGATACCAAAACTTCAAAATTGCGTATCCCAATAAGGATTAAGAGTTTAGGCATTTCTTACGAAACCAAAGCATCAACATCATACATCCCTTTAAAGAGAACGTGTTTATAGTGCCCAATCATGCAAAGTATGAAGATTATTACAATAGTCCACCTTTGTCTCTTTTGATGGACAAACATTGATTCTAAAGAAAATGGTGGAAAAAAAATCTTCTCTTGAAAAACCAAGGCATTAAAATCACGTATCTTAATGTGAATTACAAGTTTATGGTGCCCAATCACAAAAAACATGGAGATTATTATGAGAAGTCATGTTTGTCTCATTTAGTGGATAAACTTTTGTTCTATAAGAAGGGGTGGAAAGAAAAGCTTTTCTTACAAAACCAAAGAATTAATATCATGTACCTCTATGAGGAAAACATGGTTATGGTCCCCAGTTATGAAAAGATTGGTGATTATTACAAGAATCTAGGTTTATCTCTCATAACAGACTAACTTTGTTTCTAAGAAAAATGGTGGAAAGAAAAGCGTTTCTTACAAAGCTAAATCGTCAATATCGTGTACCCAATGCGCAAAACACGCCCAAGCCACATAATCATGGAAAAAATAAAGATTATTACAAGAATCCATGCCTGCCTCCTTTGATAGATGATCTTTAATTCTAAGGAAAATGGTGGAAAGAAAAGCTTTTCTCTCAAAACGAATGTATCAATATCATGTGTCTTTATGAGTAAAATGTGTTTATGGTGCATAATCATGTAAAGAATGCAGGTTATTAAAAGAATACATGTTTGTCTCTTTTAACAGATGAACTTTGATATTAAGAAAAATAGAGAAAATAAAATTTTTTCTTGTAAAAACAAAGCACCAATGCTATCCACCCTCATAAGGGGAATATGTTTATGATGCCTAATCACGAAAAGAAAGGTGATTATTACGAGAACTCATTTTTGGATCCATTGATGGATGAACTTTGATTATAAGGAAAATGATAGAGAGAAAAGCTTTTGTTGCGATACCAAACATCAAAATCATGTATCCCAATGAGTTATAAATTTATGGTGCCTAATCAAAAAAAGCATGGTGATTATTATGAGAATCCATATTTGTCTCGTTTAATGAACAAACTTTCATTCTATAAAAAAATAAAGGAAAGAATAACATTTCTTGCGAAACCAAAGCATCAACATCACATATCCCTTTAAGGAAAATATGTTTATTGTGCCCAATCTTGTAAAGCATGGAGATTATTACAAGAGTACGTGTTTGTCTTTTTTGATGGATGAACATAGATTGTAAGGAAAATTATGGAAAGATAAACTTTTTTTGCAAAACCAAAGCATCAAAATCATGTATCCTAATGTAAATTACGAGTTTATGGTGCCCAATCATAGAAAGCTTGAAGATTATTATGAGAATCCATGTTTCTTCTTTCGCCAGATGAACATTGATTCCAAGGAAAATGGTTTAAAGTTACAAAACCAAGGTATCAAAATCATGTATCCCAACATGAATAATGAGTTGTGGCACCTAATCATAAATAGCATGGAGATTATTATAATAATCCATGTTTATCTTATTTGGCAAATGAGTTTTGATTCAATAAAAAAAGGAGGAAAGAAAAGCTTTTCTTGCAAAACTAAAGCATAAATATCGTGTGCCCTTATAAGAAGAACATTTTTATTATGGCTAATCAAGAAATGAATGGAGATTATTACAAGAATCCATGTCTGTCTCTTTTGATAAACAAACTTTGATTGTAAGGGAAATGGTGGAAAAAAGTTTTTCTTGCAAACCAAAGCATCAATATCAGATCCCTATGAGGAAAATAGGTTTATTATGCACAGTCATGACAAGAATAGAGATTATTACCAGAATTCATGTTTGTCTCTTTTGATGGATAAACTTTGATTCTAACAAAAATGATGGAAAATAATGTTTCTTATGAAACAAAAAATGTCAAAATCATGTATCCCAATAAGAATTATGAGTTTATGTTTCCTAATCGCAAAAAGCATGAAGATTACTACGAGAATCCATGTTTATCTCAATTAATGGACAAACTTTTATTCTTTAAAAAAATAAAAGAAAGAAAAATTTTTCTTGCCAATTCAAAGCATCAGCATCATGTACCCCCTTGAGGGGAATGTTTTTATGGTGACCAATCGTGTACAGCATAGAGATTATTACAAGAATCCTTGTTTATCTCTTTTGATTGATGAACTTTTTTTAAATGGAAAATGATGGAAAAAAGTTTTTCTTGTGAAAGCAAAACATCAAAATCATGTATCCTAATGAGAATTACAAGTTTATGGTGTCTAATCATGAAGTGAATAGAGATTATTACAAGAATCCATGTTTGTCTCTATTGATGGAGGAAATTTGATTCTTAGGAAAATAGAGAAAAGAAAAGCTTTTCTTGCAAAACCAAAGCATCAATATCCCATAAGGAGAACGTGTTTATGGTGCATAATCATGAAAAGAATGGAGACTATTAAAAAAATCAATGTTTGTCTCTTTTGACAGATGAACATTGATTCCATAGAAAATGGTGGAAAGTAAAGCTTTTTTGCGAAAGCAAGGCATCAAAATCATGTATCCCAATGTGAATTACAAGTTTATAGTGCCCAATCACAATAAGCATAGGGGTTATTACGGGAATCCATATTTTTTGTATGTGAATAACTTTTTTTGCAAAGCCAAATCATGAAAATTATGTATGCCAATAACGAAAACATGTTTATGATGCCTAATCTTAAAAGGAATAGAGATTACTATAACAATTCATGTTTATCTCTTTTGACAGACAAACTTTAATTCTAAGGAAAATGGTCAAAAGAAACGCTTTTCTTGCAAAATCAAAGCATTAATATTGTGTAACCCTATGAGGAGAACACGTTTATAGTGCCCAATCACACAAAGAATAGAGATTATTATAAGAATCTATGTTTGTCTCTTTTGACAGACAAACATTGATTCTAAGGAAAGTAGAGGAAAAAATGTTTTTCTTGTAGAGCATAAGTATTAATATCATGTGTCCCAATGAGAAAAACATGTTTGTACCGCCTAACCATGAAAAGAATGGATATTATTATAGGAATGCATGTTTGTCTCTTTTCACAGATAGACTTTCATTCTATGGAAAATGATGGAATAAGAAACTTTTCTTGCGAATCCAAAGTATTAAAATCATGTATCCCAATGAGAATTATGAGTTTATGGTGCCAAATCACAAAATGCAAGAGGATTATTTTGAGAATCACAGACAAACTTTGATTCAATGGAAACGGTGGAAAGAAAAGCTTTCCTACAAAGCCAAGGCATCAAAATCATGTATCCCAATAAGAATCACAAGTTTATAGTGCCCAATATAAGAAGAATAGAGATTACTATAAGAATCCACGTTTGCTTTTTGTGATAGATGGACATTGGTTCTAGGGAAGATAATGGAAAGAAAAACTTTTCTTGCCAAAGCATCAATATTATGCATCCCTATAAAAAGAATGTGTTTATTTTGCCCAATCATAAAAACAATAGAGATTATTATAGGAAGCAATGTTTGTTTCTTTTCTTGCAAACCCAAAGCATCAATATCATGCATTCCTATAAGGACTATTAGCTATATTAGCTTTTAATTAATCTTAGTTTTGATATAACTAAAACTTAAGCTTAATTGGATTGTGTTTAAATATTTTCAAGATTAGTATTTTTTCATGAAATATTTTGTAAACACTTTGAAAAATACTAGAATGTGTTTTAACTCTTTCAAACACTTAAAAGTGTGTTCTTAATACATACTTTTATATAAAATATTTTTTAGATAAGTTTTACGTGTTTTAAAGTCATGAAAAATCTCTTATAATTGATTTTTATATGAATGTATTGATGCATTATATGTAGGTATCAATCAATACCTGGCAGTAGCTAAATAACCTTAAAATACAAAAATCATTGTTTATTATCAAGATAGATTATTATGTATCATTACAAGATTGTTCAATGGTCATATTTTGGACTTATTATGTTACCACTTAATTGTATCGATACAAAAGCAAGAGGGACAATGAAAAATGACATTTTGAAGGCTTCAATGGCTATATCCCTTCACCTAATATCCCTAATGGCCATAATGAAGATCAAAGCTATAAACAAGCCTCTCTAACACCTTCAACAAGAGAAAGAACCAAGAGATTGTGCTTAAAGTCATATTTTTCACCTTTTATATCATTTTTACTAAGCTATTCATCTTTGTATAGGATTAAATCTTCTTATCTTTGTATTCTTTATTTTATATCTTTAGATACATATTTTCCTTAAGCAAAAACTCTTGTAAACAACTACCATTTAGAGGTTTTATTTGTTAACACTCAAATCATTGTAAAAAGGGAAGGTTTTTACTTAGCTATTAAAAGTAGAGAAGGTTTCTACTTAGCCTTCAAAAGTAGTAAGAGAGGGTTCTATCTTAGCCATAAAAGATAAAAGTAATAGTTTCTATCTTAGCTTTGAAAGATAGGGACTGTAAAGGTGTGCCTTGTCCTTAAAAGCTAGACAATTCAAGTTAGTGAATTATGAAAATATGAGGCAAGTAAGGCTGAGGTAGAGGACGTAGGCAATTAAGGCAAACCTCTTTAAATCATTGAGTTTGCTTTTTCTTTCTCTTTTATTTAATTGTTTTTATTTTTATTCACTAATTTGCATTCGAAAGTTTATTGTTTTGATTTTTCAATTTTATTTATCAAAGTTTTAATTTACCAAGGTTTTGAGAAATTAATTCACCCCTCTTGATTTTATTCATCGCTAAAAGTTCTAACAAAGAGAACTTATTTATGATGCCCAATCATGCAAAGAATGGATATTATTATAAGAATCCATGTTTGTCGTTTATATCAGACAAACATTGATTCCAAGGAAAATGATGGGAAAAAAAGCTTCTTTTGTGAAACCAAGACATCAAAATGGTGCATCTTAATATGAGTTACTAGTTTATGGTGCCTAATCAAAAAAAATATGGAGATTATTTTGAGAATCCATATTTGTCTCATTTGATAGATAACCTTTGATTCTAAAAAGAATGGTGGAATAAAAAGCTTTTCTTGCAAAACCAAAGTATTAATGTTATGTATCCAACGAGGAGAACGTGTTTATAATACTCAGTCATGAAAAGAATGGAGTACAAGAATTCATGTTTGTCTCTTTTGACAGATAAACTTTGATTCTATAAGAAAGGGTAGAAAGTAAGCTTTTTTTGTGAAACCAAAGTATTGATATCTTGTACCCCTACAAGGAGAACATGTTTATGGTGCCTAATCATGAAAAGAATGAAAATTATTGCAAGAATCCGTCTTTGTTTTTTTCTTACAAATAAACTTAATTATAAGGAAAATGGTGGAAAGACAAGCTTTTCTTGCAAAGCCAAATCATCAATATATTGTATCCTTATTAGGAGAATGTGTAGGTATGAGTTCTATTATCATAAGAGTTTCTTTATTGGAATATCCATGAATTTGATTAATTATTATTTATGCTCTGTGAGTAGACATACATATATGTTGACCCAAAATGTATACTTTGTTTATAATTGGATATAGGTCCCTTATTTCTTTGTTTATCTTTATAATAAGGTTTACCTCTTATTAATGGATTCATTAATTAATCAATATTTTATTTATTATAAAAATATTAATAACTAATTTATTATCATTTTTACGTGCCCATAAAAATTAATAGTAGGTGCGAATTCTCGTAATTTATGTCCTACCATACATTTGTTTTATAAATTGGCAAATGCTCTTTTACATTATGGATAGCGATAGTACAGCTAACCATTATGGGTATAATGGTAGATGCTCTGGACTAAGATATTATTACTTCTTTTTCCACTTTTGTATTAAGCCTTTCTATTTTTTTAATAAATCATTTGCTATAAAAGGATTTTTTTTAGTGAACGCATCATTTTTTAATATTTTATTTTTTTCATAATATTTAATATTTTTTCTTTTTGTTTTTTATAAAGACAAAGAAACAAATTTTCTCTTTTATTTACTACAGCAATGAAGAATCAATATCATGATATTTATTCCTTTTTCTACTTCTTCTTCTAAGTGTAGGATAACCACAAGGGGTTGTGCACTTTTTCTACCAATTAGAGCCCTCACTTCACCACCCTTATGGGGATGGTCTACAAGGTTCATAACTACTTCTCTTACTACAGGATGCTTACCTAGCTAACATTGAGATCTGGCTCAAACCAAACATATTTGGTTCACCCTAACATTTTCCACCTGTCCGATTGTTGCTAAGTAGTTTTTGGATATCAAATAGACCTCTCTAGAAGGTAATTTTAATGTGGTCGATTTCCTTTATTTTGCAATCAGTTTCACTACAGCACCCATTGCTGTAGCTAATTGGCCACCCTTTCTAAGTGTGATTTCTATGTTATGTATGATTGTGCCTAAGGGTGTATCAATTGAAGTATATTTTTCTTTTTGATCAATCAATCAAAACCCCTTCCCAAGCTATACAAGCTTCTTTGAAACCATTTGGCTTTCTAGATGTAGATGATGATATCTATATAGATGGATATATATATTGCATATATATATATAGATGGATATACCGTATAATTTTTATTATATAATTCTTATATATATTGTACAATGAAGTACCACATGAATAGAGCTATAGGAATCCAAATCTATCAAATCACTCATGTTATGATCTTCTACGTGCTAGGTTTTCCCATTTCATTAACTAGCTGATGTTCTTTGTATAGTATTCAGATCGAATGACTTTATGAAATTACATCGATACTTCCCACATATTATCAGTAACGTAGGAGGCATCTCTATTTTCCCTTGAGAAATTTTAGAATTAACACTATTTAGCTTTCAATTTGCCTTTGACCATCAAATGAAATGTGAATAACCTATCTTCATTTCTTTCTCTTTTGAAACAAGAGGCACTTTTGGTTTGTCAATGCTTAAAACAATTTTGTCTTCTGCATTTTACTATATATCTAGAGTCAATAATTTTATATGAGGAACTACTAAACTTAATTACTTGCTTCCATTACTCTTTGGTTTTCTATTGGAGTCTATCCTATAGTGGTACTCAAATTGGATCAATGATCGATTTTTAGGTTTCATCATAAGCCTAATAGGTTACTTCCAATAACGTAAATCAATATTTTAAACCATCTTTAAAAGTAAGGCATTTCCCATTCTTATATGAACTTCTGTACCAGAAACAATGGTATCTCCAATTATAGCCCCTCTAGGATGTAAAATATATCTCTTTTCACCATGCCATAATGTATGAGACAAATGTATGCATTTTGATTAGGGTCATATTTTATGGTTATGATTTTACCATATATGTTTTTTTTTTTCATTTTGTTGAAGATCAATTTTATAATTTAAACCCTTATAACCTCTCCCTCCATGCCTAAAATTAAAAATTGTTTTAAAGAATGCAAAAATGATTTGAAAAATGATTTTAATGAGTCCAAGCTAAGAATTAACATTTTGCAGAAAGTCAATCTTAATTTGAAAAGAAAAATTGAAAGCTTGGAACAAGAAAAGAAAATCATTTTACACAAGTCTTTTCAAGTTAATATGACCTAGTGCTCACATTGCAATTTTCATGGTCATAATTTGCATACTTGTCCTATCAAGAACATGACATAATTTAAAGTTAGACAAGTATGTGTTCCTAAGGTAACAAGAGGCTGTGAGACTAACCTTCAAGGACCTAAAACAATTTGGGTATCAAAAACCAAGTAAAAGTCTCTTGTAAGTGTGTTAAAGCAATAAGGAGCAACACAATACGAATAGATTCTCTAGACACATAAAGAAATATGATGGGTAACTCTAAGCTTTAAAATTTTGATATATGTATTGGTTATTCATGTTTTAATTATTAATGCCTTATTGATTTTTTTTTTAAAAAATTGTTTTCAATGTAAAATGGTTTAGTGAAAATTCATGTTTTATATCGTGAGCAACTTCAAGCTTAAATGTGCATGCATTTGATGATTTAATGCTTAATGATAATAAGTTAAATTAATTTGTGAAATGTTGTTATGAAGCATAACTTAAGAATGATTTATGCGTAAAAGGTTGATTTTGATAACTTCATGTTTTAAGTCATGAAGAAGCTCAATTTGCATGACTAAATTATATGTATATTCTTAGGGGGAGCATATAGAGCTTACTTATAAGATATGATGTCATAAATATGTAGTAGCAAGTTCCTAAGTCTCTTTAATATTTTATATTCAATTATGCTTGCATGAGACTCGAGATGTTTGATTATTTTGTAAGTTCATGTTTTATGGCTTAAACAAGTTTGGTATGCATCGAAAATACGTTTAAAATTGTGCATATGTTCTTTGAATGAAAATCTTTTATCCCAAGACCTTTAGTTGCATATTGCCTTATGTGACCAAATAGCTACTTCATTCAAGCTTGATTTTAAAAATAATTTTAATCCAAATATTGATTATTCATATGAGTTTTATGTGTTTAAAATTAAAAGTTTGCATTAGAATATAAAATACAGGTTTTGGAAAGCCAAACTGCATTTTTTTAAGCATTTTTCGAAAAACTTGAGGCATGCATCGATAGTTAGAACCCTATATTGATACAATGAAGAAAAACCCAAAAAAACCCAACTTATATCGATATAATGAACTTTGTATCGATACATCACTATGCGTATCAATACAAAAGCCCTCTATATGAATACAAGTAGTGAATTTTGGCTAATTTCATGGTTTTTGTGGCTTTTAAATGCAAAATTGGTCTCCTTAATGAGTTTTCACTTGAAATGCTTCATTTTATGATTTCTAAACCTTGATAAACATTGTTTCACACACTTATCGCATGCTTAAACATCATATTTGATTCATTGATGAGTGTTTCTCAAATGAAACGCATGAATTATATTATTAAGTGCTCATATTGCCTTATAATGCTTAAAAATACAAATTTTTCTATACATCATTATTTTTCTGCATTACAATAATTGGTACCATTTATGCTTAGTGTTTTTCATTCATTAATATTTGGTATCACTTATTTCAAAATATCATTAAGCTCATTGAACATCTTTTATTTCTAACAAAACATAAGCTTATTGAATATTTTTTCATAATTAAAATCTTAGTACCCTTAATGCTCGTCTTCTGCCAAAGTTTTTTTAAAGTTTTCCAAGGTTAATGAAGATAAATCCATCCTTGAAAGATGAACACTTACATAGCAAAAAGAAGCAAATAAAGCATGCAACCTCTTTAAATCAAGCCAAAACCATCAAGGAATACTCAAACACTAGAAATTATGATCCTCAAAGTTATAATAAGTATATCATCAAAGTTTGGTAAGGTTAAAGTAATCATTAAACAAATTTTATTAAATTCTTACCCTTTAGCATTAACTTTGGTGACATACATGAGTCAATTATATATAATTGATATTCTAGTATGTAATGTGTGCTTAAAATATTTGCTTTGAATGAATCCTTGAACATGTCTCAGTGCTTAATTCTCATCTTTAAGCATGTTCATTGATTGAATGTTTACTCAATGATTTTATTAACATATCATGAATGAGCACATAATTTTCTAACCTATGGAAGTTTGCTACTTTTTTCTTGGAATTTTTTCAACCTTCCATATGGCATCTTTTATAGTATACACATGTGCAAAAAATTCAAATCTTAGCATCTATTGTGCATCCAGACAATAATTGGACTAGTAATTCTTAAAATCCTTCAACAATTGGTATGTTCTATCTCTCAAATATGCTCAAATGTCTACCAAAGATTACAAAAATTGGATGAACTACACATCAGGGCTTAAATGCATATATTTTCTCAATAATTGGTATAATGCTCTTAAATGATTCATAATTAATATACATTTTAGAAATCTTGTTAGAATTAGTCCTTTAGCTTTGGATTAATCTACCTTTATTTTTTTATATTCCAAAAAAAAGGAGAGATTTAGAGGTTAATTTGCTTGCTTGCACTTCATTATGTATATGTCTATGCTAGCCAATAAGAAGATTTCGTATGTGTTTACATTATTTATATTACTGAAATCCTTAATATTTTGTGTTGGTACTCTTAAAGCCAAATATGACTAAAAATGTCATTGCCAAGTTTTTCAAAACCTTTTTATAAAATCTCCAAAAATCCAATTTATAATGCTTTTATTAAGGGGGAGTTTCATTGAAAATCTTTAAATGATTAAGGGGGAGTTTTACAAGCAAATTCAACTTAAGTTTTATCATATTGAAAAGGGGGAGATTGTTAACAATATTAGCTTTGAATTACTCTTAATTTTGATATAACTAAAACTTAAATTAGCATGTGTTTAAATATTTTCAAGATTAGTATCTTTCCATGAAATATTTTTGTAAACATTTTAAAAAATACTAGAATGTGTTTTAAATCCTTCAAGCACTCAAAAATGTGTTCTAAATACATATTTTTATATAAAACATCTTTTAGATAAGTTTCATATTTTTTAAAGTGATCAAAAACCTCTTAAACAATGTATCGATACAATACTTGGCATTAGCTAAATAACCTTAAAATGCAAATATCACTATTCATGTATCGAGACAGATTATTTTGTATCGATACATGACTAGTAACGATCATATTTTGGATCATTAAACATAATGTATTGATACCCACTCAACTATGTTGATATATAGGCATGGGGAACAATGGGAATGACATTTTGAAGGCTCTAACATCTATATTCCTTAACTAGATATCCCTAATGGCTATATTAATTATCAAGGCTATAAATAAGCCTCTCGAACACCTTCAGTAGGAGAAAGAACCAAGTGATTGTGCTTAAAGTCATGAATTTTCCATCATTGTTGCTAAGTAGTTTATTTTTGTATAGGATTAAATCTTCCTATATTTGTATATCTTCATTTTGTACTTTAGATACATATTTTTCTTGAGCCAAAACTCTTGTAAACACCTAACCTTTAGAGGTTTTATTTTCTCTTAAATCCTTGTAAAAATGAGAGGTTCTTACTAAGCCATTGAAAAGTAGATAAGGTTTCTACTTAGCCTTTAAAACTAGTGAGAGAGGCTTCTATCTTAGACGCAGAAGATAGAGGGTAAAGGTTTCTATCTTAGCCTTGAAAGATAGGGAGTGTAAAGGTTATACCTTGTCCTTGAAAGATAGATAATTTAAGTTACTGAATTATAGAAATTCGAGGTAAGTGAGGCTAAGGTAGAGGGCTTAGGCAATGGAGGCTGAAACTCTCTAAATCATTTAGTTTGCTTCTTCTTTCCCTTTTCTTTAATTGTTTATTTTTATTCACTAACTTGCACTCTCAAATTTATTTTTTAGATTTCTCAATTTTGTTATCAAAGTTTCAATTTACCAAAGCTTTGAGAAATCAATTTGCCCTCTATTGATTTCATTCACTGCTAAAGTGTCTAACAATGTCCATGATGCCTTTTCCCTATACACGTTGCCAGTGTCAAAATAGACTCATCTTCAAAAATTAACTTTGCTTAGCAAGTGATTTTCTAGGATTTTTGTAATACTGTTACATTAAACCTTATCAAGTTAACTTTCTAATAGTACCTTATTTACCTTTTGAAGCCTTCGGATGCACCCAAAATAAATTCAAGAAAGGGGACAATGTGATGTTGGCCTTATTTTTAACCTAATTCTTGAAATGCCCATATAGATACCATCGAATGTCTTGAAATCATCTCATTGGTTCCTTTACAACACAAGCCTTCTAGACTTAGATCAAGGCTAAAATACAAAAAAAAATAACTTTATACTAAATATCTCTTTCCTCTATATTACAATTTTCACTAGTTGGAGATATTCCAACTTCA
>JBBYHO010000006.1:6215710-6237554 GCA_038382025.1 Adansonia gregorii
AAAAAGTATTGTTTATGGTTTAATAATTCTATATGAGTTAAGAATTAATTTTCAAAATTCACTACATGCTTTTCCCTGCATATGCTGTTAGCGTTTTTGACCCAAATTCAAACATTATTTTCCCTTGGAAAGTGATTTTCTATGATTTTGAGAATATTTTTACATTAACCCTTACTTAGTCATCTTTCCAATGGTATCTCACCCAACCCCCGGAACCGTTGAATTTGCCTACAACAAAACTGAAAAAGGAAAAGTATGATGCTATCCCTTGTTTTTAGATTTAGAAAAAATTAGACTAATTTCCTCGAACCACTTTTCTGATGCATATGAAGCCCTTAAAATGCATCCGATTAGTTTATCATGAAGTTGAGTTCAAAATGGGTTCCATAAAATATGGATCAAGGCCAAACAAACAATTAATTTTATCTTTATTTGAATTACCAGTTTTAAATTTAAAATACCTATTTTCATTAAAAAAATTAAATTCCTTTTATTTTTAAAAAAATTTGTAAAATTTTTATTTTTAGGGATACCCAAACACATTCTCTGAAGAGATACTCTAACCTTATTTTTTTTCAAACTCTATCACTAAGTATCTCATTTTCGAGATACTCTAACCCTAATTTTTTAAAGCGATGCTCTAACCTTACTTTTCAAACTTTAAAAAATCCAAATTTTCTCATTCCCAAACTTTCCTGGGCTTTTTTAATATGAACTTTTTTTTTATACCTCAAATGAGCACTGAGTCCAAATACATCTCAGAATTGTCATTTCGATTATTTCTCAATGATCAAAGATAATTAAAAGATATATTCTGATGGTCCCTCCTTTTTATGCTTTTGTGTGCTTATTTTTATGCAATATTATTATATTCTTTTTTGTCTTACTAGCATATTTCTCTTCGCGACGTCTATTCTACAAGATACATTCTGATCATCCCTCCTTTTTATGCTCTTGTGTGTTTATTTTTATGCAGTATTATTATATTCTTTTTTGTCTTACTAACATATTTCTCTTCATGATGTCTATTCTACATTCATATTTCTAAATCATGTTTGAAAATTATAACATAATGTTCTATGTTGGTACCTCTCCAGTGCTTGATACAGAATATTTGATTTTCAAAATTAAATCGACAGATATTTTCATACATGATTTAAATTTTTTTTCAAAATCAGGGTTTGCAATTTTCATACAAAATTCATGTATTAAAAGGAGATTATATCAAAGTAATGACAAGTCAAAGCCAACAAAATTGAAACTAACTTAAAGCATGGCTAGCAGGCACTAATTTTGGGCATTATAGGGGTGCTAATCTTTCTTCACATGTAACCAACTCTCAAACCCAACCAATGAATCTTTGAACCTCATAGACCTTGAAATCAATGTTTTGAGTTTGTAGCTTAAAATGTCATTTTCAATAAGCATATGCTTTTCGCTAGCCTAAATTATCTATGGCAACTTGAAATCTTTGCCCACTTCATGGTGGCCATCTAAGACTGATTAGACAAGCAATTCATCTAGCAATCTGTCCGTCCGCTATCATCTCATCATGCTTAATTCAAATCTTGACTAAGGGATAACCTAAAGGCAATTCTAAACATTCTTTTTAAGTTATCCTTATCACTATCCGAGCAATTTAGAAGGGTGTTATGCTAAGCAAGGGCACATCATAACAAAGGGCAATCAACTAAAGCTTAAGATAAATAACTGGTGAATTCCCAAAATGAGCAACCAATAAATGCCTAAAACGTATTTATAAATACTTTAGCAGTGGTTATCCACTTTTATCTTAATACCTTTTCTTAAGGGGCAAATACGAGAATCGTTGTAGCATAAGAAGAGTTATCAATCCCTAAGCTTGACAAAAGAGAAAAGCTTAAGCACAGGGCCAAGAAGTAGTTGAAACAAAAGCTAAAAAATGGAAATTATAGCTTTTTGAAAGAAGGCTTAAGGCTAAAGAAGGGGCTAAGCTCTATAGCAATGTTGGTGTTAATGATCTTAGTCTAGTATGAACTCAATCATCCCACCAAAGTTTAAGATGCTCGAGTTTCAAAAATACAAGTGTACCACATCACCTTAAGCTCATATCAAGATGTTTATATGAAAAATGACCAAACATGCACAAAATGACAAGCTCCTTATTCATTGGTTTTGAGAAAGCTTGTTAGAGTCAACGCTAAGATGGTATAATGATTTGAATCGTACTCAAATTCAACATTAGCTGGTCTAGCTAATGCGATCTTGCAATAGTACAAAAATATGGCAAAGTAGGTTCCATATAGACTATCTCTTTAAAACACGGAAAAAAAATCCATGAAGTTTTTCAAAGAATATGCTAAAAAATGGAAAAATACAACCTCTAAAGTTTAACCCCCACTGATTGAAAAAGAAACCACCATGCTACTTGTAAACACCTTGTGCCCTATTCACTGTGACAAATTGGTAGAGAATATAACTAAAAATTTTGTCAACCTTGTTATCTCAGGAGAAATGATATTGATAGCCATAAAAGCTGGTAAATAATGAATTATAAGTCTTTTACCAAGAAAAAGATAGGATCTAGAAAAAATAAAAAAAATTTCATCCATTAATTATGCCAACTAGCTATAATGCCAAGGACCTTGCTCTTGCCACTAAAAACAAGGGCATTAGGCTTAAAACTTAAATTCTTTTAATGCATCCCAAGCTCTCATTCCAATAGCACTATAGGTGACTTTCCCAAATCCTTCTCAAAATCAACCAAGACCTAATGCCAACTATTTAGGCCAAACAATCGATCAGCCTAGGCTTTTATGACCCTCTTTTTTATTCCTATAAAGGCATGTATGCCAAGCTTATCGAGGCTCAATTAGTAATCCCTCGTTCTTGTTTCACTATATAAAAGTAATTTCCCAAAGTGGTATGATGTAGACACTCATTATGAATATCATATAGGAGTAGCAGGTAACTCTATCAAGAACTATCTAGCTTTTAAGAAAAAGATCCAAAGTCTTTTTAAGAAGGGCATCTTTTGATTTGACAATGCCCAGGACTTAATGTTGCAACAAACTTTCTAGGCAATCATCTTGAATCTAGAGTTAATGCTCAATGCTCTGATCATCAAAAACAAGTGATGGGTGAAACAAATGTCTAAGAAGTCAGAACCTAGATGGAAAAAGTTTAGGTGATCTTGACCAAAGCTGAACTATTTGTTAGGACTATAAAAATATAAAAACCAATCAGGTCTTATGACCAACTTCTATAAGTTTTATATGACCCAAGGACATGCCTTGTAATATCATATATGTAATTCAAAGGATGATGAATGGTAGAGAAGTTGAATTTCACGAAAAAGCCACTCAAGGGGGAAAAAATCAATTAACATGGCCAATGAAAGATCATCACTATCATCTTACAAGGTTAGATGTGTTTTTATCATTTATTGCAACCAACTAAACACTTCCTAAAGCTAGAATTATTCACAAACTCATCATCAGAACCCCAACACTCTTTTCCATATAAAAACAACAAGAAAGTGCTAATGAGATACAATGGTAGAGTAACAGCTACGAAGGATATTGCACAATAATTAACAGCTATTAACATTATAGGAGTTAGCCACAAGACTTGAAATGGTCATCATTACAGCCCTAAAACTGATGAAGCCAGTGCTAAGGCAAAAACAAAGGAGCAAATGCCCAAAAAATTGCAATAATTGAAGATGCCCCAATAAAAGTTTAGAAGTTGGTGAAAAAGGTCAAAGTATATGTTAATGTAGGTGGCAATAAAAGAAGAGGCATGCTACAAATTTGTGAAAATTATTTAGAAGGCTAAAAAAGTACAAATTAAAGTTGAATATGATAATTATAACATTGGAGCCAGATCGAGGAAGTTATTATTATAAGTGAAAAATGATTGATGTTGACCTTGATAAAATTAAATCTATTCAGGAATTGTCATCTCCATGCACATAAAAATAAGTGAAAGTTTTCTCAAAAAATTAAATTACATTGCTCATTTCATTTCCCAGCTTACAGACAAATATGATCTAATTTTTCATGTTTTTAGAAGACACAACTTGGAAGAATAGGATAAAAATTGCCAAAAAAATATGAGAAAGTGAAATGCTCTTTGTCAAATCCATTAATTCTAATGCCACCAATCTGGTATAACCCTCATACCGTACCTAGCTGTATTCAAAAAGTCGATGGGATATGTGCGGGGTAGTGTGATGAAATTGGGAAGAAAAAAAAGCCATTTATTGCCTAAGTAAAATGTTCATGGATTATTATTCCTAAGTGGAGAAGATATATCGTGTTCTAGCATAGATCGCATGAAAGCTCAAATAATATTATGTTGTATGATACCATATGGCTGATTACAAATATGGATCCAATCAAATACCTTTTTGAAGCACCATCATTGTCAGGATGAATAGCTAAATGGCAGGTCTTATTATCGAAATATGATAGGTCTATGTGAACCAGAAGGCTATAAAAAGAATTGCCAAGTTCCTAACAAGTCGATGCTTGATGATTCTCAACCTTTAAATTTTGACTTCCCTAATGTAGGTTTAATGGATATCTTAGTTAAAAAAAAGAATAGCATGAGGAGATAGTATGGAGATGTGTTTTGATGAGGCCTCTAATGCTTTGAGCCATGGAATTAACGCAGTTTGCATATCCCTGAAAAGAGACTATTATCCTTTTGCTACTAGATTAAAGTTTGACTGCACAAATTATGTGGCAAAATATAAAGTGTGTGTTGTGAGACTCTTTGCAGCCATAGAAAGAAAAGTTAAAATGTTTAAAATCTATGAAAATTTAGCTTTGGTAATTTATCAACTATGTAGGGAATGGGAGACTCAAGATTCACGGCTGTTGTAGTATAAAAAGTTAATTCTAGAATTATTAAAAGAGTTTTGAGAAAGTGGACTTCATCCATTTATCTTAAAATGGCAATCAAATGGCAAACAGTAGAGTTACCCTTACCTTGATATTTAGAGTGAATAAGGGAAAAAAATGATTCTGATTTAGATGAGTTTTTTTGAGTCTTCATGCACTGTTACAATGTCAAAATGGAAGTAGATAGCTGCTCATGGTATTAAAACATTAGAAGATATCTTAAGGATCGAGAATATTAAATAAAACATTTGAAAATGACAAAAAGGACAGTAACGAGGTTGGTAATAAGTTTCATTCTAGATGGCAAGATTCTATAAAAGAAAAGTCATGACCAGATGTTGCCCAGATGTGTGGATGCTTCTAAAGCATAAAAAATATTGGAAAAAAATACAAGATAGGGTTTATGAAATTTATGCCAAAGACCATGGACGGTAACTAAGTTAAATATGCCTAAAAAAGCCATAAGTGTCAAGTTTATGCAGATAAGACCCATATGCCACATTCGTAATTACATGCCATAAATGCATCTTGGCTATTTTTAATCCGAGGCATGGACGTTATTAGGCCAATTACCTTTAAAGCTTCGAACCATCATCTTTTCATCTTGGTAGCCATAAACTACTTCACCAAGTGTTTTGAATCAAGCTCTTATGAAAATGTAACAAAGAGAATGGTGTGTAAATTCTTGAAGGTTAATGTCATTTGCCAATATGTAATTCTCAAAAGAATCAAAATAGATAATACCTTTAATTTGATAAATAAAATCTGAAAGAGGTATGTATTGTGCTCAAAATCTCACATCACAATTCGGTGACATGTAGTCCAATGATGAATGAAGCCATATAAATAGCCAATAAAAACATTGATAAGAGTGTAGGGAAAATGGCAAAAACTTATAAAGATTGGCATGATAAGCTTCATTTTGCCCTATTGGCTTATTGAACTTTAGTCTAAACTTTAACCAAGGCTACCTATTACTTGGTGGTATTTGGCATAAAGGCTATTCTGCCAATCGAAGTTAATATCCCCTTGCTCTAGTTGCTGATGGAGACTAAGTTGGAGGAAGCTAAGGCTCAGGATCATTATGAATAGTTTTTATTAAAGAAGGGCAAATTAACTAAAAAATGATAATGAGGGCCCATGACAAGAAACTCCACCTTAAGCAATTCCATAAAAGGGAACTAGTACTAAATAAAATCCTTTCCATCCAAAAAGATCCATGAGGCAAATAGTTACTTATTAGGAAAGATCTTACATGGTTTAAAAAGCATTTTCAGAAAGAGTAGTGATTTTAGCATAAATGGATGGGGACACTTTATTGAACCCCTTTAACTCTAATAATGTAAATAAATATTATGCCTAGAGGGTAGTATATTTTAAAAAAACTTTTAGATGAAAATCCTAAAAGGCATATTGAAAAAGTGATAAAAAGATGAGGTTTGAAGTTGAAAACCTAAAAAAGGTAGCTTGAACATATGAAAAAGAACAAACAAAATGTAATTTGCTGAAAGGTTGAACTAGAAAAAGAAAGTAATGTGTAAAAAAAATATTTCAAGAGATTGATCTATGTAAGAGAAAACATCACATTTAGAAAAGACCTTTAAAGAAACAAATAAAAGATTTCATCTATCTGAGTAATACTTGATTCCTTTTCATGCCCCACCTTTATTCTTGTTGAAAAACCAATATTATATCTCTTTCTTTATTTAGAATACAAATGCATATTTTTATCCATACCTCCATTGATTCCTTTTTAGTCATGCTACATTTTTGTTAAATGATGATTTACATTTAAAAAAATTAAATGACAAAAAATTTTCTTTAATTTACATTCGAATTAGGTCAAAACACTATACCTTGGTCAATATTTCAATCTTTCAAATGCTTTAAAAAGGATTAAGTAAAATAGATAATGCACTTGAATGAAACTTAAAAAAAAAAGAGTTTAGAAGACTTGACTAAAAGAAAAATGTCCTTGATGAGAAAAAAGACATCCTTTTAGAAAATTCCCTAGAAGTAAGATCGAGTATAGGCAAAGGCTCACCTTGCCTAAAAAAAGAAGAAATATCTACAACATTCATGAAAATGCCTTCAACTCTAAGTAGAGGCATAAGCTCACCTTGCCAAAAGAAAAAAAAAATATTTATAACATTTTTTGAAGATGCGTTCAACTCTAAATATAAGCATAAACTCATCTTGTCAAAAGAAAAAAAATATCAATAACTTTTTTTAAAGATACCTTTAACCTATTAAAAGAAAAAGAAATATATTACAATATTTTCTAAAAATACCTTTAACTCTAAATATAGATTGGATTATAGATTGTCCATAATGAATAATGGGAACTCATAAATCATAAAATGTAATGTCATCATGAGAATTCACTATATGCACTCTGTATGTATTTTTTTATTGCATTTAATAACTTACAGATCAAGAATTATGCGTGATATTAGAGAAAAGTGACAACCATTCCAGTCAACTTATCATTCAAAATCAAAGGACAAGTCCTATATCCTTTTAAATCTAGCAATTGTTAAGCATTATTTCCTTTGTTAGCTATTATGGATTAGTCTTGGACAATTCTATTAACTTATATTCCATCTGGGTTATTCCCTTTGACTATTCTGGTTTCACCTTGGTCAAATCTTTTAACCTAGGTTTCATCCTAATCACATCCATTGATTATTATGGTTACACCCTAGTCAACTCGTTTAACTTAGGTTTTACCTTAATCACCTTCGTTGACTATCTTGGTTTTACCTTGGTCAAATCTCTCTCAAGTTAGGTTCTACTCTGATTATTCCTTTTGACTATTATGGTTTCAACTAGGTCAAATATTTTAACTTAGATTTCACCCTGGTTACTTTTATTGACCATTATGGTTTCTCATTGGTCAACTCCTTCGACTTAGGTTTTGTCCTTGATCACCTTCATTGACTATCAGGGTTTTGCTTTTGTTAACTTTCTTGACTTAGGTTCTGCCTTAGTAATTTCCTTTGACTATTATGGTTTCACACTGGTTAACTTTTCTGACTTAGGTTTTACCCTATTCACTTGTATTGATTATTATGGTTTTGCCCTGGTTAACTCTCTCGACTTTAGTTTCACCTTGGTCATTCCCTTTGACTATTATGGTTTCACTCTGGCTAAATCTTTTGACTTATGTTTCACCTTAGTCACCTATTTGGCTTGATGTTTAGCCCTAAGCCATCTTCTTTCCTATTTTGTATCTTTCACCAAAATTTTTCTGTTTTAATGCATATTCTTTGAAATTTATTTTACAGCCTAAATGAAAGGTTGTCTATGGCCTTTACCTTATTCCTAACTCTTAGCAACAGCCAAAGAAGGGCAGTTGTAAGTACCTAATTTCATTCAAGCCCTTTTTCTAACAATCTTAAATATCTGAGACTGGATACTTTGTAGGGGTCTACCTTCTCTAGGAACATCAAGCATTTCAAGATATATTTAGTCATGCCTAAATAGTTGCCTATGCACGTGACAGAAAAAAACGCAGTTCTAAGGGTCAAAAAGAATAAATCTTGGATAAAAAAGATGAGTATTAAAAAGAAAAATTAGTTTTTAAATACCTTTGTAGAATTTTAAAAGTAATTTTTGTATATGATATTATGATCAAATTTTCCTACTTTTAGAATTTTTTTAAAATTTTTCATGAAACTTAGTAAGTTGACAATTTTATATTTTTACCAATACTTTGTAATATTTATGCTGATACCCACTCCCAAAAATCTAAAATATTTAAGAACAAAAATCTATATTGGCATTTTATACCATAATTTGTCATGTTGTAATTTACTATTTAGTTTTAAGTTTTTCATGATATCGCAAGTGTCCTACTTGCAAAATTTTTTGGTAAAACTTACTTCGAGGATTTTAGGTTTTCATCGTTATTATTTTTATTGATTAATGTTTGAGTAATAATTAAATTTCTTTTTAGATCCCCATATTTTTAGAATTTGCTCGCTTTTGGATATATTTTTCAAATATTCATAAAAGTTTTTTTTAATTAATTCCCTTTACTAGGGATTTTTCCATGGAAAATTTCATTTAAGTTTCCACCTATTAAATATTTTCTCATCAATTTAGTTTTTCATTTATTTATTTTTTATGCACTAAGAAAATTTTTATTTTATTGGCTTAAGATTTCCAAATTAAATTAATGGGCCTTAAACCCATTATATTGTCTAACAAATCCAACAAGCCTAGTTTAATTTTCTAATGCGTTAGGAATTTTCCAACAAGCCCATTTGGATTTACAACAAAGCCCACTAAAATTTTCTCTATCTAAAGTTTTTATTAATTTTTTTGCGTTAAAAATTTATATAGACATTTTATTAGGCCCTTATCTGATTATGTTCTTAATTAAATTTATCATACAAAAATTTTATTTCCTGAATACGTAACTTCTAATTTGTTACAATTTAATCTTTTTAATTCATTTTTTCATAGAATTTCCAATTAAGATTTTTTGTAGTTATAATTTTATTTATTTTTTTATATTTATTTTAATTTTAGAATGGATAATTTATTTACACAAAAACTGATTTGGTTGGAATTGAATTTTTTCCTTAATAGTTTAGTTACATTTTAACTATTCCATTATGCTTAATTTTCTTGATCATCATGAAGCTTATGTACCAGATCATGACTCATATATGATGATTAGGTCAAAAAGGTAAAAATTATTAATTGATTCTTATCTTGATTAAAATATCTTAAAGAACAAAATCAAAATAAAATAAAAAGAAAAATAAAGTGAAATTCAGCCAAGGGAGATTTTTTTTCTGCCTTGGTTGAATCCTTCCCTTATAAATGGAGGAGGATGTTTGTTCTAGTCCTAATGCTTTCATAGAAAAATTGGTTATTTTCCTTAAGTAAAATTAAACTTTATTCAAAATTTCCATACTTTAAAGATAGAATACTTAGACAGAATTTTGATTTTTGTTCATTTCATTCAAATTTATTCCTTTTAATGAGCCTTATGATTACTCATGCTCATGAATTTTGATCCATGTTTAAAAGCCAAGTATGAAAGCCATGAGTAATTTTCTTAAGTCAATTGTTAGATTTAATTTTTCTTAACAATAATATGATTTCCATCAAGAAAATAAATGTTTATTGTGGAAATGTTGTGGTCTTAGTATCTACATAATTTTAGGCTTCTTTTTTTGTATTTTCATGTAGGTTGTTCATAAAGTATGTGCATATGTTCATTATTTCATGATTTCATACATGTTGATGAAGATTTGAGCTTGGTAGGAATTAGGATATATTTTTGTGTTGTTATTCAAAAAATTATGTTGAAAAAAATTTCTTCTTGATTATTGTTGATGAAGACCAAATATTGTCGTGGCCTTTGGATGAATTTTCATGCTTGTTTTCATGATATTTAGAAATATTTGGGATGATTGGAAGTTGTAAGCCAAAAAAATAATTTTCCCAAAAAGTTTTAAAGGCCTTGGAAAGGTATTTCCAAGTTGGCCAAAACTAGTAGGAGTTTTTTTTTTTTTGAAATTTTTAAAAATTTTAAGGCCAAATTACAAAAACAAAAAAATTATTTAAGGCCATCCATGCTTAGCCAAATGCTTGGTGGGTCCTTTAGGATGTTTTCATGCATTTTTAACATGTTTAAGTGCATTTCATACATTTTTAGCCTTTAGGAGTCTTTTTTGTTATTTTAGAAAGTTTAGGGACTTGTTTTCAAAATTTAAAAATTTTTGCTCCAAGCCTAAATATACTTGGTTGAATGGTCCATGTTAATTTTGATATGTTTGATATTTGTTTGTGATTTTAAGTCTTATAGGGACTAAATTGAAAAATGAAAAAAGTTTGGAGTTCATTAATTAAATTTTTGGATTTTAGGGTTAAGTGAGTCATTTCAACATCAAATCATCCATTTAAGGTGTTTTGACATTTTAAGAGCATTTTTGGCATTTTCAATCATTTTGGGGTAAAAATGTAATTTTGAGATATTTAAAGTCCTATTAGCAATTTTTGCATTTAGGTCAAGTTTTATGTCTAAGGTACTCATTTAAGGTATAATTGTCATTTCAATATATTTTTGAGTCCTTTAAGGTTATCGAGATACTTTCTTATTAAAGGCAAACTTTAAGGACATTTTAATAATTTATCTTAGAACCAAGTCCTCTGTGATCACCAAGGTACTTTTAAGTCAAAGCTGCACATTAAGGATAAGTGTAACCTTTCATGATGTTTTCGAGTTTGTTAGTAACGTGCCTCTTGTGAAGGAAGCATGTATGACTTTAAAGTATTTCTTGATGGGGAAATGTCCTATCGACTGAGACTCTTCCTTTTTTGACATGATAGGAGCGAGAAAGTATAGCTTCTTAGCTCTTGACCAAGAAAGGGGACTATCGAATGAATTGCTTATCCAACTAGTCTCAGATGGCCACTATGAAGTGGCCAAAAATGATCATTTAGGCTAGGCACGGATGCCTATTGAATTTGATATTTAGAGTCACGAAACTCAAAACATCAATTTCATGGTTTGCATTATTAAAAGATTTGACAGTTAGGTTTAAGGGTTGGTTACACATAAGAAGATACAAAACTCCTCGCAGTGCTTGAAATTGATACCTTTCTAGCCATGTCTAAACTTAGTTTTGGTTCCCTCAATTTTGACTTCTTGTTATTTACATATAATCCCCTTTTTATGCATGAATTTGAATAAAATAAACCTAACTTTTAGATAAAAAATTAAATCACATATGCACCTTGGAGAGGTGGAGAACATAGGGATTTTTTATTAAAATATTCTTTAAATTTTGTTTATTTTAAAAATTAGATATTATATATCAAGCATTGGAGAGATACTGACACGGAACATTGCCTTACGATTTTTGAAAAATGATTTTGGAATATGGGTGCAAAATGATCAACAAAAAGGAAGCATGTTAGTAAGACAAAAAAGTAATAATATCGCATATGATAAATCACACAAACAAAACAAAAGGGAGAAAAGAGGGACGATCAGAATCTATCTTGTAATTGTCATCAATTATCTTGAAATAACTTGGTCGATAATTTTGGAGACACGTTCATAGCCATTCATTAATTAAGGTATGAAAATTGGGTTTAAATTTTGCAAAAGTTCACAGTGACCAGAGAAAGAGAAAATTTATTTTTTTGACAAGTTTTAAAAAATGGGTTGGAGTATTTCTGTGGTGTTAACAACTAATTTTGTCCAGGCCTTTTCTTTGATAGTCCAAAAAATATCCGAGAATAAGAACTTAGTGGCCGCCCGATAAGTGTTGATTTTTTAAGGTGGAATAACATTTTCAAGTCCTTTTCGATCATGCTACATGGTCGTAGGTGCATGTGACAAAATTAGTGCCATTTTAAGAGTCATAAAGAACAAATCTCAAATAAAAAAAGATGAATATCATGGTAAGAAATTAGTTTTTAACTTTATACTTTTGAAGTTTTGAAATTTATTTCTGCCAATATTATTACGGTCAAATTTTTTATTTTTAAAAATTTTTAAGAATTTTTTTAAAACTTAGGAAGTTGATTATCATATATTTTTACTAATACTCGTGTAGTATTTATACTGACACTTACTCCAAAAAATAAAAATATTAAAAGAAAAATTTGTATCAGCATTTTATACCACGAGGTGTTAAGTTGTCTATTTTAGTAATTAATTTTGAATTTTTCATAGCACCACGAGTATCCTACTCACGAAATTTTTTTGATAAAAGTTGTTTTGGATTTCAAATTTTTATCTTTATTATTTTTATAAATTAATATTTTGATTAATGTATTGGACAGAAATCATTTTCATAAATTTTGAATATATTTTAAATTTTTTTTATTTCTAACATACAGAGTTTTCGGCTCTGTAAATTTTTCAGAGAGATTTTTTTGACTTTATAACTTTTAAAATTTTTCAAAATTTTCATAAAATTCATATTAAATCAATTTTTGAAATTGAATTTATTTTATAACTTTTTCATTTTTTTTTCCAAATGATAAGTTTCTTTTAAAAAGGTTTTTTCTTATAAAATTTTATGAGTTTAAAATTTTTAATTGATTTTTCTTATGTATAAAATTTTTCAAAAATTCCCTTTTAAATTTTTATCTGAAAATTTTGTTAATTTAATTTTTAATGGGCCAAAATTTTTTTTTCCATTACATGAGCCTTAAAACCCATAAATTTTTCTAATGGGCCTAATAAGCCCATTAATTTTTTGAAAAGCCTAATAAGGTTTCTTTTAGTTTTTTAACATGTTCAAAAAACTTAATTTGATTAAATTTTTAATTAAATTGGATATATGAAATTTTATTCTTTGAATACATAATTTTTAATTTTTTAGAATTTAGTGCCTATAACTTATTGTTGCTTAAAATTAAAATTTTTTTTGTCATCTTTCTAATAGATGATATCATGCATGACATCATCATGTAAAATGGCAAATATATTAATTAAACCTTATAAAAATAACAAAAAATCTAAAATTAGTAAATAATAAAAGAAAAATGTAAAAATTGGTGAAAGCTCCACCTTTGGCCGAATTGAATCCTCCATAAATAGAGGATGTAGTCTTCTAGCAAAGCCTAATAGTTCTCCTACAAAACAATATACAGAAAAATACCTAACAAAATCAAGATTTCTACATATTTCCTACACTTTTTAAGGTAAAACACTTATAAATTTTTTAGTTTTTGTTACTTTTATTTGTTTTTCTTCATTTTTGTGAGCTTCGTGGATATTGAGCTCATGGATTATGATCCATGTTGAAAGGCCAAGTATGAAAGCTATGATCAAAATTCTTGATTTTGTTGTTAAATTTTATTTTTGCTAGAATTAGTTTGATTTTCATCAACTTAATTCACGTTTTTTGGTAGAAATAATGTTATTTTCATGTGTATATTTTCATGTTATATTTTTAATATTTTCATGTTGATTTATTCATTATTCATTATTTTTTATGCATATTTATTCTTGGTAAAATTTATGACATATATATGTTGATACTTATGAAAATGCGTGATGAATGAAACTTTTTGTTTTAATATACATGCTACCTGAAAATGTTTATGGTCCTTGTATAATTTTCCATGCTTGATTTCATGGTATTTAGGATTATTTTGTAAAGTTTGAAATTTGTAAGGGCTTAAAAAATAATTTCCCAAAATTTTGAAGGCCTTGGAAGGGTGATTTCAAGCTTAGCAGAATTTGGTCTTGATGAGTTTGTGATCTTTCAATTTTTAGGTTATTTTATAATTATAAGGAGTATAAGGATTAAATTGCAAAAATTGCAAAATTTCTTTCTATGGTCATCCAAGTTGGCCGAAGTATGTAAACACCCTTTGGAGTGTGTTCATGCTTATTTTAATATGTGTAAATATGTTTTATGCATTTTCCATCATTTTGGGCTCTCTTTGTAATTTAAAAAATTTAGAGGTTTATTTACAAAATTGCAAAATTTTTGTTCAAAGGCCACCCATGCTTGCTTGATTGCTTGTAAAAACTTTTGAAAGTGTTTTCGTGCTTATTTTGATATGTATAAATATGTTTTATGCATTTTTTTATCATTGTAGGGCTTTTTGTAACTTTAAAAAAAAAAAATCTAGAGACTTATTTGCAAAATCTAAAATTTTTGTTCCAAGGCCCTAAGTGCTTGGCTGAATTGATTGTGTGATCTTTAGCATGATTTTCATGATATTTGCAATGTTTTTTTATGTTATTTCGTTATGTTTATTTCATGTAGGGACTATTTTGCAAAATTAATAAATTTTAAGGATCATTTAGAAAAACTTTGCATTTTAAGGATAATGTGATATTTTTTGACAATTTAAGAGTATTTCTAGCATTCCTTTGTTTCTCCAAAAGGTTGTAGAAATTATTAAAACTTTTCATATTCCTCTAGTTTTTTGGTAGGGTATGAAATGCAATTTGAAAAGCTTTGGGACCTATTAGTAATTTTTGCATTTTAGGTCAATTTTTATGTCTAAGTTACCTATGAAGGGTACAATTATCATTTCATACCATTATCGAATCCTTTAGGTGGATACTTTTATGTCGAAGGTGCACCTTATGGGTATTTTAGTAATTTTTCTTAAAATCAAGTCTTATATAATCACTGCGATACATATGTCAAAGATGTATAGTAGTAATAAGTATGTTCATTTATAATGTCATCAAGTCTTTTAAGGTTACAAAGATACTTCTATGTCAAAGGTAGACCTTAGGGGTACCTTGGCAATTTACATTAGAACCAAGTCCTATATGATCACTAGGATACTTTCATGTCAAAGGTGTACAGTAAGAGTAGGTTCATTTGTCCATAAAGTTTTAGAATTTTTTAGGATAGTAGGATACTTACATGTTGAGGAAAAAGGTACTTTAGTAATTTACATAAGAATTAAGTTTTATGTAATCACTAGGGTATTTATCTGTTGAAGGTGTATGGGAGGAATAGGTTCACTTGTTTATGATGTCATCAAATACTCTAGGTTATTGGGATACTTTTATGTCAAAGGTAGACCTTTTAGTAATTTATCTTAAAACTGAGTCCTTTATGGTCATTGGGATACTTATATGTTGAAGGTACATAATAGGGATAGGTTTTTTTATAGAGTTATCGAGTCCTTTAAGCTACCAAGATACTTCTATGTTGAAGGGATAAAATCAAGTTGTTTATGGTCACCGAGATACTTATATGTCGAAAGAGCATAATAGGGATAGGTTCATCATTTTATAGAGTTATAGAATTCTTTAGGTACTAAGATGCTTATATGTTAAAGGTACACCTTAAGGACCTTTCATTAATTTATTATAGAACCAAGTCGTTTAAGGTCACTAGGATATTTTTACATCAAAGGTGTACTTTAGGGGACATATTGGTTAAATCAAATAAATTTGAATCCTTCAAGTCATGTCTAGTACTTTTTTCGTAAATCGAGTTTTAAGGCATTTTTATATTATTACTTAGATAAATTTAGAATTTTCACAAATCAAGGCAATGTCTCCGATTTTACAATAGTACATGGAATTTCTCCCAGCATATCAAAGAGATTCTACTGATTATTTTAATAACGAGATATCTTTTTTAATAAATTATAATTAAGATTTTGTAAATTTTAAAAAAAAATAAAACCTTTATATTCCTTTGGCTCTCCAATGGGTTACAAAAGATATTTTGATTTCTTAAAACCTTTCATATTCCACTAGCTTTTTAGCGGGACATGAAAATGAATGATAAAAGCCTTCATGTTCTTTTGACTCTCAAAATAGGTGCAAAAGATATTTTGATTTTCAAAAATATTAAAAGCCTGATTTCTTTATATAGAATAATAAATTTATTTTATGAAAACTTTGGCCTGTGTTAATTATAATTGAATATCGAATATTGAAATTAAATAAAAATTAAAATCTATGTTAATGCATGATTAATAGGTCATGAGAAAGTCGATCATCACTTGTGATTACAATCAACTCCTAAACCCTTTCATGCGATATCTGGTACAATTACAAACTTCGAAGTTTGTTTTTATGGGTTTGGTAACCCTAAAAAATATGAACTCAGATAGGTGACCAATCTCACCTAGCCAAAATAGATTGGTGGTGACTCTAAAATAAATGGTCATTTCATAATGACTATTTAGGTTTTATTGAGTAAGTGATTCATCTTAGCAACTCAGTCCCTAGACACAAAAAAAAGAATGATAAGAAAATAATAATGGTATGATCTAAAAAATAATAATATGTATATATACAGGAGTAAGGGTATACTTACCATTTTAAGTTAGGCTGGTTAGGATTTGTATCTAGGCCATGTTGCGACACTTGGAAGCTACAGTTGGGGTATCCTCGAAAATGAAAATTTTAGTGATTTTTGAAAGTTGAATGACCTTTGTATAAGCGAGGTTGGAGTATACCCTTAGAAGATGGGCTAGAGTATCACATAGATGAAAACTTTGATGATTTTCAAGAGATGAGCTTAAAAAGTTATCTTGACAAAGGTTTAGTGATTTCTTGACAAAATAAGATTTTTGACAAATTCTTGACAAAATAGGTCATTTTTTATTAAAAAATTGATAAAAATATAGGAGACACAATGAAGATTGCTTATGCCTTGATCTAGTCCTACGAAGTTGACAAACATATTTTTACTCGAAAGGACTAATCGGTGCCACTTAGAGATATTTGAATGTCCTGAAGTGGAAATTCAAAAAAATCAAGTAATTTCTACTAATGCAAAAAACAGGGGACAGTATCATGCTATCCCTTTCTCTAAATTTATATCAGGCGAATTCAAAGGTGTTGGGAGCCAAATGAGTGCCATTGGAAATATGACTCAATAAGGTTTAATGTAAAAATATTCCTAGAGTCCAGAAAGCTAGGTTAAGTGCAACACTAACAACACCTGGAAGGAAAAGATGTGATGAACTTTGAAAAAAATTTTGAGCCCATATGGAATCATTAAAATCACAAACAATACCTTTCAAAAAAAATTTCTTTGTAAAATATTTTAAAAATTCAAAAAATAATCTGGTAGGTTGAAATGGCCCAAACATAATGTAGATTGCTTATTCTAGGGGTTTTAGACTGCCAATTTGGAAAATCATATCTCCGTTATCCAAAATGATCGAAAGCCAAACAAGATAATCTTGGAAAAATAATTCAGCATTTTTTTTACAAAGAATATCAAAAAATTGTGAAAATGGTTTAGGATTCAGAAATTATTTTTAAGTCATGACCACTATGCTGTCTAGACAAACCATGAAAGTTTTTTGATTTTCTTGGGTTCCTTTGGTCCAGACTCGAGCCATGGACATCCGAATGTCCATCACAGTAGAGAAATGAGTAACATGGGCACCATGAGCTCATTTACACAATCTTAGAGTACTTTGGGATAATGAAATAGCCCATTGACCATATCACAAACACAAAAGCTTTAGGTAAAAAATCAAGAGACAAGCCACTTTGGACAATAAGATAGCATTTTTATATTTAAGAACATAACATTTAGCCTCAATAACCATTGAATTCAAACTTAAAACTTGATTCTTCCCTAAGATTGAAGGAACAAAGTATAAAAATCTTAAGCCTATCTTAATCTTCATTTACTAATGTTAGCATGGCCTTAACTTAGGTGTTTCTGAGAAAAAGAACTTGAGTATCATCAAACAAGCATTTTGACAAGTATATTATGAGCTAATTATGGCATTCATGACCACACACATAAATAGCATGCTTAGACAAGTAAACATGGTATCTTGACATGTAAATGTTGACAAAAATGAAAGAAAATTATAGACAACTCATTTTGTCAGGGCCAACTCTTGGCATCCTCAAACTTAAGTGAAAGGCAATAGAATCAAAAAAAAAAAAACCAGGGACAATGTTAGGTGCTAGGTTGCTAGTTTTTTTTCCAAATAATGACCAAATATCTAAAATTTTTTTAAGGAAGGTCTAAAAAGGACCTATGGGCTGTGTTAAAGAAAAATGTAAAATGAGGCATCAAAGGCCAATTTTCTTGGTGTCACTAGAGTCATTTAGATTAATACATAAATCAATTTCCCATTACTTGTAACCAAGGTATGGTAACGCAGGAAGCCACAAGTAAGTGCAAGTTATATTGATGAATAAAGTATTGATATGAGGCTTTTGTGTAACTGAAAATTCAATCTTTCACATCTAATATTGATACAAAAAGGTTTGGTATTGATACCTAAGGTGTGGTATCAATACCTAGCATGTTTGCATTGATACAGACCTTGGCGGTTGTTAAAGCTATGATTTTTAACAAAAATGTGTCGAAACATAAGCACGAGTATCGATAAAAATCTATGGAGTATTGAGACAAGCCTCTAAGTCTTGAGACTGGAAACATTTTTTGCTCTTAGTATTGATACACACCTTATTGTATCGATACTCATGGGTAAAATTTACCTCATGTATCAATACAGAATGTTGTATATCGGTGCACCAAGGCTTTCTTGCCTAGTTTAAGGCATTTTTTAGCCTTTAAAAATTTGATTCAAAGATTTTTTTTGCACCAAAAAGAAATTATAATTCATTCTAAACCTTGACTTTGGGCGTATGATTAGATTAAAACCAATTTTTAGAGCTTAAATAGCCAATGATAAGGGTCACTTTCATGAAATATAGGGTTGTAAGAAGGCATGCCAGACATATCTCTGGCTACAGGCTATTGTAGCCATTCTGCCCCACTACTCTGCATGGCAGAAGCAATAAGAAGAAGGCCAGGTGAGCGTAATAGCTGGAGTTACCTCCTGGTACATGAATGAAAGATAAAAAATTGCCTTTTATTTGTCTCCCAAAAGCATTAGCTAAACCTTCAGTTTAAAAAAGGTAAAAAGTTGGCTTAGTTGGGGGATTTCCAACTATTTTAAAAATAAAGACTTTCAGCCTTCTTAAGAATCCTCTAGCTATTTCTAGCCTTAAAAAATTCTCCCAAGAACATCGTTCCATTGCCTTTCACCTTGAACCTTCTTCCATTCCCATAATCCTACTAAACCACCACTAGAAAACCTTCAAAAACTCAACCTTTTACACATGTTTATCCTTAAAATACCTCACCATAAACAATAATACTAGAAAGCTTCTTCTTTTATCATTTTTGTGCTAAATAATAGCAAAGATAAAGAAGGAACTGAGCTTAAAGTTACTACTCTAAGTAGAGGGAAAAGTTTAAGCTTTTTAGGTAAATTTTCTCTGCCTTGTTCCATACATTTTCTGTTTTTATCATCTATATCATTCTAGTAAGCCATTTATACTTCCAGACCATCTTAGGACTCTCATGCATTATTGTTGCCTTGGTTGTGGTAGCCTTAGGATCTTGATGTTCTTTTGATGCTTGATGTTGCTTATTAGGCCAAGTTCCTGCTCTTCCATTCTATCATCCAAACAATCCCTTATTCATGCATTGTCTATCATGTTTCATCTATTGTCACATGCTTAGCAAATGGTTGAATGATTTTGTAACATGTAGTGAGTATGTTTAAGAATTTTCTTGCATTTTGAGGACATCAAAATGCTATTTTGACAACTCAGGCATACTTTTCTTCACTTAAATATGTTCATGTCACTTCCATGCATCTTATTTGTCATCTCTTTGCATTTTTGTTACATTTTCCACGTCAAAATGTCATCTTTGTGTGTTGGCGTGTGTAATACTTGTTTATCATTGCACATGTTCTATTTTATTGATGATTTGTTTCTCAAAATGAATGCTTGTTTGTTATAAAAAAAATTTGACTTTTCAAAAAAGCCCAAGTAAAGACTTAATGTCTTGATTAAATTGGCCATTCAATCTTACGAATAAACTAAACCTTCCAAGTTCGGATTCATGGAAATAAAGTATTATTTTTTTTGTTAAAGTATTAAGCCTTAATCTTAAGTCTAACACCCTTTTTAGTAACATGGTTAATGGTTGCTTTATTGTCTCAAGCTACTCTAGGATTGTGGAATGAACTCATGATGCTGATGTTACTTGTTCCTTTCTGTTACAAATGTTCAGACATCCTAGACTTGATTCCAACCTCGAAGAAACTTAAATGTATCGAATAGCCTTCTTTTTTGCTCTGGCAGCATTATAGTCTTAGTTTGGAAAATCATTTTCAAACCATAAAATATTCTCCTTGATTTTTTTGATATTGTTCCTTAAAGGGCATAGAAGTATCTTTCTAACAGTGTCTCATGCGCCTTTGGATCATTTTAGATGAAGGAATATGATTTCTCAAACTTTTTCTATTTGGAACCCCTAAAAGTTTAGGTGGTTTTGGCCCATGAAATCATTCTTTTGAGCTTCCTGAATATTTTTCCCAAGAAGATCACAAAATTCGCTTTTCAAAAAGGTATTATTCACAATTTAATGATCCCAAATGAGCCCAAGAAGATGTTTTAAAGTTTGATATGTTTTCCCCTACATATGCTACCAGTGTCAAGACAGAGCTAATTTCAAAAATTAATTTTGCCTAGAAAGTGATTTTGTAGGATTTTTGGAATATTTTTACATTAAACTTTATCGAGTCGTATTTCCAATGGTACCTTATTCACTCCCTAAGGCCTTCAGATGAACCCAAAATAAATTTGAGAAGGGAGATGACATGATGTTGTTCCCTGTTTTTAACCAATTTCTAAATCCCTTTTATAGAGACACTTGAATGTCTCGAAATCCATCCGATTGGTTCCCCTACAACACAAGCCCTTTAGACTTGGATCAAGGCTTAAGAAAAAAATATATTTTATGCAAATATTTAATTTTCTATTTTTAAAATCTTTTTTCTAAAAAAATGCTTCTTTTAAAACATTAAAAGTTTGCATCTTTAGGATACTCCATTCCTATTACTCTGAGGTGATACTCTAACCCTATTTTTCCTTAAAAAACTTGAATTTTCCTTTACAAATTTAGTCAAGATTCTTAATTATTTTCTTAAAGCATAACAATTTTTATCTTTAGGGATACTTCAACCTCAGCACTCTGAAGGGACACCCTAAACCCATTTGTCATTAAAAACTCAAATTTATTTTCATAACTTTATCTATTAGGATACTCCAACCCCACTGCTTCGAAATACTTCAACCCCGCTTTTACTAAAAAATCCAAAAATTCTCTCTCATCTGGATGCCCTGTATTATTTTGATTGAAATCTTTTTCATCCTTTAAATCACTATCTAACCCAAACTCATCTCTAAATTGGCATCTTGGTTATTTTTCAATAATCAAAGACAATTATGAGGTATATTCCAATTGTCCTTTTTTTTTTTACATTCATTTGTTTGTGATTATTTGTATATAATATTGTTATATTTTTTTCATCTGAGTAACATGTTTCCATTTATATAGTGATTATAGTGCATTCATATTTAAAATTCATTTTCAAAGAATTTTATAGGGCAATGTTCTGTGTTAGTATATCTCTAGTGCCTAATATGGAATAAC
>JBBYHO010000006.1:6237654-6253989 GCA_038382025.1 Adansonia gregorii
TAATCAACATATTAATCATCAAAAAGACATAGAAAAGTAATTAAAACATCAACATAAACACAACAGAACCAAAATCACAACAACAAGAATAATATTCTATGTAAAAAAAATTAACAAATAAAAAATTTTAAAAATTACAACAAATTACAACAAATACAAAAGATTTCTATGTCAATCATGTTTAGCCTTCCAACATAGATGAAAATCCATAAGCCTTAACATGATTGACTCCCAAAAATGAAGAATCAAGAGTAAGAATTAAAAAAAAAAAGAAATTTAGTACAAAAAACGTACATTTAAAGCTTGGGAAACATAAGAAGATTCAAGTAATATAATTGATTTTAAGGTTTTTGGCTTATGGGAAGCGATTAACCTTCCATGAAAGCTTTCTCTCTTTTCTTTTTTATAGAAAGGATTGTCCAAATGATGAAGAAGAACTCCTTGGCTGTTGGCCTCCCCCTATTCTACCAAAATTTTTTTTTCTTTTCTTTCGTTTTATATTAATTTGATTTGATATTATTTGATTTTGATTTGATGTAAATTAGTTGCTTTTGTCATTTAATGGTTAGTGTCATCCAAGATATCATCTATTTCTAGAGATTTTGTGAGATATTTATAATATCTGTAAAATTATATTATAAAAATTAATTAAAACTACTAAATTACAAAAATTAAAAATTATGTGTTTGAACTAAAATTTTATATAATTAATTTAATTTGATCTAATAATAATAAATTTTTTAAAATTTACAAAAAATATTAAAAGTGACAAACTCGTGTAATTTTACAAGAAAACGTTTATCAAGAAAAATTATTTTATGTAAAAAATGCAAAATATATAAAATAATTTAAAATTTTCAAAACTGATTTAATATGATTTAAACAATATTATTTACAGAATTTTAAAAATTAGAAACTCAAAAAAATCTTACAAAAAAAATCACGAGTAGAAAACTTTGTGTCTTAGTAATAGAGAAAATTCTAAAAATTATAAAATAAATTGAATTTTTCAAAAATGATTTAATATAGATTGAATAATAATATTTGAAGAATTTTAAAAATTATAAAGTAAGAAAAATCTTCCTAAAAACTTACGGAGTTAAAAAACTTCATATTTTGAAAATAGAGGAATTCCAAAAAAAATACAAAACTGATAAGAATTAAAGAAATTTTCCTACACTAATTTAATATGAATTAAATAATAATATTTGAAGCAATATTTAAAAAATTATGAACTAAGAAAAACCTTATGGAAAAAAACTTAGAGAGTAGAAAACTTCTTATTTTGGAAACATGAAGCAAATATAAAATTCATAAAAAAGAAAATGAATTTTAAAAAACTGATTTAATGGTAGTTGAATGTGAGTATTTAAATAATTTTAAAATTCAAAACTCAAGAAAATTATACCAAAAATTTTACAAATAATGGAAAGTTCGTATTCTAGAACCGAAAAAATTTAAAAAAAAATACATTAAAAATTATATAAACTTAATTAAATAAAATATATTAATCAAAATATTAATTTATAAAATGATAAAGAAGAAAATCCAAAATTCAAAATTAACTACAAAAATAAGCAACTTGACACCTTATGGTATAAAATGCTAACATAAATTTTTTCATTGAATATTTCTAATTTTTCAAAGTGCATATCAGCATAAATACCACATAGGTATTAATAAAAATATACGAAGGTCAATTTCTCAAATTTAATGAAAATTCTCAAAAAAATTCCTAAAATGGGAAATTTGACTATGATATCATTCGCAAAAGTAGATTTTCAAAATTTTGGCAAGAAAATATTAAAAATAATTTTTTCTTAAATATTCATCTTGTATATCCAAAATGAGAGATCAAAATATGACTTTTTTTTAATCTTGTGAACTTACGGTTATTTAAATTATAACTAAAAATGTCTTGAAAATGTCTTGTTCATCTGAAATAAATCTTTATCAATAAAGATGGCCATTAAGTTCTCAATCTAGGATATTCAGGATTATTGAAAATGAGACCTAGACAAAATTAGGTGTCTAGATGCATGTGGGAAGGGTTGACCATTTAATTTAAAACACCTAAAACAAGTTGAAAGAGTTTCACTTGATTTAAAAGTTTTAATTACGTTAAAACTCTTCTATCATAATGCCAACTAGGGGTTTGGTTGAACTAGTATATAAAAACATGATAGGCTAGAAAAATTGTTGATATCTTTGACCTAATTTTGAGAAAAAGATTTTTAAAGGTTATAAAATATTTTCTTAGAGTTTTTTTGCTGCCACCTATATAGCATCCTTTTTCTAATTTTGTTCTTTCTTTATCTACATTATTTTACCTCTTTTTGTTCTTGGTTTTTGATTGGTAAAAGCAAGAAATTTATCTTTTGGTTGAGGCTTAACAAGTCTTCTAGCTACCACCAGAGAATTACCGGGCCTCAAAAAGGCTTCAACAAATATCTATGTGGATTATTGTTAGAAGCAGGACAAATGTATTGCTTATGATCATGGAAATCCTTTTCAAGAAGCCATAGTTGCCATATCAATAATATTTTTGGTTGATTTTTTTTCTCAAATCTTGATAATTAAAATCAAGGTAAGCTCTATAGATATGGATGTTTAAATTTTGTAAAACAATTTTAAAGATTACTATATGTAAGATCTTCCCTAAAGATCTATAAAGAAGTTTGGTTATTTCTATGTTTATATCTTTCGCTACCCTTTTCTCATTCTTATATTGAGTTTTGAAATTTAGTATATGAATAAGCTAGGTTTTATTGGGATTTTTATCCTTTCAAGTGGTATCAAAGCCTATAGGTTTCGAATTTCACATAGTAAACATAGGCTAAATCATGGTGGTAGACCTTTTAATGTCACATGTGTTAGTCTTTGAGTTTTAAGCCATAAATAATTTTTATAAAATTCATGATTATGGGCAACATGTTTTAAATTGTGTATTAATCAATATTAAAAGGTTTAATAATTGATAAAATTTGTTTTGTATCAATTTGAATTGAAAACACATTGAATTGGTGAAACTTGTAGATGTTCAACATGACTTGCATTACCTTGAACATTCTTCACAATGATTTCTTTATTGTAATTTTTTTTATATTTTGGTTTTATCATAAAATAAATATAAAAATTAATTTTGATTTATTTACATTTGTTTTAACACAAAGAAAACTAATCTTGGGCCTAATGTGATGAAATCTCAAAGCTAAAATTTATTGGGTAACATTGGATAGGTTGTTGCACCTTGAAATCTTTATGGAAAAGTTTTATAGGCTTACTGCATCTTAGGACATCAAGTTAATTGAATAATATTTAGTTTATGGATTGTTTTTGTTATTAGATTTTAGAACAAGGTAATGCCACTATAGACACCTCATTTTGTTCGAACCAGTTTTTGGCATCTTAGGAGTAGGTAAAAGATGATAAAATTAAAAAATAAAAATAAAAGCTAGGGGGCCTATTGAGTGCCATGTCGCCAGGCACTATTAGGTGACACCGCGCTAGGTGGAAAAATTTTTTTAGGAAGATCTAAAATGCCATGGCTCATTGTATCGATACTCAATAGTAAAACGTACCTTATGTATCAATGCACCAAGGCATTTTTACCTAGTTTAGGCCACTTTTTAGCCTTTGAAAAGCTCGATTTAAACATGTTTTTACACTAAGGAACTATCACAAAAGTACAAACCTGAACTATGGGTTCATTAACAGACTCAAACAAATTTTTGGAGCCCAAACATTTAATGACAAAGGTCACTTTCATAAGATATATGGGTGTGAAAGGCTATGGCAGGCATATCTCCTGTTATAGGCTTTCACAGCCTTTTTGCCTCATTGCTCAGCATGGCAGAACCAATAAGAAGAGAGTCAACTAGCATGGCAGCTGGAGATATCCCCTAGTGCAAAAAAAAAAATAAAAATGGCTTTGCATTGTCTTCTAAAAGGAGGGCTTGAACAAAAAAAAACTACCTGTTATCTTAGGAAAAAAAACTCTCTTAGCTATCAAAAAACCTCTCCAGTAATGCCAAAAAAACTCTTTATCCACTCCTACAAATCCTCCAGCCACTTTAGCTTTAAAAACTTACCAAAACACTATTCTATTATTTTTCACCTTTAACCAAACTCCATTCTCGTAGCTCCCTAAAACCACCACCAGAACACCTTTAAAAACTTAACCTTTCACACACATTAATCCTCAAACACCCCATCAGTAACCATATTACCAGAAAGCTTTTTTCTTTCACCCTTTTCTTGCTAAACAATAGCAAAAAGAGGGAAGGAACTAGGCTTAAAGTCACTATTTTAGAAAATGAGGAAACTTTAAGCTTTTGTTGGTATATTTTATCTCATTCCATATATTTTTTGTTTGGATCATCTATTTCATTTTAGTGAACCTTTCATGTTGCCATGACCCTCCTAATACTTCTATGCATCTTTGTTGCCTCGGCTGTGGTAGTTCTAAGATGTAAATAACCCTCTTGACACCCTGATGTTGTTAGATATATAAACTCACAATGCTTTATTTTCATCATCATACAACCTTTTTTCATGCATCTTTTGCCATGTTCCTTCCATATTTGCATATCCATTCCATATTTAAATAACCTTAATGTGTCTTAGTATGTTCAAATATTTTTCTTATGTCTTAAGGAGGCTCATGAAATAAAAATCTTGTCTTGACTCCAACACCATTCTTTTCTATAAACATGTTTATATTATCTCCATGCACCCAATTTGTCATTTTCTTGTATCTATGTCACCCATTTCCATGTCAAAATGTCATCATTGCTTATTTGCATTGCATTTGCTGTATTTTGCTCACAATATGTCAATTAAAATGCTTACTTCTCTCTTACAAACTGGTTTTTAGAAAAATCCCCAAGTTAAGTTCTTGTTATCTCTAATTAATGAAGAATGGCATAGACTTAATGCTTTCATTAAATGTTCTCCCAAACTTAGGGGTAAATCAACATTTCAGCTTTGGATTTCATGGTGAAATACACTTTTTTTCTAAAAAAAAAGGAAATCCTTTCTAGTATTAAACCTTAATTTTGAGTCTTATATTTATTTTGGTCACATGGTCAATGGGTTGTTCCATCATCCCAAACTACTTTAGGATTGTGGAATGAGCTTGTGAAGCCTATGCTACTTTCTGTCATGGATGTTCAGACATCCTAGGCCCGAGTCTATCTTAAAAAAATCAGAATATCAAATAATCCACCTGATTTTGTTCTGGTAGCTTTATAGCCCGAACTTGAAAAATTATTTTTAAGCCATAAAATATTTCTTTTGATTTTTTTAATATTTTTTCTTTAAAGGACATCAAATTACCTTTCTAACGGTGTCTTATTTGCCCTCAGATCATCCTGGATAAGGGAGTTATGATTTTTTGAACCTTTGCTATCTAAAACCCCTAGAACAAACATGCAACATTCTATCTAGGCCATTTCGGCCCATCAAATGATTTTTACAAAAATTCCAGATATTTTTCCTACAACGCCACCGAATTCTCTTTTCAAAAAGGTATTATCCATGATCTAATGATCCCAGATAAGCTTCGAATGATTTTTTGAAGTCTATTATGCCTTTTTAATTTTACATGCTACTAGAGCTGAGATGAACCTAACTTTGAAAATTTATTCTGCCTACAAAGTGATTTTCTAGAATTTTTGGACTAATTTTATGTTAAACTTTATTGAGTTACCTTTCCAATAATACCTTTTTTTACCCTTTAAAGTCTTTGGATACACTCAAAAAAAATCTAGCAATAGATATGACACAATGTGACCCTTTGTTTTCAACCTAATTTTTTGAATCTTCTTTTATCAAGAGATTTGGATGTCATAGAAATAAACCCATTTAGTCTTCCTTATAACACCAACCCTTTTTGACTTGGATCAAGGTTAAAATACAAAAAATATGATTTCATATTAAAATTTTCACTACTTAAGATACTTTAACTCCACTACTTAAAAAGGATACACCAACCTCAATTTTTAATCAAAGTTAAATTTTTTCCTTATTCCTAAATGTTTTCCTAACTTTAGGGATACTTCAACCCCATTACTTTGAAGAGATACTTTGACCCTGCTTTTACCTTAAAAACTTAAAATTTTCTCTCTTACAGATGCTTTAAACTGTTTTGATAAAAATTGTCTTTGTTCTTCAAATTACCACCGAATCTAGACCAGTCTCTAAAATTGTCATCCGGGTTATTCTTCAATAATCAAAGGCAATTATGAGATACATTTCGATCGCCCCTCTTTTTATGTTCTTTTGTTTGTGATTGCTTGTTTATGATATTATTATATTTCTTATTTTTTGCCTCACTAACTTATTTCCTTTTGTCATGTTATCGTGCATTCAGATTTAAAATTCATTTTCTAATAAAATTTATGAGGTGATGTTTCGTGCTGGTATCTCTTCAGTGCCTAATACGAGACATCCAATTTTTAAAACCTAATCTGGACATTGTTTTCATTAAAAAAATCTTGATTTTCCTAACATTTGTTAGGCACATAGTTGATCTAATTTTTCTTAAAAAAACCACAGATTCACATTTTCCAAAACTTCATGCATTAAAGAGGATTATATCTAAATAGAGACCAAATAGAACTGATTTAATCGAGACCAAAGTAAGACATAGCTAGTAGGTATCGATTTCAAGTTTCATGGGAATATTAGTCTTTCCCCGCACGTAACCAACTCCTTACCAATGGATCTCTAAAGTTCGTAGGCCTTGAAATTAGTGTTTTGAGTTTCATAACTCGTAATATTGTTTTCAATAGGCATCCAATCTTTCCTAGCCTAAAATGATTGGTGGTGACTCTAAGTTTATGGCCACTTTGTGGTGGCCATCTGAAACTAGTTGGATGAGTGACTCATTCGACGGTCCTACCTTCTTCATATTATCACATCTAATCCAAATCCTAATTAAAGGATAGCTCAAAGGCTTGATCAAAATGAACCATCATGTATTTTTAAATTGAGCACACTATGCCTTTCAGATCATCTGAAGTTTTAAGGGTAGGGCATGTGGCGACAGCGACACTTGGTTTGCTTGAAGTTATGCAATGGGTGGCTAATACGTAGCCATGTTATTTGTTTTCATGGATAGATCTTTGGTAGCACCTGCTAACTTTTTCCAGCACCTAAAGAAGCTTTTAAACATCTCTCAAAGGTAGAGGTCAAAAGCCATTGGCTTGGCCAAAGAGACTGCTTATACCATGGACACTACTTAGTAGAGTCTTACTTTTGTTGGAACTTGTTTTCTAGTGGGAGTAAAATTCCTAAAAATTAGGAATTTGATTCCTTAAATTTTAGGATGAGTTTTAGTTGGATTAGCTAAGAGTTATCTAGTGGTTAAGAATCCTAAAAGAGTTAGGATTAAATTAAAAAGTTTCAAGACAATAAAGATTCTCGAAATATACATGTTTTAGAAAGATTAAAATTTGGAAACTAGTTTTCTTAAATTGTTTATTAAAATAAGTTACAATTATTTAATTCTTAAAGATATTAATTTTGGAAACTTTATAAGCATATAATTAAAAAAATTTATCTTATTAGAAACAAATCACCTAAAAGTTAAGTACTGTCTGTTATAAGATAAACTTCTTAAAAGTTAGGAGCTTGTTTAAAAATGTTTTAACTTGTATGACCAATTCTTATAAATGCTTTGATAAATGTTTTAAAATTGTTTTTTTTTTTTTATTTATGCAAGGAATAGACGTGATCACTATGTGATGTTAGCTATGCATAAATGTTATTTATAATTTGATTATAAAAGCATGAAGGATGATTATGGACTGGACCTTATTGTGACTAGGTTGTGGATTGTTAATTTTATTTATTTTGGCATTTATTTTTTTATAAATAGGGTTTGCGAACCATACCTTATCTCTTTATAATCTGAGGTTATAGAATTTTCTTTTCACCTTACTCCCTTCAAATGTAACTCAAGCTTTCTTTAAACTAATGCAATTAGAGATCTATGATGAGGATAAAATTAGGGAATCTAAAAATTTTGAGATGCAAAGGAGATGGTGCCAAGATGAAGTCCAAAGAGATTATTATAAAGACTTTTAGAGTATGTTAATGGTATCCCTAGTAAATTAACCACCCAGTTTCATAATGGCTCAAGAAAACTATTCCATTTTAAAAGTCCATAATCATCTTAGCATATTGCATATGATATATTTATTTTATTTATTTATATATATGTGATTTATATGTAGATCAAATAAATGCCAATGTCGTACAATTAAGCTTAAATCAATAACACTTAAATAATGATTAATTAAAAGAAATCCCTTGTAAAATATTGAGTCCATGCCTAAGGATGAGTAGATGCCTTTTATTGTTCATAACAAGATTCCCAAGTTCCAATCGTGGTGATTTGTTGAGTCACATAAGGTCCCTGCTGCTTGAATTGCTTGAATTTAACTATTGTTGAATGGTTTAAATGTGTCACACTTGACAATTTGGCTTTAGGTGACATACATATGATGTATTTAGGGAAGTTACCATGTAGCTAATCCAGAAGTTGCATAAAAATGCAATTATAAATTAAGTTACTTGTAGACACCCTATTTTGTCTAGGCCATCAACCAAGGCATTGGAGGTCATTATCTTAGGCATCACTGGAGTGATTCGGATGAGCATTCAGCTATGATGAGGTGTTTGGAGAGTCAAAAGTAAGGAAATTCACATTTGTCCATGAATGTCTCGATAAATAGGTGTAAGGTATTGATATTAAGTTGTTTTGAAGCTGAATTTTGATTTTAGGTCTATTCTTATTGATATAGAGAAGTATGATTGATACACAAGCTATGGTATTGATATAGGAGCTTATGGTATTGATACCAAGTTATTTTAAAGCTAAAATTATGACTTTGGACCCATTTGTATCGATACAAACCATAAGGTATCAAAACCAAAAAAAAAATTCATGCTTGATATCGATACATTATTCTTTGTATCGATACTAAGAGCCAAAAAAAATAGCACTGGTATCAAAACATGGCCTCTTGGTAGATACTAAAAGCCAAAAATGCTTCTGATATCGATACCATAAAGCCAAAATGCCCAGTTCGTGCTATTTTTAATCCTCTGCACCATCAATCTAAAATCCAATTTAAATATGTTTTTGCATAAAAAATTATCAAAATCCATACCAAGCTTTAACATTTGATTATAATTAGGTTTTAATAAATTTTAAAGCCCTAATTGGATTAAAATTAAGGTATTTTCATGGATTAAATTAATTGTTGGAGGGCATGCTTGGCTTTTCCCTAGCGATAGACTGCTTTAACCCTCTTTACTTCACCATCTTGATGCTAGCAGCTAATAGGATTCTAGCCAATTGTGAACAATCTTAAGGATGCCATGCAGTACCTTGAGAAAACCTTATAATGCCCTTATTTTTAGCTCATAAACCCTGGCTAAGCATGTGACTATAAACTCAATTTTTGTCTTAGCTTAAAAAAAGACTCTATAGATATTCTCAACAAAAATCATGCGATTCTACACATCCTCTCAATATTCCTCAGCCACCAAAAAGCCAAAAACACTTTTCCATTCTTATAGCTCCTTAAAATCATATTAGAAATCCTTTCAAAACCCTTCATTCACTTATCTTTCCTTTCAAAACTCTTTTCCATCAGCACCATAACTAAAAGGCTCATTCTTTTTTGCTAATCAACATCAAAATAAGGGAAGAAGGTAATTTTAAATTTGTTGCTCAAAGAAAAAGGCTAAAGCTTAAAGCGTTTGGTATATTTTCTTCCCTTGTTCTATTTATTTTCTTGTTTTCATCATTTATATCATCCTAGTGATCTTTTTCATGTTACCATTACCATTTTAAGAATTTCAAGCATCATTGTGGCCTTGTTTGTGGTAGTCTTAAGATTTTGATGATTTTTTTATGCCCTGACATTGCTTGGGTGGCCAAACATGTCATGTTTCATTTTACCATCAAAATAGCCTTTTATTCATGCATTTCTTATTATGTTTCATCCACCTTTATAGGTTCAACTCATACTTGAATATTCATCCTAACATATCTTAAACATATTCATGCATTTTCTTGCATTTTGTTAGGTTTCATGGAATAAAAATGTTATTTTAAAAATTCAAGCTTGCTTTCTATTGTTTAAACATGGTCATATCATCTTTCATAGCATGATTCTTAATGTTATTCATGTAGCTAATATGTCTATGCATTATTCCTAATCTTTTTTTTCACATTTTTGGCATTTTTTCTTGCTAAAATGTCTACTTTGTGGTATCTATGCTTATCTCCATGCATGTCATATTTTGTTCGTAACACGTTCATCAAAATGCTTACTTGTTGGTTGTAAAAATTTGATTTCCAAAAAACCCCATGTTAAGTCTATGCTACCTCTAATAGAATGGATTTAATGTTTTCACTATATTGGCCCTTCAAACTTGGGGATAAATAAAGGTCTCGAGGTCTAGATTTATCGTTAAATGAGCTCATAAAAATATATGTTGTCTTTCAAAAGGAAAATATTGCTTTTATTTGTCAAAAATGTTAATGCCTTGATCTTAGGTTTAACACCCTTGTTCGTGGCATGGTTAACGAGTTATTCCATCATTCTAAACTATTCTAAGATTGTGGAATAAACTCATGGCACCCATGTCAACCTTTTCTCTGTGTCAGATATAGATGGATGTCCATAGCTTTATTGTTTAACCCTAAGAAACTCGAAAAATCAAATAACAACCTGTTCTTACCCTACCAACACTATAGTCATGACTGGAAAAGAATTATTCCTAAACCCTATTTCTATAAATTTATGATATTTTTCCTTAAAAGGCATCGAATTACCTTTCCAACAGTGTCTTGTTTGCCCTTTGATCATTCCAAATAAAGGAGTTATGATTTTTTAAATTGTTATTATCCAGAACCCCTATAATCAACAATTTGCATTCTGCTTGGATCATTTTAGCCGATTAAATGATTTCCAAATTTTTAAAATATTTTTCCTGAAAACTACATGAAATTCCCTTTTTGGGAAGTACCATTTATGATTTAACAATTCCAAATGAGTCCAGAGTGATTTTTCAAAGTCCATTACACCATTTCCCTCGCATATGTTGTTATTGCTACAACAACTTCAACTTAAAAAATTAATTCCATGTAAAAAGTGTTTTTTTAATTTATGGAATATTTTTACATTAAGCCTTGTAAAGCCACCTTTCCAACTATACCTCTTTTACCACTTAAAGCCTTAGGATGAGACTAGAAAAAATTTGGGAATTAGAATAGTGCGATGTTGTCTTTTGTTTTAGACACTTATCAAAATTTAATGATTTTTCTAAAATCACTTTCCAAGGCATTCGGATGTCCCAAACTAAGTCAAAACAACCTTATGGAGTCTAAGGATATGTGTGAACATTTCATTAATCTCAAAGCAAGGCTAAAAAATATTTTCATCTAAAACACTATATTTTTCAAAAAGTCATAGAAGTTTTCACTTTCAGGGATATTCCAACCTTGCTTTTTCGAGGGGATGCTACAAACCCATTCTTCAAAACTTCAAACAAAATCAAACATTTTTGGGATACTATAATCCTATCATCTCAAAAAGGATACTATAATCTTACTTCTAAACTCAATCAAAAAAATTAAACTTTCTTTCTCTCAGACATTCCAAGATACCTTATTTTTTAAAGAGGACACTGTAACCCCACCATTCAAATTTTAATTGGAAAATCGAATTTTTAGGGGATATTGCAACCCCATCTTCGATGGAAGTACTACAACGTCGCTTTCCAAATGGATATTACAACCTCATTTTTTTAAATTTCCATTCTTTAGGTGCACTCTAACCCTTATTTTCCAAAAGGATGTACAACCCTGTATTTTTCAAAATTTTTATCTTGGAGGGCACTCCAACCCCTATCTTTTGAGGGGATACTATAACCCAGCTTTCCAAAGGGATACTATAATCCTACCTTTTTGAAATTCTTACAAACTTTATTTTTTGAAGGATACTAGAACCCCTATAATTTTTGAAATTTTTATCTTTAAAGGCATTCCAACCCCTATTTTTTGAGAGTATGCTACAACCTCACCTTTCAAACTTTGTTCAAAATCTTAATTTTCCCTTCTCCTAAAATCTTCTAATATTTTAAATCTAAAACATTTTTTCACAGCTCAAATGACTACTGAGTTCAAATGAGTCTCAAGACTGTCATTCTGATTAGTTCTTAAGAATCGAAGACAATTATAAGATACATTTTTTATCATCCCTTCCCTTTCTCTTTTCCTTACCTTGTGTATATATTTTTATGTGATATTTATTATTTTCTTCTTTGTCTTACTAACATATTTCCTTTTTATAGGGTCTGTTTTGCATTTATGTTTTTCAAAATATTTTTAAAAAAATTACAAGGTGGTGATCCAACTCAGTATCTCTCCAACGTCTAACACAAACTAATTTTTAAGGTTAAATTGAAGATCATTTTAGTATGAAATCTTAGTGTTTCTTAGCTTTATGGGGTGTATGTGAGATTTAATCTTTCTTTAAAACTCGAGTTTATGATTTTATACAAAATTCATGCATAAAAAGGGATTATATCAAAATAATGATGTCAAAACTAAGAAAATCAAAACCTAATAATATACGACTAGATGGTACTAATTTCGAGCATCATTGGGGTGCTAATCCTTCCCATGTGTACCAATTCCTAAACTCGACCAATAAATCTCTAGAACATGTAGACCCTAAAATCAAAGTTTTAACCTTTAGAACTCGAAATATCATTTTCAATAGGCATCAGATCATGCTTAGCCCAAAATAATTGGTGGTAACTCTAAATTTTTAGCCACTTCATAGTGGCCACCTAAGACGACAAGCAATTCATTCAGTGGTCCTTTCTTCAATATCACTACATTACCCCTAATTCAAATCCTAATCAAAGGATAACTCAAAAAGTGAATTCCTATTTTAAGTCATGTACGTCAACATTCGGGCGATCCAAGTGTTGTCAGGGGGCATATGATGACAACTTGGTGACTCCACTAAGACCTAAATTTAGAGAGTTAGGCCTACAACTAGAAGTGTCCTACTTGGTTCTCAGTTATTTTAGTTTCAATCATTATTTGCCTATAATTTCCTTTATATTTATTTACTAATGTTTTGTTTTTCATGATTTTTTGGCTTATTTGTTAGGATTATCTTGTTCTAAAGTAAGTTTTTGTTTCTTAAATATGTTAACAAGGGGTAAACAAAAGGTTTGATTATTTCCCTAACACAAATCATGCACTTGCATTTCGTATTGGATTCTCACTAAAGAGCCTCTATTATTAGGAGGAAGTAAACCATCCACCTTCGTTAGTACCCCTTTGCATAGGCATAGCAATACCTTTCAAGGTGTAAATCACCTATGTCTTTCGTGAGCACCTTTCTGCATTTGTATAGAGAAATACATCCACCGAATCGAACACATTCTACCAAGCCTATAATGGGCTTAGGATTAGGGTGCCTCGGCTACCCTTACAGGATGGAGGAGTAATTTGGATAATGATTTAGGCATTAACTTAAACCCATATAGCAAGCCTTACAAGCCTAACCATGTTAAATCATACCAGAATGTTGCTAGAGTAACCCAGGGAATAAGAACACTTGAAGAAACACTTCTTACCTTTACTCCTACATATCTTAGTCACGGGCAATGATGAAAGAATATTGTCACCTATACTTATTGTTTTATGCCTTAAGAGACATCTTACATCTTATTCTTTTGGGCATATCATTATGTTATCTGATCAATGACTTAACACATACCACTGTAAATGGTGATGCGCAAATCTCACCATATAACTAGTTAATTTTACCCTCTAAGGTACCATATCACCATTACAAGGATGATTTTTCTATCTAGACATGCTATTAGTTTGTTGATATGCATATAAGGTCTGCCTTTAGGCTTTGTAATGCCTATTGTCTAGGGAATTTTCATAATTTATTTTCGTTTCCATTCTTTATTCTTGTCTATATTACTTCGTATAGTCATTAACTTATGTCCTTTTTGTTTTTGATTACTGCATCCATCACAATCATCATCATGGGACAATTAGCCATAGGTTCATTATTTCACAAGGGGTATCTGTCATGGTGCAATAGTCCGTTTCTATTTTGAAGTTGTTTGAAGAAGTTTGAGCATGGTCAAAGCACCGATAGCATAAATATAGAAACATTTTCAAACCAAGTATGTCTCGATAATACATGAAAGGGTTAAATAAGGTACCTCTAGAATGATTGGGAAAACCTAAAATGAATATGGGCTAGTTGAAACTAGACTGAAAGGAATCCTTCACAAAAAGGTACGAAGACATAACCTTCCTACTCTAAGTCTATTTAGATGTTGGCTTGTTACGAGCAATATTTTAGTTATGGACTTCGATATATTGATGTTTTGCTTTCAATCGAAAGATTCAGTCCCATGGTTAATGAATATACAACATTGCTTAATATCTAAAGGGTAACTTTGATAGGGTATGTTACAAATCAATATAACCTCTAACTTTCAAGAAAAGGTTAGCATAAATCCTCGAAGCCATAGAGTCATGGATTAAAGGCCATATCAAGAAAAAAGAGAATAGTGAGTGCATCTCTTAGGCTAGTTTGTAAAGAGTAATGGCAAGCACTTTAGATAAAAGGAAAATTCAAGATGTCCATTCTTTGGCAATAATAGGTTCGTCATATTCTCAAAGATTTTGGGTTATATAGAGGCAGTAGTGGCGGACTTCTTTGATGTATTGCCTTGTTTTATGCCGCTGTGCCCCTTTGAAAAACCACCTAATCAGCTTTTTGGGACCCCATTAACTTTAGAGAGAAGGCTTTTTTCAATGATCAGATGGTGAATTTTGGAGTCACATTGAAATTTGAATTTCATAGTTGATTGTCTACCTTTTCCTTAAGAGTCATAATGTCAATTCCCTTGATAAATGGTCATATTTTTAGCACATTAAACTTACCAACCTTATGCCTCCGAAAATGTACTATTCTTTAGTATACACGTTTTTTATAGTTTTCCAGTAAGGCATTTTATTAAGCAGGTAGGGCTAGAGCGAGGGAATTGGCTAATGCTAAGTGATCTCCTCGCCTAAAGAAAGGTAAAGAAGAAGGATACAATAATGTGGCGTTAGCAATGTTTAGGTTGCTACATCTAGGAATTTTTCTTCAAATTTGGCTGGTAAGAACTTTAAAGGAAAGAATCTTAGTTCTAGGCCATAACATCAATTATGTATCCCAAATCTGTTTCTTTTTTTTTTTAGCTTTTGAGCTCTTTTTTACACAATCTTTTATTATCTTTTCTTAGAGGACTAGTTTTGATCCTTGTTGAGTCCAGTTTTGTGTTTCGAGTATCATGTTGAGTTTTGTTTTTCATGTGAAACTTTACCTTAAACACTAGGGCGAAGCCCATTCCTTGCTCAAGTTTTGTGTTTTCTTTTACCCGTTTCTTGATAAGTTGGCTAACTATAGCCGTACTCTTTTTTGAACCAGCAACCCCTCTTTCTGCTACTTGCTGTTTCAAAGGAGCTTTCTAGCTATTGACCTAGTGAAAGACCTTTCTGGCATGTTAGGGTGGAAGGAAAATGCCTTGTACAAGTGAGTTTGAAAGCTAGCTTTTAGTTTCTAGCTCTTACTTACAAGAGTAGTGTAAATAGAATCTAATTATTAAATATGGGCTATACTTTACCAATAGTAGGATGAGAAGTTAGTCAAGACACAAGTTTGAAAGCTAGATAGTCAATAGCAAGTATTCCAGACTCAAAAGAACCAATTGCAGTGCTTTCGTAAAATATTTCAATTATTGTGGAAATCCCTATAGTGCATGGGAGAGAACGAGAAAGGAAGTTGCATTTAGAGAGTTTTGATACCAAACCAAAGGCTATATAAGTGAAAAAGAAAGATGAAAAGTAGAAGCAGTAGAGCTAGTAGAATACTCTTAATAAATGCATGTTCTTAGCTTACCAATTACACTAGATACCTTTGAATTAGTGATGGCACTCCACTTGGCTTTAAGAGGTAAGGTTCTCTAACTAGCATTAGGACAATAAGAGTTGTTACGAAAAAATCCAAGCAGCAACTCCAGGAGTCCACTCAAAACCTTACACCTATTATGGTTGCTGAGATTATTCAAGCCCTTAATTATTGTAAGAGAACGATGATGTATTAATTCATTGGATGTGCCTTAGTTCTTCATATTTGGTTAGTTAGTAACCTTTATCCTAAAGAAAAGAATTTTATACAATTTCTTGCCTAACTTTGGCCCTATCATGAAGATCCTTGAGAA
>JBBYHO010000006.1:6259919-6277563 GCA_038382025.1 Adansonia gregorii
AATATAGTCTCAGTCCCCAAAAAGGATGGCAAGGTGTAGATGAGTGTAAACTATGTGGATTTAAATCGAGCTAGCCTAATAGATAATTTCTTTTAGACCTACATCCACACCCTAGTAGACAAAACCATAAAAAATACATTGTTTTCTTTCATGGACGGATTTTTAGGTTATAACTAGATCAAATAGCACTCAAAGACATGGAAAAAAACCATTTTTATGACCATATGGGGCACCTTTTATTATAAAGTTATGCCTTTTAGACTTAAGAACACTAGGGCAACTTATCAAAGGGCCATGGTAACATTATTTCATGACTTCATCCATAAAAAAATAGAGGTCTATGTTGATAATATGTTTGTTAAATCATCGAAAGAGAATAAACAAGTTGCCAATCTACCTAAACTCTTCAAAAAGCTACACAAATACCAACTCAAGCTAAATCTCACTAAATGCACCTTTGGTGTCACATAGGGCAAGCTATTGGGCTTTATTATGATCCAAGAAAGAATAAAACTCAATTAGACAAAGTTAAGTATATTAAGAACATGACACCACCTTGTACCCAAAAGAAAGTGAGGAATTTCCTAGGAAGGTTGAATTTCATGGCCCGATTTTTATCTTAACTGATTGACAAATAAGATCTAATCTTTTAACTATTTCAAAAGGAAAATCCTAAGGAATGGAACAAAGAGCACCATGAAGCCTTTAACAAGGTTGAACATTGACTCTCAAACCCGCTATACTTGTGCTACTAGTGCTTGGGCCACCTCTGATTTTGTATCTATCAGTTTTTAGCAAGTTTATGGGCTGTGTTAGGTTAATATGATAAGTCAGGAAGGAAAGAACAAGTTATCTACTATATAAGTAAGAAGTTCAAAAATGTGAAAACAACTACTCAATAGTTAAAAAACTATGTTGTGCTTTAGTATGGATTGCTCAAAGGCAAAGATAATACATGTTATACCATACCACATTGTTGATTACTAAACTCAATCCCATCAAATACTTATCCTAGGCCCCTACCTTGTCAAAGAGATTGTTCAGGTGGCAAGTCTTGCTTTTCGAGTATGATATTAACTATATAAACCAGAAAACCATTATAAGTAGTGCATTGGTTGACTTTTTTGGCAAGTTAAACAACTGATGGCTATCAATCTCTAGACTTTGAATTTCATGTTGAAGACTTAATGTGCATATCCAAGGTAGAAGAAACTTTTGATTATAACCAATCTTAGAAAATGTATTTTGATAGAGCTTTAAACACATTGGGTATGGAATTAAGGTAATTCTTATCTCACTAGATGGAAAATACTACCCTTGTATTGCCAGAATAAACTTTAATTGTACCAATAATATAGCTAAATATGAATCTTGCATTATAATACTTTAAACCACCATTAAAAGGGGTATCAAAACTCTACATGTTTGGGGATTTAGCCCTAGTAATCTATCAACTTCAATGGAATGAGAAACCTGGGATGCTAAGTTAATCTAATATGGAACGCTAATATCCAAATTAAAAAAAGACTTTAATGAAACCAACTTCCAACATTTGCTTCAAGAAGAAATCCAAATGGCTAACATTTTGGAAACTTTACCATTAATGTTTAAAATAAAACAAGAATCAGAGGTCACACCTATTCAACTGAGTATCTGTGAAACTCCAACACACTACCATAACATAGAGGAGAAAAAGGATGGATTATTGTGGTACCATGACATTCTCCAATACATCAGGGACCAATAATATCCTCAGCATGCTACCAAAGATAAGAGAACCATCCAGAGAATGGTCATGTACTTCATTTTAGATCATGGGATTTGATACAAGAAAAGCCGGGACATAGTATTACTTTAGTGTATGGATGCTTTCAAATCTAAGAGAATTTTAGAAGAAGTTTGTGAGGGAATCTGCAACAACATGCCAATAGACACTAAATAGGAAAATAAATCATGAGATCGTGTTACTAGTGATTGGCTCTTAAGAAGGGTTACATTGACTATGCCCAAAAATGCCACAAATGTCGAATCTACATGGACAAAGTCCATGTCCCACCATAGTCGCTATATGTCATGATAGCTCCGTGGCCATTCTCTATGTAAGACGTGGACATAATTGGACTTATTACCCTTAAGGCGTCAAAAGGGCACCATGGTCCTAGTTGCCATTGATTACTTTTACCAAATAGGTAGAAGCGACTTCATATGCTAATTTACTAGATCCATTGTGTGCAGATTTGTAAAGTAGGACATCATTTGTAGATATGGGTTTTCTAAACAAATTATCATGGAAAATGCATGCAACCTAAAAAAATGGTGCAAGCAGTTTGTTGACAGTTTAAAAATCAACATTGTAATAGTGTCATAATGTCAAAAAATGAATAGGCAATCCAAGTTGCTAACAAGGATATCAAAAAGACAGTTGAAAAAAGGGCTAAAACATACAAAGACTAGTATGTGAAACTGCTTTTTGTAATACATGCTTACCGTACATCGGTTCAAACTTTTATGGGTGGCATCCTATTTTCCCTAGTTTACAGCATGGAAGCTGTCCTAGCCATCGAGGTTGAGATCCCATTAGGGTTATCACAACATGGCCTAGATACAAATCCTAACCGACTTGACTTAAAATGGTGGATGTACCACTTATTCCCGTATGTATATATATAATTATCCTTTTATTATTTCTAGGGACCCATATTATTATTAATATTACTTTTTATTTTTTTTTGTCAAGGCACTGAGTTTTTGAGATGAATCACTTACTTGACTTAACCCTAAATAGTAGTTATGAAATGACCATTTATGTTGGCGTCACTACCAATCTTATTTTGGACAGATAAGATTAGTCACTTGTCAGAGTTTGTATTTTGAAGGTTATGAAACCCATAAAAAGAAACTCTAAAGTCTGCACTCATGGTTCGAGATTAGGTTATAATGACAAGTAAGGATCAACCTCCTCGTGATGCTCAACAATTAGTACCTTATTAATCACGTGTTAACATAAATTTTATTTTATTCGATTTTAGTACTTGATATTTAATTATAATTCCCACATGTCAAAATTCTCATATATAAATTTATTATTCTATATAAAAATCAGGTTTTTAATGTTTTTTAAAATCAAAATGTCTTTTGCACCCTTCCAAAGAACCAAAAGAATGCAAAGGTTTTTATTATTCTTTTTCATACCCCACTGGAAGGCTGGTGGAATATGAAAGGTTTTAAGAAATCAAAATGACTTTCGTACCTTGCTGAAGGGCCAGAGGAATATGAGATGTCTTATTTTTTGAAATTTGAGAAAATCTTGATTTTAATTTTTTTTTAAAGGATATCTTATTATCAAAATAATCAATAGAACCTCTTTCATACGCTAGGAGAAATTCTACGTACTATTTTAACATCAGAGACTTTGTCTTGATTTACAAAAATTCCAATTTTATTTATGTAATGATATAAAAACTCCTTAAGACCCGGCTTCGAAAAAATGATCTAAATTTGACTATAAAGATTCTAATTTGGTTGAAATAACCCAAACAACCAACATGTCTCCTATAGTACACCTTTGATGTAAAAGTATCTCATGACCTTAGAGGACTTGATTCTAAAATAAATTATTGAAATGTCTCTAAAAGGTACCTTTTGACACATAAGTGTCATGGTACCTCACAAGATACTAAAACTTTATAATAAAACTTACCTATTTTTACTGTACAACTTTGACATATAAATATCCCAATGATCACATAAAGTTGGTTCTAGCATAAATTACCAAAATATCTCTAAGATCTACCAAGGATGAATCTATCCTTACTGTGCACCTTCGACATAGAAGTATCCTAGTGATAATAAAAGACTTTGTTCTAGGGAAAATTACCAGAATACTCTTATGGTGTACCTTTAACCCATAAGTATCCCAATAACCTAAAGGGCTCGATGACATCATAAATAAACAAACCTATTCCTATTGTACACCTTAGACATAGAGGTGTCTTGGTGATCACATAAGACACAATTCTAAAAAGAATTACCAAAAATATACTTTCGACCTATAAGTGTCCTAATAACCTAAGGGCTGGATAATGATATAAAATAATAATTATACCCTCCATAGGTAATTTAGACACCATAAGTGACTTAACATGCACAAATTACTAATAGATGTCTAAATTTTTTAAACTTGCATTTCATACCCCTATTAAAAGAGCAAGGAAATACAAAAAGTTTTAAATACTTCTATACCCCTCTAGAAGACCAGAGGAATGGTAGAAATATTCTTAAAACATCAAAACATTTTATTAACTCTAAAATGCAAAGTTTTCTAAATGATCCTAAACTTTGCAAATTTTGCAATTTACTTTCTATACAACATAAACACATAATTAAACACAAAGCTTATCATAAAAAATCATGGAAATCATATTAAAAATCACATAATCAATTCAGCCAAGCATATATGGCCTCAGAACAAAAATTTTATAATTATGCCTTATCCCTAAACTTTCTAAAATAAAAAAATGACCCCAAAATGAGGGAAAATGCATAAAACATATTCATATATATTAAGTAAACATGAAACACTTTCACAAGCATCCACAAACAATTGACCAAGCAAGGATGGCCTTGAAGCAAAATTTTTTATTTTTACAATTTAGTCTTTACTTAATAGAAAATCATAAATAAGCACCAAATACACCATAAAAATAATGGAAATCACACCAAAGTCACAATATGAATTCAGCCAGCATGGTTTTTTCATTAAAAAATAATTTTTCATTACCTATTTTCATAAATATTAATATAAATACATGTTATAATTTTTACTAAGCATAAATAAACATAAAAACATAATAAATAATCAATAAATCAATATAAATCAACATGAAAACATTAAAAAAATTACATAAACATATATACACGAAAAAAACAATATATATATACTAACAAACACAAGTAATCTGATTGAAAATTAAACTCTTTTTGGCAAAAATTAAATTTAACAACAAAATTGAGTAATTTTGACCACATCGATCATACTTGGTGTTTAAACATGAACCCAAATTCATAAGCCTAAGTATTCATTAGGCTTACAAAAATAAAGATTTAAACATAAAATAAATAAAAATAAAAATTTTTACAAGGAAAATTACCTAAAAAATTGAAAACCAAAAGGATTTTTATGTTTTTTGCATTTTCCTATAATAAAATGTTAAAGCCCCAAAATGTTGAAACCATGCATTATTTATAAGTAATAAAAGTCGGCCCAAGGCTAGAGAAAAGCTCTTGGTCGAATCCTAGTGGTTTTTACGATTTATTTTTGTGTTTTGTTTATTATTATTTTATTTTTCTTATTTTTTAGATTTTATTTTGATTTAAATTAATTACTTTTGTATTTTTATGGATTACATCATGCATGACATCCTTTAACTATAGAAATATGATAGAAAAAGAATTGAATTTGAATAAAAACAAATTATAGGGACAAATTGTAACAAATAAAAATGATGCATTCGAGGAATAAAATTTCACATAATAAATTTAATTAATAATTTACTCAAAATAAGCTTCTTGGGCTTGTTAGAAAATAAAAAATAGACTCGTTGGGCTTATTGAAAAATTAATGGGCTTATTGGGCCCATTAAAAAAATTTATAGGTTTTACGGCCCATGAAATGGATAAAAATAAAATTTAGTTGATAAAAAATAGAATTAATAAAATTACCATATAAAAATTCAAAAAATAATTTCAAAAAATTTTATGTGCAAGAAAAATGCAATTAAAAATTTTAAACTCATAAAATTTTATAAGTAAAACCCTTTTGAAAAAATTATTATTTCAAAAATACAAAACTCATAAAATAAATTAAATTTTTGAAAATTGATTTAATATGAATTTAATGAAGATATTGAAAAAATTTTAAAAATTATAAACCCAGACAAATCCCTCTAAAAAATTTACAAAGTAGAAAATTTTGCATTTGGGAAATGTAAAAATTTTAAAAATATGTTCAAATTCCATAAAAATGGATCTTATCTAACAAATTAATTAAAATATTTTTTATAAAAATGATAAAGATGAAACTTGAAATTCAAAACAAAATTTTATTTTTACCAAGAAAAATTTCACAAGTATAGTGGTTATGGTATCATGAAAAATTTAAATTCAAGCCCCAAAATTAAAACTTGATACCCCATGGTAAAAAATGTCAATAGAAATTTTTTCTTGAATATTTATGATTTTTTGGAATGAGTATCGACATATATACTGCACGAGCATTAATAAAAATATACGACGATCAACTTTGCAAATATTATGAAAAGTTCTTAAAAAAATCATAAAAATGGGAAATATGATTGTAAAGACATTTGCAAAAATAAATTGCAAAATTTCAAAAGTATATAGTTAAAAGCTAATTATTTTACCATGATATTCCTCTTTTTATACAAGATTTGTTCTCTACAACCTTTAAACAATAATTTTTCTATCATGTGCATTTGCAGCCATTTAAACACAACTAAATGGGTCTTGAAATTGTTCATTCCACTTGAAGAAAGTTTATCCTTACAAGAACAAGTGCCTAATTTCTGTCTCAGATATTTTTTAGACTAATAAGAGGGGGCCGAGACAAAATTAAGTGTCAATAGTTGCCCCTCTTTGGCCGCTCCTGAGAATCAAGAATAGGATAAAGACCAAATAGACATAATTTTTTTCAAGTTGTATAAGCCTTCTTACAAAAGGTTTTCTTTTTCTTACATGTATACATACATCAACTAGATTAGAAAAATGTAGGAAAACTCTACCAATCTTTCTGCTTATCTGAGCGAATTTACCTTAAATCTTACATCAGCTACCTTACAATAAGATCACATGAAGAGAATATCTTTTCCAAAGCTTTCTTCATCTACCTAACACAGGATGACATGAAAAGGTGAGCCTTTCTTATCTGTCTAGCACAGGATCACATGAGTTCTTTTTAAGCCTTTTTCATTTCCCTAACATAAGATCACATGAAAAAAGGATAGATTTCTTTAAATTCTTCTTCACCTACCTAACATAGGATCACATGAAAAGCCGATAGAATTCTTCAAAGCCTTTTTCACCTACCCAACATAGGCACAGCATCAAATAAAAAGGCGATAGATTTCTTCAAAGCCTTTTTCACCTATCTAACATAGGATTGTGTAAACAGGCAATAGATTTCTTCAAAGCCTTCTTCACCTACCTAACATAGGATTGCGTGAAGAGGTAATAGATTTCTTTAAAGCTTTTTTCACCTATCTAACATAGGATCACATGAAGAGGTGATAGATTTCATACATCATAAAGATTCTTATATGCCATTGAAACCTCATAAACCTAAGCCTCATTATCATTAATTTCTTTTCTTCTTGCTAGCTTCCTATTACAAGTTAAAGGGTGACTTGATCTCTACCCCTCGAATCCTTCTTCTAATCCTTATTTTAGAAATTTAGGAATCATTCAATTTTTTCTAAAAAAAAATCAAATATCAAATATTAAATATCAAATTATTGTTCATCAATTCAAAGAAACAACTTATGGAGTTGAATAAGCATATGCTCTAAGCATATTTACATACTTCCATTGAAGTTATGCGAAGTACACATATCATCAAAATTTTAGGATTTACAGAAAGAGATCAACTTCTCATTCTAACTTGAAAGAGAATTTATTTGATCAAAGTCTATGAATATTTGAAAATAATTTTAAACATGAATTTTCCAACACTAAGCATAATGGATATGCTATCTTTATTATGATGTTAAAGCTTTTTTATAATCGTTGATCACCATTCGAGACATCTTTAAATAAGGTAAGGGAATGAATTTAACAGCATAAATGGGGTGGCACTACTAAAATTTGTCTTAAAGAAATTGATATGACTAGGTCAAGGTTTATCAAGAGTAAGTTTAGGTGGATATTCTTATCATGGGAATTCATTGAAAGGTAAACAATCAAGTAATAACATCCTTTTAGTCTTCAAATACAATAGCCTAATAGGTGTTAAAATAATGCTAGTATACACCAAGTCTCAAAGGTTTAGTTTGAAAAGCCTATAGTAAGCATAAATTCCCAAGGTTAGGCATAAAAATTTTGGAAGGTTATTTTGAATTAAATTATTGTTAGGCATTTAACTTAACCTTTTATTGATGTTCTAAAATTTGTAAAGGTTTGTGATCATTTTTAAATTAGCAAGGAAGGGTTTTTTTTCTTTGATGGCTATCATTGCCAATTTAAGAGTAGTTCCATAGCTTTTAAGCTTGCTCCATCATATTATTGAGAACTCAAAACATCTAAAGAGGTGAATCCAAAAAAAGCTTCCTAAGAATGGTCTAACAGCTCAAATAGCTATGTTTGATCGAAATAGACTTTGTTAAGTACACAATGTAGGCCATGGTTCTTAGTTTAGAAAGAAAATGATGAATAGGCCTATATCAAATGTTTACAGGTAATTGAATCAAGGATCATATCTTTTAAAAAAGAGTTAAATCCAATATCTCTTTCAATACAAACAAAATTTCACTTCTTTATCTTTTTCGACTTTTTCATTTTTTTTTGCTTTTTTTATTTCTTTCATCATAGTTTTTTTCTTCATTCTTCATTTTGAAAGAATTTGAAATTTTCTTCATTCTTTACTTTAAACATTTGAACTTTAAATTTGAACTTTCTTTAGTGTTTATAATTTAACTCATGATATTTGACCTGTTCTTCTTGCAATTTTAGCTTAAAATTTGCTTGTTTTAATCTTGAAGCTTCGTTTCACTTACCCTGCTGTGGAGAGTGGTCCCTGATTAGGGTTTAAAGAAAGAAAATAAATTATCAGGCTCAAAAGTGACTACAAAAGGAATAATTTTTTGTTTTTATGAAAGGATAGAGAAAGACGATCATTTGTCATTTTAAGCAAAGCCATTTGAACTAGCAAGTATTTTGCTAGGGAAAAAGATTATTTTCTTTTTAAAATCATTTTGAGCACCTAAGTAACATGATGTTGCATTCAATTTTTAAAGTGTTAAGGTATGCCCCTAAACATTATTAGCTCTGTAGCCACCAATAGACTATGATTATGGTTGAGCCTTTGAGGGAGAAAATTGAATTGGTATAGAAAACATTGAATCTTATATTTTACATATCAGGTATTTAAAAAGGTTTTGTTTAGAGGAAAAAGAGATTTTTAGCTCATGGGATTTGGCAAAGTGTCATGAAAATTATGGCAAAAGATTATCCAAATGAAAGAGATTTCAGAATTATTATCATTATATTTTAACACATATCAAACTATCAATATCTAACTCTTTTAGGAGCATAACCCATTTATTTGACCTTCAAGAAATCTGTAGAAAAGAATATTTAGGTGTGAAAGTTTTATGGTTATGGAAGGTTCATGGTTAAATACCTGAACATTTAGGTGTGAAAGGTATATGGCCGTGAAAGGTACATGGTTAAATACCTAGGACAATCATATAAATGGAAGTGAAGGTTTTTTCTAAGAATATTCAACCTAATGGTTATCATCTACCAAAGAAAATTTTTTTAAGATGTTCTCATTATCCTATCTAAGGGAAATCGTTATTTACAGAATTCATGGTCAATAACAGTATGCACATTATTTATAGACCAAAATTTATTTTATAATTTGCAGTTTGTACAAAGAATTGTACAAAATTTTAAAGTTAAAATAGAAATTACCCTTGATTAGCGTATTACCATAAGGTAAATGATGCTTTTTCCCAGATAATCGACCACTAGCTCATCAAATTTTTTTGAATTGGCATCCTTAAAGCCTTGTATTTTGCTTTTCCCTTTAAGAATTACCTTTTTTATGATTTATTTATAAGTATATTTTGCCAACAAAGCTTTACCTTTGAATATCATTATCGAAGACTTGGAAAACTCTTAGATGGTTTGAATATCAGCATTAAAACTTTAAAAACACTTTTGGATGCATCAAATATCACATCAAAGCTTTTGAAGACATTTTTTTGAATGTTTCAAATATCATAATCGAAGCTTTTAAAAACATGCCTTCGAATATCACTATTGAAGATTTTTTTATGAAAAATATGAATGGTTTGAATATCACTATCGACCAATGTTCTTTTGAATGAAAAGTTTTGAATGCTTCGTATATCATCATCAAAGCTTTGTCTTCAAATATCAACATTGAAGACCTATTTTTCTAAATGAAAACTTTTGAATACTGCGAATGTTACCATCAAAGCCTATTTTTCTAAATGAAAATTTCTAAATGTTTTGAATAAGATCATCAAAGCTTTGTCTTCAAATGTCAACACCAAAGATTTTTTCGTGAACGAAAACTTCTGAATGATTCAAATATCATAATCGAAGCCTTGTCTTTGAGTATCACCATTGAAGTCTTTTTTTTACGTTTTTTTCTTTTTTCTTCTTTCTTTAACCCTAATTGATATTGTTACATCACCTTATTGTGACTTTCTGGGTTTGCATACTTTATTCAAACTTTTGTACAGAACCGTGATCTTTTTTAGCCCTTTTGAACTCTATTTTCTATAATAAGTTTGTTTTTCCCTATTTAATACCGATTAACATGCTCTACATTAATACTATTTTGATTCTTGATTTTACAACATTTTTGCTAACTAGTAGCATAAACATTAGTTGTTGGGTGAAAGAAGTGGATACAATCCATCCTTTTTTGCAACTGTTAAAGTTGTTAAATAATGAAAGGTTAAGGATGAAGACACAGTTCGAATGAATTTCCTTGTTTTCTTGACTTTTTATGGTCTCGGCTTCCATCGACTATGACTTTGTTAACACCAACAGATCTAACTCTATTTCATCCCATGTACTATTTATTGCCCTTTGGTCAACATGCACATGTATTATAGGAGTGGCTCCTAAATGTTAAGCATTTTGAGGTGATTGCCTTTCCGCTTATACCTTTTTTATCCCTGACAGAAGTGTTGGTATGGCTTGACTTTTGTGGAGACCTTTATATTTTAGTTCTATGTTACTTCACCTTGAATAGAAAAAGCTTTAAATTAGTTTGTGCAAATAGGCATATGCCTTGCCGATATTAAGTTTTATCATCATGCTTGTATGGTTGTTAATGAATGGAAAATAAATGTATGTATAAATAGATCAATGAATGAATAAGGTAGCATTTACTAGAATGTATTGGGTGCCAAACAATTGGCTAGGTGTGACTCATGATTTAACACCATTGCTTTTGCAACCAAAACTCTTTGATTTATTCTTTCTTTGTTGGCATACAAAATCATGTTTAAATCATTCAAATAGTAACAAAAAAGATAGCTTAAACACTTCCTATTCCTAAGGAATCATTGCAAGTTCTTATCATTCTTTTTTAACCCTATATTTATAAAGCCAACCTAATTGCCAAAAGGTTATCTGCATGATACCTAGATTGTTCTAGATATTTAGTGCTTCTTGAAATGCAACGAAAGTTTAGAAGCAGCGTTTGATATTAGTTTAACTTGGATTACACTAGCATTGAATAGCTTTTGAACTTTCGTTTTGAAGGTATGGCATGTTTCTATTGAATGCCCTCGTATTCCTGTGTGGTATTTTACAAGGTTTATTAATGTTATACCATTCAAGATAAAAGGGTTGGTATGGAAGAACATATTTGAGAGCAACAAGCTAATTTTGGAGCAAAAAAGAGTACACTTCTGCATAAGTTAGTGGAATTAAATCAAATTGATAATTCAATCATGGTTTTTTTTAGTACGAGTTTTAAAGATGATAAAATAGTGCTAGGAAATAGGGTTAGCAAGTAAATTAATTTGTATAGGTGTGGAATTGGGTGGCTTTATTTCAATCATGTAAATACACCATGGATTAGAATCTTTATCTAGCGATACACTTGATTGAGCCTTTGAGTCTTCAAGTGCTAATGGGTTAGTTGTAGAAATTGGTGGCTCTTTGGGATCACCCAGAAGATCTCTGATGATTTTTGTTAATTTGAACAATTGTTCCTGTATCTTTCATGTTCCATTCCTTTGATTATTTCCTCTCATTTCTTGAACCTATTTATCAATCCATCGAGCTGATTTTTCATTGTTTGAATTTCATTTCTGTGCACTTCTTCAATGGATTCCACCGTATCATCCATTTCTTGATCCTTAAAAAAATACAATAAATGGTATAATTTTAGTATATTGTAAAAATTATGTATGCATAAGCATATAAAAATATAAACTTTGTAAGTGTAAAAAGAGATGCGTGAATTTAGAAGTTTCCATGGAATATGGATGTCATGCCAAAAATTATGAAAAATCCTTCATAGTATAACAAATTAATACAAGAAATAAATAAAAGTAAAATGTATCATAGTAACACAACATACACTTATTAATATCATACAAATCCAATTACAAGAGTAAAAGGTTAGAGGCATTCCCCATGTGTACCTAATTTGGTATCCTCTAAAACTAGGTATAGCTCTAACTAGGTGAGTCTTCTATAGTTCATTTCATGAAGTTTGGGTTGCATGCCTAAATATGTTCCCAAACTGAACCTTAAGTCCAGAAAGAACTGACAAGTTACCCTAATCTTTACCTATTATGGGTTTACGTTGAAAGGGTTCAATTTGAATGAGAGTTTTTTCTATTCCTATAACAAGGCTAGCACCTTGAGCAGGCATAGGAATTTACACTCAATATGCTTTTCACTACCCAAATAGAGGCTAACATGTCAGAAGCTAGAACTACTTTTCCCCATCCTAAAATATTGGGTAACCTATGGCCTTTCCATAAAGTTGGAGGAAAATCTAATGCATATGCATGTGCATAGTATGTGCAGGGAATAAACTTACCTTTTATGACTTAACTCATTTTAAAAATAATAAAAACACCTATCCTAAGCTCCCCTAGAAATAATGCTGTAAGGAAGACAAGAGATTTAATACTAGAATAAAAGTTTTTGTTTTCAAAATATTAGGAATCATAGTTAAATATGGATTGAAACTGAATTAATCAAAAATTAGTTAACAAGTAATTAATTTTAGGCCTGACTCTCTAGCCTATCCACAATGGAGTCGACATGATATAACAACATGGCTCGGATACTAATCCTGACCTGCCTAAGTTAAAATGGCGGATGTACCTTTTATTCCAATAGATATATCTATAGGTCATTATTTTTTTTCTTTTTAGGGGCCTATATCATTATTATTATTTTTATTTTTTGTGTCAGGGGACTAAGTTGTTTTGATAAATCACTTACTCAACTTAACCTTAAATAGTCATTATAAAACAACCATTTATTTTATAGTCACCACCAATCTTTTTATTTTGGTCAGGTGAGATTGATCACTTGTCGGAGTTCATATTTCAAGGGTTACGAAACCCATAAAAATAAATTTTGAAGTCTGAATACTAGAGATTGTATGAAAGGGTCCAAAAGTTTGTTACAATCATAAGTAAGGATTGACCTTCTCGTGATACTCGGCAATCTATACCTTATTAATCATGTGATAACATAAATTTGATTTTTATTAAATTTCAATATTCGATATTTAATTATAATTCCCACCTGTCAAAATTTTCATAAAATAAATTTATTATTTCGTATAAAAATTAGGTTTTTAATGTTTTTGAAAATAAAAACATTTTATGCACTCTTTCGAAGAACTAGAAAAACACGAAGGTTTTTATTATTCTTTTTCATATCCCGCTAGAAAATTGGTGGAATATAAGAGGTTTTAAGAAATCAAAATATCTTTTACAACCCACTAAAAGGTCGGAGGAATACAGAAGATTTTATTTTTTCAAAATTTGAAAAATCCTGTTTTCATTTTTTTAAAAGGATATGCCATTATTAAAATAATCAGTAAAACCTCTCTCATATGCTAGGAGAAATTCCATGTACTATTTTAATAGACATTGCCTTCATTTGCAAAGATTTCAATTTTATTTAAGTAACAATATAAAATTTCATTAAGGTTCGATTTAAATGAAATGTACTAAATTTGACTCTAAGGATCCTAAATTGGTCAAAATAACCAACGTGTCCCCTAAAGTACACCTATGATATAAAAGTATCCTAGTGACCCTAAAAGACTCGACTCTAGAATAAACTAATGAAATGTCCTTAAAGAGTACCTTTGACATATAAGTATCCTAGTACCCTAAAAGAGACTAAAACTTTCTAGAAAAATAAGCCTATTCCTACTGTACACCTTCTGAGTATCCTAGTGATCATATAAAACTTGGTTCTAACATAAATTACTAAAATACCCCTAAGGTCTACTTTTGACATAGAAGTATCCCGATAACACCAAAAGACCCAATAACTTCACAAAAAGATAAACTTTTCCCTTTTATATGCCTTTGACATATAAGTATCTTGGTGATCATAAAGGTTTAAGTTTTAAGAAAAATTACCAAAACATACTTAGGGTGTACTTTTGACCTCTACGTATCTCGATAACCTAAAAGGCTAAATGGCATCATAAATAAGCGAACCTTTTCCTACTATACATCTTTGACATAAAAGTATCTCAGTGATCACATGCGACTTGATTCTAGGGAAAATTACCAAAATACCTTTAGGGTGTACCTTTGACCTATAAGTATCTCAGTAACCTAAAGGGCTCGAAAATGATATAAAATGACAATTATACCTTTTGGCGATAATTTAGACACTAAAAGTGAGCTAAAATACATACATTGCTAATAGGCTTGTAAAATTTTCAAAATTACATTTTTTTACCCCCACCAAAAATCGGAGGAATATGAAATGTTTTAAATACTTCTACACCACTCTGAAAGACCGAAGGAATGCTACCAATACGCTTATAACTCTAAAATGCAAGGTTTTTCTAAATGAACCTAAACTTTGTAAACTTTGCAAGTCAGTACCTATCAACAGAAAAACATAATTAAACACAAAATTCATTATAAAAAATAATGGAAATAATATCAAAATCACATAATCAATTCGACCAAGCATTTATAGCCTTAGAAAATTTTTTTTGCAATTTTGCAAATAGTCCCTAAACTTTTTAAAATTATAAAATGAAAGTAAAATGGTGGAAAATGCATAAAACAGATTCATACAATACTAAATAAACATGAAAACAGTTTCATAAATATGCATAAACAATCGATCACGAATAGATGGCCTGCAAACAAAATTTTTATTTTTGCAATTTAGTCCTAACATAATAGAAAATCATAAATAAACACCAATACATCATAAAAATAATGGAAATTAAACTAAAAGTCAGTATGAATTTGGCTAACATGGCTTTTCTCAAAAGAAAAATTTTTTTCATCACAAATTTTTATAAATATTAATATACATACATGTTATAATTTTTAATAACCATAAATAAGCATTAAAACATTATAAATAATGAATAAATCAATATAAATCAACATGAAAATATTAAGAAAAATTACATAAACATATATACATGAAGATAACAATCTATATACAAACAAACATAAATAATCTCAACAAAAATTAAACTATTTCTAGCAAAAATCAAATTTAACAAGAAAAATGAGTAACTTTGATCATAGCCATCCTACTTGGCCTTTAAACATAAACTAAAATTCATGAGCACAAGTATTCGTTAGGATTATAAAAAATGAAGATTCAAAAATAAAATAAACAAAAATAAAAATTTTTATAAGTAAAATTTCCTTAAAAAGCTTTAAAACCTAAAGGACTTTTATGTTTTTAGTGATTTTTTGTAATAAAATGTTAAAGCCCCTAAAATGTTGAAATCATCCCCTATTTCTAAGGGATGCAAGCTAGCCAAGGGCTAAAAAAAAGCCCTTTACCAAATCCTGGAGGTTTACTGGATCTATTTTTTATTTTATCTTATTTTTCTTATTTTTTAGATTTTGATTTGGTTTAAATTAATTATTTTTGTCATTTTGTAGATTACATCATGCATGACATCATCAAACTCAAGAAATATGAAGGAAAAAGAATTTAATTTGAATAAAAACAAATTATAGGGACTAAATTGTAACAAATAAAAATTATATATTCAAGGAATAAAATTTCACATAACAAATTTAATAAATAATTTAGTCAAAATATGCTTTTTAGGCTTGTTAGAAAATAAAAATGGACACATTAGGCTTATCGAAAAATTAATGGGCTTATTGAGCCCGTTAAAAAAATTATAGGTTTTAAGGCCCATGAAATGGAAAAAATAAAATTTTTAATTAAAAATAAAATTAATAAAATTTCCTGATAAAATTTCAAAGAGGAACCTTTGAAAAATTTTATGTGCAAGAAAAAGGCAATTAAAAATTAAAACTCATAAAATTTTACAAGCAAAACCCTTGTAAAAGAAAAAATTATTATTTTAAAAAATGCAAAACTCATAAAATAAATTAAATTTTCAAAAAATAATTTAATATGAATTTAGTGAAGATATTTAAAGAATTTCAAAAATTATAAACCCAAAAAAATCCCCTAAGAAATTTGTGAAATAAAAAACTTTGAATCTTTGAGGCAAGAAACTTTGAAAAATATGTTCAAATTTTAAAGAAATGAATTTTGTATAACACATTAATTAAAATATTCATTTATAAAAATGATAAAGATGAAAACTTAAAATCCGAAACAATTTTTACTGAAAAAATTTCACAAGTATGGCACTTGTGGTACCATGAAAAATTTAAATTTACGCCCTAATTGACAACTTGATACCTCTTGGTAAAAAAGCCGATACAAAATTTTCTTTAAATATTTATGATTTTTTGAGGTAAGTATAGGCATAAAAACTGCACAAGTATCGATCAAAATGTATAACAGTTAACTTCCCAAATTTTACAAAAATTTTTTAAAAAAATTCTTAAAAATTGAAAATTTGATCATAACAACATCCACAAAAATAAATTTCAAAATTTCACAAGTATAAAATTAAAAGCTAATTATTTTACCTTGATATTCATCTTTTTATATGAGATTTGTTCTCTATGACCCTTGAAACAATGATTTTTCTCTCACGTATGCGTGTAGCCATTTAAACACAATTAAACGGGTCTTGAAAATGTTTATTCAACTTGAAGGAAGTCTACCCCTGCTAAGACAAGTACATAATTTTCTATATCATATATTTTTTGGATTGATAGGGAAAGGGCTTGGACAAAATTAGGGTCAATAAGGGTTTTGATGGAATCATAACTTGAAGAAGCTGAATAGGTTAATGACCAATATGAACAGCTTAATCTCATTAAAGAGAAAATGATAGAAAGCTATTTGCCATGGGTAAATGTGCCAAAAGTATATGATGAGAGCCCATAACAAGAATATCTATTCTCGTTAATTTCGAGAAAGTGACTTAGACAAATCCTCTTAATCCACAATGGTGCTTAGGAAAAATGGAGCCTAAATTAGGAAAAGTCATACATAATGAAATGTATATACTTCAGAAGAGCCTTAAGCTTAGCTAAAATGGATGGTGATGACTAGCCAAAACTTTTCAACTCAGACTTTGTTGAAAAATACTATGCCCAAAAGGATTTTAGAATGAAAACCTGAAAAGGGCATCTTATCATTTTCTTCGTCTTCCTTTTCCAAAAAAAAAAATAAAAACCTCGATTGAAAACCAAAAATGTGCCCAAACAAACAAACCCACTTAAGTTGAAAGCCCAAGAGT
>JBBYHO010000006.1:6277663-6371595 GCA_038382025.1 Adansonia gregorii
AAAAAAATAAAAACCTCGATTGAAAACCAAAAATGTGCCCAAACAAACAAACCCACTTAAGTTGAAAGCCCAAGAGTATGGCTTAAATAACCAAAGCTTACCCTTGCCTAGATCTAAACATACTCGACCATTATAGCCTACATCTACTCAGTATACAGTTCCATGATCAAAGCACTAATTCATAGCCTGGTCCAACTATTCTACACTGACCTATCTAATAAAATCTCATTCTTACCCAAATTTGGAAGAAAAAAGAGGTACCGACCTAACCCCAGCATAACCATTACATCATAGGCAATTTGAAGAATCTTCTTATGGGTTAGCCAACATTGAAGGACTAATATCTAAGAAAGGTCTTTAGAAGTGCTGAGTAGAAGATTCATGTCATTAGCATTAAGGCCTTGCTACCTAAAAAACTATTCTTGAATCTTTTATATCTCAAAATCTTTCATGATCTCGGATTTTGTCATAACTTGTACTCTTTTCTTTTGAATGGAATAACATTACTTTATTTCTAGCAATATCTTTCTTAACCCCTACATTCCATGTGCATCATAAGTACCATTTAATTGATAATGATTGATAAATGAACAAAACTGAAAACCAGATTTCCAAAAATTACTTCAAAAAAAAATGAAAGCTTCATAGGAACCTTGTGTTTCATGTCTAAATACAAAAATGAAACTTGGAACCACAGCCAATCTTGCCCTCAGATCTTTTTATCCTTAATATATATATTTAAAACCTTTTTCCTAGTGCAAAGGTAAATGGCAAAAATTGCTTTTTCACTTATTATCAAAGCACTCAAAATTTAGATTCGTTTGTCTAAACCACTAAAGGAATATGAAAAGTTTTAAAAATCAAAATGTCTTTTGCACCCCAGTAGGGAGCTGAATGGATACAAAAGATTTTATTTTTCCAAAAAAAAAGAAAAAAATTTTGATTTTTTTATATTGAAAAAAGGTATCTTTTTGCTTAAAATAATCATAAAGTGAACTCTATACTCTGGTATTCTCATCTATGGATTATTTGAACTCGGGGATGTTGCCTTGATTTTGTAAAGCATCATATTGTATTAACGATAATAAAAACTTACCCTAGACACCCTTAAAGTGTGCCTTCGACATAAACGCATCCTAGTCACTCTAAGGACTTGGCTTTAAGGTATATTACTAAAATATCTCTAAGGTATGCCTTTAACGTCTAAGTATCCTAGTAACTTAAAGGATCAAATATCATTATAAAAATAACAAACCTATTCTTACTGTGCACCTTCAACATAGAAGTATTCCAGTGATAATGTAGGACTTGGTTTTAATTTAAATTACTAAAATGCCCTTAAAATTTACCTTCGATGCTAAGGTATCTTAATAAGCCTAAAGGACTTGATATCATTATAAAAGGGTAAACCTATCCCTATTATGCACTTTTGACCTAGAGTATCCTAATGATCATAAAAGACTTGATTCTAGAAAAAATTACCAAAATACCCCTGAAGTGTACATCCGACGTAGAAGTATCCTTGTAACTTTAAAGAACTCTAAAATGATGCATAATGACTATTTTACCCTTGATGGTTAATTTATACATTAAATTTGACCTAGAATGTAAAATTTACTGGTAAGTCCTTAAATTTCTCAAAATTGCATTTTAGCTCAAAATGGCAAAAAAATACTAGAAATATTCTTAAATGACCAAAATACCTCAGATGGGTACTTTGGCATACGAAATAACCATTTTGACCTTACGATACATGTTTTTTTCCAATAGATACCAAATTTTTACAACTTTACTATTTGGTCTTTATACAAAAAAAATTAAAAAACATAAAATACAACAAAATTAACATGGAAAACATATAAAAAATCACATGAAAGGTTCGGCCAACTACCTTTGGCCTTGGAACCATTTTCTACCTTTTTGCAAACAAGTCCCTAAACTTTTTTAAAATTACAAAAAGGTCCTAAAATATTAATAATATGTGGAACATATCCAAACATGTTGAAATACATGAAAACAACCCTAAAGGTCTTAACTTAAATTCGGCCAAACTTTGATGGCCATGGAATAATTTTTTCAACTTTGTAATTTAGTCGCTGTAATTTCTATTATTCCTAAATAACCTAAAAAATTAAAAAAAATCACCAAATCACTTATCCATGATTTGGCCAAGCTTGGAATCACCCTTCCAAGGCCTTTAAAAGTTTGGAAAAATTATTTTTAGGTCCCTAATAATTTTTAGACATAACAAAATAATCTAAACTATCATAAAATCAAGACAAAAGTTTATTCCAAGAACACTATCATATCTGGCCAACCTTCATAGCAATTGGAAAAAAAAAATTTCATCACATAATTTCATAAATATCAATATAAATACATGTCATAATTTTGGGCTTATTGAAAATAAACAAAATTAGGCTTGTTAGGCTTGTAGACATTGAAATAGACTTGATGAAAAACTAAAAATGGACAGAGAAATCTCATCGGGCTTATGGAGAATGAAATGGGTTTATTAGGCCCATTAAAGAAATTTGGCCGAAAATAACAAAAATAAAAATAATAAAATTTTCTTAAAAAAATTCCAAGTGATGAATTATAAAAGAAATTTTTAAAAAGTCTTACCTGTAAGAAAAAGACAATTAAAAATCTAAAACTAATAAAATGTTATAAGAAAAACCTTCATTAATGAAATTGTTATTTGAAAAAAATGTAAAACTATAAAATAAATTGAATTTTCAAAAATTGATTTAATATGAATAATAAAGGTATATGAAGAATTTTAGAAATTATAAACTTAGAAAAATCCTACCAAAAAAATTTATAAAGTTGAAAACTTCATATTTTAGAACTAAAAAATTCCTAAAATAAATCCAGCTTGAGAAAAATGAGTTAAATTTAATACCTTACTTAAAATATTAATTGTTGAAAATAATAAAGATAAAAACTTGAATTTTGGAACAAGTTTTACAAAAAATATTTTGCAAGCAAAAGCTCACAGTGTAGTGAAAAATTCAAAATTAATTAATAAATTTGTTAACTTCATGCCTAGTGGTATTAATGCCAATAAGATTCTTTTTGAATATTTTTTATTCTTTACAATGCATGTCGACATAAATACTACACCGGTATTGGTAGAATATGTGATAATGGACTTTTTAAATTTTACAAAAAAATCTCCAAAAATTTATAAAACTGGGAAATTTGACCATGATACCATCTACAAAAATGAATTTCAAAATTTCAAAAAGAATAAAATTAAAAACTAATTTTTTATCTTTATGTCCTTTTTATCCAAGAGCAACTTTCAAAATGGCACGTCATATGCACCTACAACCATTTAAGAAAGAGTAAAAATGTCATGTCCTATCCACTGGAAGATAGTCTACCCTCATCAGGCCTACCGAGTTCTTGGTCTCGAATATTTCTAGACTATTAGGAAAATAAGCCTGAAAAAAGTTAGGTGTCTATAGCTACCCTTCTTTAGCCATTACTAAGCATTAAAAATAGGGAAAAGACTAAATAGGCATGATTATGTCTAGGTTATGATAAGCTTTTTTATAATTTTTTTTTATTAATATACATATACATATACCTTTACATTTTGCTTCTATGTAGGCTCACTTCATTAGGTTTCTACTTAATCAATTGCATTAGGCTTTCATATTTTAGTGCCAATTTCGACTAGGCCATGGCCATTAGCTGCTTTTTGGCTTATTCATTTTATATGCCAATTTTGACTAGGCTAAGGCCATCATCTACTTTTGGGCTTTTTAATATCTTTCTTCACCTACCATTCATAAAATACTGTAAAGAGGCCATTTCTTGTGTCAATTTCAACTAGGCCAAGGCTATTGTCTGCTTTTATGCTTTTTCGCCTACCTTTCACAGGATCACTTTAAAAAGCCATTTTGTGCCAATTTTACAGGGATAGAGTCATCAGCTACTTTTAAGCTTTATGCCAAGTTTGACTAGGCTGAAGCCTTATTTATTTTTGGGTTTTTCAATAGCCTTCTTCACTTACCCTTCATGAGATCATGTGAAGAGGCCATTTTTTGTGTTAATTTTGACAGACGTAGAACCATCAGCTATTTTTAAGCTTTATGCCAACTTTGACTAAGCCAAGCCCATTATCTACTTTTAGGTTTTTCAAAAGCTTTCTTCATATACCTTTTACAGGATCATGTGAAGAGGCTATTTTACTTCATTGATTCGTAACCAAGTTAACTTAAAGCTTTTTTCACCTATCTTTTACAGAATTAAATGAAGAGCCTATTTTTTAAAATCTTTTTTAAAATATTATTCATGGAATCAAATGAAGAGTTGATTTTCTTAAATCTTTCTTCACCTATTATTTAGAATCAAATGAAAAGGCTATTTTCTTAAATCCTTCTTCACCTATCCTTCATGAAATCGATTAAAGTAGCCATTTCACTTCATCGGTTCCTAACCAAATAAAATTGAGTTAAAGCCTTCTTCACTTATCCTTCAAGAAATCGAATGAAAATGCCCTTTTTAAAACTTTTCTTCACCTATCTTACACAAAATCACGTAAAGAGGTCATAAAATTCAAATATCATAAGAATCAATCTTCTTACATGTTGGTAAGGCATTAATGATCTGAGCTCACTATTACGAATTTATTTTCTTTCTGATTTTTCATATATTAGATTGATTTGAGCCCCATTGATACCAAATCTTTGCTTTTAATTTCTACATATTGGCGATCAATCTAAGCTTTATTATTATCAATTTCTTTTTCTTGATATGATGGTGAGGCCTTGTCAATCTAAGCGTCATTATTTTTTAACTTTTTTTTATTCGATACGGTAGCAATGCTTCATCCATTTGAACACCAGTTTTTTTTTTGCTTGATGAGTTGCTATTGAAAGAGTGATTCGATTAAAGGTGATCTCATATTTACCCTATGAAGCCTCTTTCCAATCTTGATTTCAGAAACAGGAAAAATTATTCAATTTTTCCTAAAAAGCATCAAATATAAAATGAGTGTTTATGAATTTAGAGATACAACTTATGGAATTGAATAAGAGTTGACATTTCATTGCTAGCAGAACATTTACATACTTTCATTAAAATCATAAAAAGTATTGTAATTCATCTAAATTACAGGATTTATGAACTGAGATCACTTTTTCATTCTAACATGGAAAAAGATCTACTTGATCAAAATCTATGGAAATTTCAAAATTATTTCTAATATAAAATTTTAAATATCAAGGATAAAGGATATGCCATAATATTAAGGCTTCCTTATGATAGATGATCACTAGTTGGGATATGAATGAGGTGATAATTGACTTTAAGGGCATAAATAATGTGGCGTTCTAAAATTTAACTTGAAGGAATTACTATAAGAAAGTCAAAGTCTACCATGATCAAATTCAAACACGTATTCTCTTTATGACAATTTCTTAAATGGCCAACAATTAAGTTATTACATCCCTTTAATCTTTAAATACAATAACTTAATAGGTATTAACCCAATGTTAATAAACACTAAGCTTGAGTCATTTTCTAGGGTAAGGCATGAAGGTTCTGAAAGGTCATTTTGAAAGGAATATTTGGCTTTCACTTAATTATTTGCTTATTATGATTCAAGGCCATAAAAAAATAAAGTTTAAAAAGGCTAAAAGAAAATCATGATTCTGCATGAAAATTTTTGAGAAAGTTAAATTGAGTATATTAATATCATTTAAAGGCCAAAGAAAGAGATAATGGGGAAATATGGTTCATAAAATTTTCAATCAATAGCTAAAATAAATTGATAAGTGTAATGATTGCTTAATGATTGAAAAACCATATCACTTAATGATCTGCACCTATCCTAAGACCCCTATGATGATTATTTCTAATCCATTCATATTAGTTTATGAGCATTTATAAAGCCTAAAAAGTTTGTTTTAGACTGATTTTTTTGGGGATTTCACCCTAGAACTTTGTTTATTTTTTATTCTTTTAACTGATTGCCCTATTATATTCTCAAAGCATTAAAAATCATCTCAAATAACTACGTTTGATCAAAATGGACTCTATAGGTATGTAACATAGGCCATGGTTCATGGTTCACAAAGACAAGGATAAATAGGCCTAAATATTCTATTTGAGGGTAGTTGAATCAATGATCATTTTCTATAAAAGAATTCCCATATGCCATATCTTCTAAGACAAAGCACATTCATTTCTTCAATCTTGCTTTTCATTTCCTTTGCTTTTCTCTATTTTTGTTTTACTTCTTCATTTTTCATTCTGAAAAAACTTAAGACTTGTATTTTCTTCATTTTTTGCTTTAAAGGAACTTCAAATTTGAACCTTTTTTTAGTCTTAACCTTTGCTCTGTGACTTTCAAATATGACTTGCCCTACCTGATTTTAATGTTTCACTTCACTTACCCCCCAGTGTGGATGGTGATCTTTGATTGAGGTTTAATGAAAGAATAAATTCTTAGGCTCAAAAGGGATTGCAAAAGGAATAATTTTCTATATTTGTGAAAGGATAGAGAAAGATAGCCATTTGTTATTTCAAGCAAAGCCATTTGAACTAACAAGCATTTCGCTAGGAAAAAAGATGATTTTCTTTCTGAAATAATTTTGAGTATCTTAATAACATGATATTGTAAATAAAAATCTTTTTTTACTTAAATAATGCCCCTTAATATTATCAGTTCCATAACCATAAACAAATTTTAACTTTTGGTTGAGCTTTTAAGAAAATCAAATTAGCATGGGAAAATCTTAAATTTACATTTTATTTATCAAACATCAGATTAAAAAGGTTCTACTCCAAAGGGAAAGGTGTTTTTGGTTCATATTTGTTCTTATTCTTCCTAGATCACGGATTTAGCGAAGTGTCATAGAAGTTGTGGCAAAAGCTTATCCAAATGAAATAAGGAGGTGACAAAATTACTTTTGTTATTTTAACACATGTTGAACAATTGACATTTGAATCTTTTAAAAGCATAACCCATTTGTTTGACCCTCAAGAAATTCAAAAAGGGAACATTTGGGTGTGAAATATCTAACATTGTTAAAAGTCTATGGTTAAATGTATAGGACAATCATACAAATGAAAATGAAAAACCTTTATAAGAAAGTTCAACCTGATAGCGATCATCTACCAAAGAAAAAATTTCCAAAATGTTTCCAGTATCTTAAATAATTCATGGTTTATGACAAAATAAAAAATGCTTATTTATAAATTTCAACATTTACAATGTTAAAAAAAAGATACAAAGTCTTAAAGTCAAGATAGAAACTGCTTATGTTTGGCATATTATCATAAGGTTATTGACTCTTAAGTCAGCCATTCTTGATAGGCATCCACTAGTTTTTAGAATTTTATTAGATTAGCATCCTTAAAAGCTTCTACTTTGATTTTGAATGCATTGCAATTTTCTATGGAGTGGCCTTCAATTTCTTGATGATATTCATATTTGATGCTTAAGTTATACCATTTTGTGTATGGAGATTTTTGAGGCTTTGTTAGGGTAGTGGAGATCATCTGATTTTAAGAGAAGAAAGACAAGAGATCGTATAGGAAATCGACAACGCATGATACACTTTTTTCTTTCTTTTTTTTTCTTTTCCTTATTAATTGTCTAAACTAAGTCCCAGGTTTCTTTGTTTTTTACAGCTTTGAGTTGAAAAAGTTTGAGTAAAGGGCTGTAGGATATGGGAATATGCTTGTTGACGCCATTGAGTAATGAAAGGATGGGAACAAGGACACAATCTAGATAAATCTCCTCGCTTTCATGACTTTCTATGATCTTGACTTCTATCGACCATGATTTGTTAGCATTTATGGATAGGATCACTTTCTCGTCCTACATATGCCACTTGGCTAACATCATGATTCTTTTAGTTTCTATGCCATGTTTAATTTTATCTAGAACAAATACAATGTCTGCAAACTTAGAGAAAGAATTTTCAACCAATTTGTCATAGTATGGATGTGGCAGAGTATAAAAAAATAAGCATGAATTTCTCTATTAGTAAAGAGTGATTAGATGCACGAAGCTGCATCCTGCCATCTACAAGCACATTCTTTGACACTCTCATTGGATTTATTTTCCCATTTTTTAGAGAATCCCTTGATCTGGAGCAATTTCCAACCTGTGCTCATATTATTGTAAAAGCATTTGAGTCAAATCCCTCTATGTGCACACTTGGTCCCTTTTTTATTGGGAGTAAGATTTTAGAGCTACCCCAGTTAAACTTTTAAGAAAAATATAGACAAGTAATTTTTCATTTTTGGTAAACTTGACTATTTTGCTATAATGCATCATCAAATGTGCTTTGAGGCATATGAGTTTACCATATTTTTTGAACTTTGGAATTTTAAACTTTGGTGAGATAACTAGATCTAACATTAACAAAAGTTCTCTGATAGTTTCAACTCTCCTTTACTTTTAACAGCCCAAATCCTTTTGTTTAATTGGTCAAGCTTTTGCATTTTTAAGCTCTACACCATTTTTAATAAGCCTTCATATAGAAGTTTTGAATCAGAAGTTCCAACAGGGCTTCCAAGGCCTGCATCATGCTATGGGATTATTTGTGAATTTCTTTAGCCAAAGATTTGCTTTTATGTAGACCTTTCCCTCTTGTCAAAGTTAAAGACTATTAAATCCTCTTTCACGGTGATGGTTTTTGCATTTATCCCTTGTAACAAGGCATCAAGGTTGATATAAATAGCTAGTAGCAGATTGTTTGTAGGCATTTTTATATATTTTGGGTATTGGTCATCTATATATCTTGAACATTAACCAATGACCCTTTTGCTTGTACTTTTCTAGATAATCTAACAGAAGTACAGGCAATACTCTTTGAGTATTGTAAACTAGTTCCATTATCATTTGTGCTTGCATTTCTTCTTGTTGTGTAGTATCTTCCATTTAGTAATTCATGTTATTTAACCTTAAAATAGGGAAAAAACTTAAACAAGTTTACATAAATATGTATGTATAGGTACTCCTTATTATTGCTTTCTTTGGTCAATCTGAATTGGGAATGTGCTCGACTTAAAAATATATGGTCTTTGGTCAGAGCCTTTGAGTTTTTCCTTGTCAAGATTTGGATTAGGCATGATAATATGAATGGGAGAGAGACTGTTGGACAAATCTTCATCCAACTAATCTTGGAAAGTCATAATGAATTAAGCATAAATTTGGAGTCGCCATTGACCAAATTGGGCTAAGCACGATCAGATGCCTATTGAAAATAATATCTTGAGTTACAAAACTCAAAATATTGATTTCTCAGTCTAAAAGGTTCAAAGATTTTTTAGTTGGGCTCAAGAGTTGGTATTGTATGAGGAATGATTAGCATCCCCACGACACCCAAAATCGATACCTACTAACTATATCTCAGTATGGTTTTAGTTAAATTGATTCCATTTGGTCATTATCTAGATATAATCCCTTTTAATGTATGAATCCTTATGAAAACTATGAATTTGGGTCTTACAAAAAATTCATACCACCTATGTGCCATAAAAATATAAGGAACATAAGGATTTTTAACAAAAACAATCTTCAAATTAAATTTTGAAATTCAAATATCCTGTTAGGCACTTGAGAGATATTGACATAGAAAATTACCTTATAAGATTTTTCAAAAACAAATTCGAGAGAGAAAATTTGAGTTTTTTGTATGAAAAATAAGGTTAAAGCATCCCCTCAGAGAGGTAAGGTTGGAGTATCCCTATGAATGAAAAGTTTTGATATTTTAGGGAAATAATTATGAATCTTGAATAAATTCAAGAGAGAAAACTCTAGTTTTTAATGGAAAATGAGGTTGGAATATGCTCTTAAAGGGGGGTTAGAGTATCCCTAAAGATGAAATTTTTTTATGTTTTAAAAGACAAAGTATTTTGAAAATAAAAAACCAAAGATTTTTGTGTTAGACCTTGATCTGAGCTTAAAAGGCTGGAGCCAATCAGATGCATTTCAAGAAGTTCAAACGTCTCAATGATGACAACTTGGAATATTAGGTTAATTTTAATTCTACAACATTATGCTATCTCTCTTCTCAAATATATTTTGGGTTCATCTAAAAGCTTTAGGGGTTAAGCGAGGTATCATTAGAAAGGTAACTTGATGATAACTAATATAAAGATATTTAAAAACCTAGAAAAGCACTTTCTAGGTGGAATTAACTTTTGGAGTTAGGCTTGTTTTGAATCTAGTAGCAGGTAAAGAGAAAGGGCATAATGGATTTTGAAAAATCGTGTCAGGCTTATGTAAAATCATTAAATCCTAAACAATACATTTCCAAAAAAAAAATTTACTAATTCTTTGGGAAAATATTTAAATAATATAAAAAATCATCTAATAGGCTAAAACATCCGGAATAGAATGTAATACATTAGTTTTAGGGTTCTAAATAGAAAAGGTTTAAAAAATCATAACTCTTTTTTCGAGGATGATCCGAGGGCAAACAAGACCCTTTTGGAAATATAATTTGATGCACTTCAAAGGAAAATAAAACAAACTCTAAAAAATATTTATGCTTCAAAAATAATTTTTTAAATTGGACTATAGTGGTATTGAGCAAAAATAGGGGTTATTCGATTATATTTGGGTTTCTTTGTGTCAAACTCGAGCCATAAACATCTAAACGTCCATGACACATAAAAAAATGAGTGAAATGGCATCATGATTTCATTCCACAATCCTAAAGTAGTTTAGAATGATGAAATAACATATTGACCATGCCATAAATAAAGGTGCTAAACTCAAGATCAAAGCTTAATATTTTTTTATCAACTAAAAGGGTCATTTTCATTTGAAAAACAATATTATTGAACTTATTTCACCATGAATCTAGAATTGAAGTGTTTGATTTGTCCCCAAGATTAAAAGACCAATTTTTTCAAAACATTAAACCTATGCTAGTCTTCATCCATTGAAGGTTGTAGAGACTTAACATGGGGATTCAATTTGACAAACATATTTCTTTAAAACAAGAAACCATTTTTGACAAAAGTGTTATGAACATAATGCAACATACATAATCAAGAGCATGAATAACATATTCAAACAAGCAAAAGATGGTATGTTGACATAGCAAAAAAGGGCAAAAATGCAATAAGGTGACAAATAGATACATAGAGATAACATCAAAGATCATGTTATGGGAGATGATATTTAAGCAAAGAAAAACATGTTGGAATTTTCAAAATTGCATTTTTATGTCATGGAACTCATCAAAAGGCAAAGAAATACATTAATATGTCCAAAAACATGTTAGAGAGAAGATTTAAGCCTAATGTGAGAGTGTGATAGTGGATGGAACAGGTTAAAGATGCATTGATAAGGGTTGTTTTGGTGGCAAAATGATGAGAAGCATGTTTAGTCATTCAAGCACCATTAAAGCATTAAAAAGATCATCAACGCCCTAAAAGCTACTAGAACCAATGCCATAATAATGCAAAATAACCCTAGAATGGTCATTACAACATGAATGGCCTACTGCAATTAGGCCAATGATAAAAATAGAAAATAAATGGAGCAAGATAGAGAAAATACACCGAAAAACCTTAAACTTCCTCTTTGCTTGAGTATTAACTTAGAACTAAATTTTTTCCCTCTTTTGCTATTGTTTAGTAGGAAAAAGATGAAAAGAAAAAGCTTTCTTGGTTATAAAGTTGATGAAAAGGGTTTTATGGATGAAAATGTGTGAAAGCTTAAGTTTTTAGAGGTTTTCTACTAAGGGTTTGAAGTAGCTAGAGGAATAAAGTTTTTGGTTAAAAGGGAAGTCAATGGAATAGTGTTTGTAAGATTGGGTTTGGAGGTTGCTAGAGCTTTTTAAAGATGGCAAACAACAAGATAGAAAATGTCTCTCTATAGGCTTTTTTTTGCTAAGCCAAGATTGGCTTCTTTATATGGAATGTGCTTAACCAATGTTTTTAAGCCAAAATTAAGGGCATTATAGGATTTTTTTTCTCATGTAATAGGAGACAATTTCAGGTTCCATGCTCAGCTAATCTTATTCCATTGGTTTTGCCATGCAAAATAGTGGTGCAAAAAAGTTGTTGGAGTCTGCATATAAAGAAAAGCTAAACTTGCCCTTTGACAAACCATATATTTCATGAAAATGTCCTTGTCATTGCCTATTTGGCCTCTAAAATTTGTTTAAATCCGATCATAAGCCCTAAGTCGAAGCTTGATATAAATTTTGATGATTTTTAGGGCAAAAACATGTTTGAATCAAATTTTTAGATTAATGGTGCAAAGGTTGAAAGATGGCTCAGGCAAGAAAAAATGCCTTGGTATATCGACACAAAACATTTTTATTGATTCACGAGGCAACTTTTATCGATGATAATCGATAGAATAAAAGGTGCATTGATACCAAGAGCAAAAGAATTGTTTCTAATCTCAAAACTTTGGGGCTTGTATTGATACTTCATGGATTTGTATTGATACTCTTGCTTATTATCGATACATCTTGCCAAAAATCATAATTTTAGCTATTATGAAGGCCTATATCAATGCAAATTGTTATGTATCGATACCACACGTTAGGTATCAATACCAAACTCTCTTGTATTGAAACTACATGTGAAAATTTAAATTGTTAGTGATGTGAAAGCTTTATATCAATACTTTGCACCAATATAACTTACATGCACCTTAAGCTCTTTAAATACCTTACTTTGGTAAAAAATAGTGGAAACTGACCTATGCTCCTCTAAATGACTTTGGTGATAGCCCAACTAGTGACTTTCATGCCTTATTTTTACAGTTTTCTTTAATACGACCCTAGGCATTTTACACTTTCCTAAAAAAATTTTCACCTAGCATGTGTTGCTTAATATTTCTTATGACGTGGCACCAAATAGTCAACCCTTTTTCTATTTCTTGAGTATGTCCAGGGATGCCAAAAGTTAGCCTAAACAAGTACCCTTCTTTAGTTATTGCTTAGTATCAAGAAGAAAACAAAGCTAAATGGACACTATTTTGTTTGCATAGGATGATGGTTCTGTGCATCTGCAGAAATATGGAGATCTAATTAGTATTATGTTAAGATAGGCAAGTATATCAATAATGGTCCTAACTTATAAGAGAATTTCAGTGAGTTTTGTAAGGTTTGACCTCCTACTAGGTTTACGATTTCCTAAGTTTAACCCCCCAAACATGGGCCAATTAGTATGGGCTTTGACTTGATAGGCATCTAGATCATTATGGACTGAGGTAGGTAAGTGTCCTGCTCTTTAAGGACTCAAGTAGGTAGGTGTCCTACTCTTTGATGACTAAGGTAGGTAAGCATCTTGCTCTTTAAAGACTAAGATAGGTAAGCATCTTGCTTTTTAAGCTCTGAGGTAGATAAGCATCTTGTTCTTTAAGGTTTAAGGTAGATAAGCATCTTGCTCTCTAAGAACTTAGGTTGGTAAGCATCATGCTCTATGAGGGCTGAAAAGAAAAGAAAAAGTCATCCTATTCTTCAAAGACTAGAAAGAAAAAATTGTCCTACTTTTTAAGGATTAAAAAGAAAAAGTTGTCCTAATCCTTGAGGACTAAAAAGATATATAAGCTTGGGTGCCTTTCTTACATGGCTTTTACAATTTATGCACTTGTGAGATAAGAGATTCCTACTTTGAACTTTTTAAGGCTATTTGAAATCAAGAATTTATACTTGAAATTTTGTTTTAATTTTTACTTTTGAGAGTAGTAGTTCGTACCTAAGAATGTTAGTTGTTGTATGAATGATGCATGAGGATGCAAATGCATGCTTAAGTGATGTAAAGGTGATCATTTTAAAATCTAATCTGACAATCATTTTTTTGGCCTTTACAATCATATGATATTCTACAAGTTTGATAAGATGGCTTCTTACCTCAAGGTTTATCAATTTCACCCTAGATTTTTAAAGGCTATGAATTTTAAGGCCATTTTTGGAAAGTAAGGGTGGTCTGTGATTGTGAAAGGGCGATCCTGACTTAGATGACTCATGTTTGGGAACTTTTTGTTGCGTTGAGTTTACTTGCGAGTATGAAGGATTCCTTTTTACCAATTTTGATTTAAAGGTATCTTTGGTGGTCTAGGTGGACTTTTTTGAACTTTAGTTGTTAGAATGATAGTTTGAAAAGAACTTTGGTCAAAGATCTTTAAGTCAAGGTTTACTAGGAAAAGGTTTTAAACCTCACTGAGACTATGATCCCATTCATATGGCTTAATTATCATATAACTATTGGAATCAACTCCCGATAGCTAAAGATACAAAATAAATCATTTTCGAAGTGTTAGAAAAATGATTTGTTTAATGGCTGTCTGATATAATATGTAATCTTTCTAGTTTGGAACTATTTCCAAAATTACATCTAAGTATGTATAGCTATAGTTTGTCACTTATGCATGAATATTAACCTCTAATATCTTATTAATACTCCTACTGAATCTTATATGTGCAAAATTCTTACAGAGAATCTAATTTAAAACTCCTTCTGAATTCAATTTGATCGAGCCTTAACATATCAAACATAGGTTAATTTGGTATGAATTAGGTGATAGGCCAAGTTGTAGGACAACTCTACCATGATTTACTAAATGAGGAAATATTATGGAATCTATACGCCAGCATAAATAGATATATGTTCATAACATATTTTTAAAATAATATCCTTATATTCGGCCTATAATTGTTAAAAATAGAATATCTAAATGTCTAATAATATATTATAAATGTTTCATAAACTTTCCTAGATAGATCGATAAGCCTGATCTATATCAATTGGGTTACTTACTATATGTTAGCTCATTATTATTTCTTAATACAATTGCAAGTGTATGTTTGAGAAAATGGAGACCATTACATAGAACAAAGTATATGATATCCCAAAAATAAATAATGTTTTAAAAACATTAAAAAGGTAACTTTTGATCAATATCTTTAAAATTGCCTTTCTCATTGTCGATTTTCACCACTCTTTTTATTTGGTTCTTACAATATGTCATGCATATTTAAGTGCCAATATCTAGGTATCATATACTAAGAAAAGTGACTAAATCTTAAACCATGTCTATCTACAAAACTTTTATAAGCTTTTTAGAGTATTCCTCTCAATTTTTATTCCATTAATCTAGCTCTGCATAAATATAGGATGTTTCTTTAACATTTCATTTATCTTTCTTCATAAGAAAGCATGATGATAATATATGGATCATTAATCCATAACACATCTAATGTGCTTAAGTCTTAAAATTATATCATATCATATAAGGCCTATTTAGGCTACCTTCTAACATCTTGCTTAATAATTTAGGGATATCAAAACTCTTATCGTGATTGTCTTTATTAAACTATTAAATATCTTCAAATTATTTCAAAGCATTAATTGTCACTTGGTCTTTTCGAAGTTTAGGAGCTTAACTAATCATCATCACAATGTGGCTAGATCAAGCCCATCTTTATGAACTTGATAAGCTACCCTTAAACTAGTGGACATTTCTTGGATTTGCCATTTGATTTGTATTAAGATAATCCTAATACTATGTGAATAGATATGGGAGTTTGACCCAGTTAACTTATAAGCATAAAGTATGCTACCTGGTGACAAATTCGTAGTCATTTTTACTTGTTTACATCCTATATGAATTTGGAACATGTTTATTGTCAATAACATACATAAGTTAATCACTTAGTTAGGTTTTAAAACTAGAATGATTATTCCTCATTATTTTTACATCATTTTAGCCCTCAACTATAATATGAGAAGTTTAACATTTGAATCCTTTTAATAAGCTAGAACCCTTTTCATCTTATTTAACTTTGAGTGACAACAAATTATGCAAGAACAAATTGACTGGGTAACACAATTTACCAACTGCATCTTCATGCAACTTTTAGTTTAGTTCGATGGTAACTCATTACTTAAATACATATGTATTTCATTTAATTACTGCTTCTAATATCACATGGTCAAATACAACACATTTAAACCAAGCAACACTATTTAAGTAAGACCCACTGCTTATAACTCACGTAATTTAGGGAGAAGGGACCTTGAATGACTCAATGACTTGCCTTTAATCGAAATTTTGGTATCTTGTTATGAATAATGGAAGATGTTTAATCATGCAAAGGCATGGATTCAATATTTTACGAGGGACATCTTTCATCAAATATTATTTAAGTCTTATTGATTTACTTTTAATTATATTGGTGTTTATTTCAAGTGCATGCATATCATATATATGTCAACATAAAAATATATCTATCACATGCAATCTACTAGGATGTTATAGAAATTTCAGCGAAACTAATTTCCTTAAGCCATTAAGAACCTAGGTGGTCAATTTCCTAGGGATACCAATTGCATACCACATAAGTCTCTTATGGCAATCTCATTGGACTTCATCTTTTCACCATCTTCTTTGCATATCAAAATACACAAATTCTTTAATGCTAACTTAATCCTAAATTTTTAACTATGCAATACTTATCTATGTTTGAAGAAACCTCGAGTTACATTCGAAGAGAGTAAGGTGAGAAAGGAATTTTACAACCCTAAATAATAAAAAGATAAGGCACGGTTCATAGATCCTATTTAAAAAATAAATACATATGTATTTCATTTAATCGCCACCTCTAATATCACATAGTCAAGTGCAACACATTTGAACCAAGCAACACTAGTTGAGTAAAACCCATAACTCACAACTCACATAGTTTGGGCAAAAGGGATCGAAATTCGGGTATCTTGTTATGAATAATGGAAGATGTCTAATCATGCAAAGGCATGGATTTAATATTTTACAAGGGACTTCTTTTATCAAAAATTATTTAAGTCTTATTGATTTGGTTTTAATTACATTGGTGTTTATTTCAAGTGCATACATATAATATATATGTCAGCATAAAAATAAATGTATCACATGCAATCTACTAGGATGATTATGGACTTTTCAATGAAACTAATATCCTTGAGCCATTAGGAACCTAGGTGGTCAATTTACTAGGGATACCAATTGCATATCACATAAGTCTCTTTTGGCAATCTCATTGGACTTCAGCTTGGCACCATTTCCTTTGCGTCTTGGAATACACAATTCATTAATGCTAACATAATCCTAAAATTTCTAACGATATAACAATTATCTATGTTTGAAGAAACCTTAAGTTACATTCGAAAAGCGTAAGGTGAGAAAAGAATTTTAGAACCTTGAATAATAAAGAGATAAGGCAAGGTTCGTAGATCCTATTTTAAAAAAATAAATACATATGTATTACATTTAATCACCACCTCTAATATCACATGGTCAAGTGCAAGACTAGTTGAGTAAGACCCACTATTCATAAATTACATAGTTTGGGTAGAAGGGACCTTAAGTGACTTAATGACTTACCCTTAATGGAAATTTAGATATCTTGTTAGATGTCTAATCATGCAAAGACATGGATTCAATATTTTACAAAGGACTTCTTTTATCAAATATTATTTAGGTCTCATTAATTTGCTTTTAATTGCATTGGTGTTTATTTTAAGTGCATACATATCATATATATGTCAACATAAAAATAAATCTATCATATGCAATCTACTAGGATGATTATGGACCTTTCAACGAAACTAATTTCCTTGAGCCATTAGGAACCTAGGTGGTCAATTTCCTAGGGATACCAATTATATATCACATAAGTCTCTTTTGGCAATATCATTGGACTTCATCTTGCCACTGTCTCCTTTGCATCTCAGAATACACAATTCTTTAATGCTAATGTAATCCTAAAATTTCTAACTATCTAACAATTATCTATGTTTGAAGAAAGCTCGAGTTACATTTGACTAGAGTAAGGTGAGAAAAGAATTTTAAAACCTTGAATAATAAAGAGATAATGCAAGGTTCGTATATCCTATTTAAAAAGTATTTCATTTAATCACCGCCTCTAATATCACATGGTCAAGTGCAACACTAGTTGAGTAAGACCCACTATTCGTAAATCACGTAGTTTGAGCAGAAGGGACCTTGGGTGACTTAATGGCTTACCCTTAATGGAAATTTGTGTATCTTGTTATGAACAATGGAAGATGTTTAATCATGCAAAGGCATGGATTCAATATTTTACAAAGGACTTCTTTTATTAAATATTATGTAAGTTTCATTGATTTGCTTTTAATTGCATTGGTGTTTAATTCAACAGCATACATATCATATATATGTCAACATAAAAATAAATCCATCATATGCAATCTGTTAGGATGATTATGGACTTTTCAACGAAATTAATTTCCTTGAGCCATTAGGAACCTAGGAGATTAATCTTTTAGGGATACCAATTATATATCATATAAGTCTCTTTTAGCAATATCATTGGACTTCATCTGGGCACCATCTCCCTTGCATCTCAAAATGCACAAATTCTTTAATGCTAACTTAATCCTAAAAGTTTTAACTATGTAACAATTATCTATGTTTGAAAAAACCTCGAGTTACATTCAAAGAGATAAGGTGAGAAAAGAATTTTACAACCTTTAATAATAAAGGGGTAAGGCAAGATTCATAGATCCTATTTAAAAAATAAATACCAAAATAATTAACCATCTACAGCTTAGTTATACTAAGGTCTAAGCCCATAACCATCCATCATGCTTTAATAATTATAGCATAATAATAATGTATAGCTAATATCACATGGTAATCACCTGTACAGAATATAAGTATAAAAACAAAGAATCTATAAAAATTAGCCATAGTGATTAAACGCATTTAATCTTATTCCTAACTTTTGGGAAACTAATCTTAAATCGGACAATTACCTAACTTCTAGGTGATTTATCTCAACAAGAACAAATATTTTTATTTGAATTAAATTAGGTTTCCAAAATTGACATATTTAAAGAATTAAAATTAAAGTAACTATTTAATTAAACAATTTCAGAAAACAAGTTTCCAAATCTTGATTATTTTAAAACATGTTTATTTAAGAATTTTAGTTGAATTACAGCTTTTTAAATATTCTTAACTTTGAGGAACCAAGTTCTATTAGATAACAATTTATCTAACCTGACTTAATCTCTTTCCATAATTTAAATCATCCAATTGCTAATTATAAGTAATTTCACTCCCACTAGAAAACTAGTTCTAATAGAAGTGGAACTCTAACAAGTTATACCTTCAATTTTGGAATCTTTTTGGCCATGCCAATAGCCTTTGACTGCTACATTGGGATGATGCTTAGGGGCTGTTTCAAGTGCTAGAAAATCAGATTAGATGCTGCCAAGAACTCATTCAAGATTGCATCCAAGAATGCAACAAATTTGCCCCTAATTCCAAGTCATAAAAAAAACTTGAGAAGTGGCATTACCTTGCCACAAGCCCTAGTCTTGATGCCTAATTTTCTACAACCAATGGTGGATGTTTATATACTAATTTTATATGCTGGAAATTCATTCAAGTTGCTGCTAAGATAGAAACCAAATAATCTAATCCAATGGCAATAACTTGCCATGCAAATCATAAATCACATGGATACACCTTCCATTAATATGGCATCAACATGCCTTAATTTTCAGCAATCAAGATCTATTCAAGAGTTAGATATTCTTTGATAAATTTGCTATCCTAAGATGCAGCAAGCCTATGGAACTTTTTCATAATGATTTCAAGGTGTGTTAGGTACAAGAACACGTCCATGATTAGCCTACAATACCGTGCCATGCGATTTCATCAAGAAAATTCAAGATTACATTTCTTTGTTTAAATTGTATTTAAATAAATCAAAATTGAATTTTATAAGTTTTACAAAACATAAGTCAATCATAAAAAATTAATTTTTGCCATAAAGAAATTGCTAGAATGTATCCTATAGAAATTGCAAATCATGGTGGTCTACTAGCCTTCAACTTTTGTCAATTCAACCTATATTTAACCAAAATCAATAAAAAACTATTTTTTACTAATTATTTAACCATTTAATTATGATCAATACACATCTAAGCAAGCTATCCAAAATTTAAAAAAATTAATAATAAAATGTTTTACCAAGTTTTATGGCCCAAAACTTCATAGATCTACCCATGTGACATCCGAATGTTAACTACCATGAATTAGCATATATTTACTACATATAATCCACAATCTATAAGCTCCAATACCACTTGAAGGGAACCCTTTCCTGGTAAAGTCCAACCTTATGCATATATTAGGTTTCAAAAAAAAAATCAAGAATAGGCTAGCAAAAATTGTAATCAAAGAAATAGCTAGACTTTCTTGTGGATCTTTAGAGAGGAACTTACATGTAGTAAATATTAGAATTTTCTATCAAGATTCATACATCTATGTGTTAGAAGGTTACCATGAATTTCAAATGTCAAAATCCAAATAAATCAACCCCAAGAATCTTGAAAGAAATTAGGTAGGCTTCTTATAGGGTTTATGAAGACTACAAGCACTGTAAGGTTTCTTAAAGACCATAAGCAACATACATGTCTTGTCTCTAACAGTTAGCCACACAGGTGACTATTGAAACCTTCTTAAGGCTTCAAGGTTTTCGAGTGCTAGCTAGAAAGGTAGCAAACCCTTAACCAAAAGATAATTTTTCTTGTTTTCCTAATCAAGAACCAAGAACTATGCAAGATGGCATAAAATAAGAACAAGAATGGAGGCATAGGTGGCAACAAGTGAGATAAAAAAAACCCTGATTTATTTTTTAATATTTTCAAATATTTTTCTTAATCTAGGTTAAAAGAAAACATCTAATTTTCTATCCTAACAAGTCTTCATATAATGGCTTAATCTTAGTCCTAACTTGACTTAGGATAAATTGTTTTAACCTAATAAAAACTTATAAAACAAGTGAAATTCTTTTCCTTGTTTTAATTATTTTAATTTAACCAACGCTACTTTCAATTAACTTTTCTTGGTCAGTTCTTTCAACCATCTTGACTAAGATATCCAACAAAATTGGTCTAAAGAAATTGGCCTAGCAAGTTTGGGCTACAAGCATGGGTTTGGCATAATACAAAATTTTGGGCCAATCTTGTGTTTCCATGACTTTAATTAATGCAATTTTTTATTTATCTAAATAAACATTATTTATTTAATAAATATAATTATCAAATAATTATAAGAAATAAATAAATAACCTAGAAACACAAATTAGCTAGTATACTCACATCCCTATGGATTTTATCACTATAAAATACTTAAATCACTTAAAACTATTTTTTACTCGATTATATTATTATTTAACATTAATCATTAAACAATTCATATTATAATAATATTCCAAGGAATTTCATTCAGGATATGTGGTAGAAAAAATTTAATTGACAAACAAATCCGTAGTCTCGTGGAAATTTTATTTCAGCTAGGAGTAGTTTTTATCCAGCTTTACACTCTGTGTCTTAATTTAGACATTATATTAATAAAAGAATCTTATTATCAATGTCTTACTTAGACAACCAAATCTAGCTTTCATAAATCTAATTTGGTCTCAAATAATTGAACTTTTCAATGAAGTCCTCCATTCAAATTATCTTTTATTTAATTAAGTCATACTAATTAAATCCCAAATTTAATCCCATAGATCTACCTTAGTGTGTATAACCTATTAGGTTCCTAACATGTAGGCAATAAACATAAATAACCTTTATTAATCATGTTTATAGATCAAGAGTGAGATCTAGCAACTCGTCATGATCACCCAAATGATAAAGAAGTTAGTGTGACCTTAAAGAAACCTTTCAGTAATAATCCTATCAATGTAGTACAGTCCTTTCATTAGATATCTCAGATTGAGTATGAGCACGATGCAATCTCTACCTAAACCCCTATCTATATTATTTCTTGCAACTTATGGTTAATGATCATGGATCTATGAGGAACTATTCCTTATTATCCATCATGCTTTGGCCAAAGACTTTAATCTAGTTAATTGTAGTCAAGAAAACTCGAGATATGTTTCCAATATCACTCCTCAAATGAGATGACCGAGTATCACAAGTCAAAGGGTTATTATACACAATGACACACGAGGACATATTCCATAGACACTTAAGTGACTTGTACCAAATGAAGTTTTCAATTGGGCCATGTTTAGTGAACTTGTTTCCATAAAACAAGTACCCATATGTTATCCCCAAGTACTCATATACTTCAACCTTTATGAGATCAAAGGTTTACATGTATCAATGCATGGAGGCTTAGCATATACTAGTCTTTCTCCTTGTGCATTCTCAATGCCTTGTCTTGACAATATGATAACTAGGAACATTTTTAGAAATACGACTTTAATGCATAAAGATCTTATAGTCATCATGGTTTACTAATTTTGCAAGGCCATTATGTTTCAAGGGCTTCATCCAATTAGTGTTTGCATAAGTGTTAATCAGGCCACTAACATAAAGTAAAACCTTTGTTACTTTAAGCTTTGAAACATTTATGATGTTATTTAACCATGTATTCCATGTCCCAATTCAATTGGTTCAAAGGCACACACAACAGTCTTTTTTCTTTGGTAATGTGCAGGTCCCTTAAAGTAAGCATTTTATGTAAGTCCACTCTATCTGGTTATATGGAAGACCAGTAGAGTTGGCAAACAAGGTCCTTTTCATTTGGTTAGGTGAAAGACCAATGAAATAGGTAACATGTTGGTCCACTTTATTTGGTTAAGGAAAAACTAGTAAAGTCCATATTTTTTAATTTTCTTGCTAACTGTAATTTGTTTAGTTACGCAAAAGACTAGAATTGGTACCTCATTGATTAAGTGGAAAATTACAAAGCATTGATATCCTTTGCATTACTAATAATTAGCTAGGAAGTTTGCTATTTGATTTCACCATAGAAGCACTCTTATCGTAGTCAAGTAATATAGTGATGAATAGAGTATCATTCCCATAAGGAAATAAACTAAAATTCCCTGTACAAAAATTAAAACAATTTAACCTTATCCAAACAATGAATTAAAAGATTGTAAAGTAATATTAAAATTAAAGTAAAACTAACTAAATTAACAAAGCAATTAAATAAGGTTGTTTACTTAATAATAATAAAAGCCTAGGCCCTTAACCCTTCATTTAAATTTGTTTTACTCTCTTAACTTGATTTATGATAATGAATTGTTAACCTAAAGTTCTAATTTATTTATAAGTATTTTTATGGTCTTATAAAAAGATTTCACCTAACTAATTTGCTATATTTCGATACAAATTAAATTAAAAGAAACTCATTGAGATTAAAATCTAATATGGTTACATATGCATGCTTATATATTCCTTCTCACATGCAGATCAATTCATCCTAACAAATGAATATGAAACATATGTCATTCAATCTAGGTCTAAACACAAAATTTCCTTCTCCAAATTCATTAAGGTTACCAAACCAATCTAATTGATGGCCAACACACTAGAAGTAATATGAACAAGATTGAACAAACAACTTAAATATCATTAAATCAAAAAAAGAAAATAAAATAATCCAAACTACATGTTAAGTTTCCTTGTAAATAAATTTAGTTCATATTGATTAAATTAAACATAAAACAATAGAATTTCATTGTCATAAATGTCACAATAAAGATAAAAAGATTAAGAGAAAGAGAAAACTAAGGATTGTCAAATCTTGGTCTTCAAGCTTCTACTACAATCCTTATTCAATTATAAAATCTTGATGGCTTCTTTCTTCTTTAAAAACTAAAGAAAAATGAAACTATAGAGTATCTAGGATGATCTAAGTCTAATCCTAAGAGTCTTATACATAGGCAAAACCTTGGAGATACACTTGGTAAGCAAGTAGCTTGAACATATTATTTTTGAAAATTGCAAAACACGAACCACCTTGCTTGATAGTGTCCACTTTACTTCTTGATCAAGTAATTGCTTTTAGAAACTCTTTTAGGCTTTGACCTACAAAAAATATGGAAAGTATTTAAACAACTAAGAAATTAATGTATAAGTAAATAATAATAAATTAGAAACCATTAAAAATAAATAAAATCTAAATAAAATAATACTAAATTAGAAACTACTAAATATAAATAAAATTTAAATTAAAATCTTTAAGACTTAGCTAATTTAATACATATAATGAGACTAAATAACTTTATTTTACATAGTTATCACATTTCACACTTAAGATTTTACTAGTCCTTCAGCAAAACAAAACAAAAAAAAGAAACAAAAATGAAATAAATGAAACATAAATTAAGATAAATGTACTTAAATGATTATTGCCTTACTTTTCCTTAAAAGTCATCTTAATATCTCAACTCAAGGTAGATACAAACATAATTCAAATTCATGCTTCGATTAATCATAAATTTTAATGCTTTGAATGGATTCCCAATATATGTTTATACATATATATATTTATATGATCTCTTTACAAATCATTGCATGCAATCCAAATAAATTTATGCCCATGCGAACAAGGAATTAATACTAGATTCTCGTATGTTTGCTTTTCATCTCTCTCTACACTAATGTAGACTAATGCTTCATTAAAAATCATGTAGGACTTTATTAAGCTTGTAATGTAAGGCTACTAGGGCAAAGGTTGGATAAAAGATATACTTTAGCTTAATTCGCTCATAGACACTTTTTATTGTTCCAAATCTTTTGCCGAGCCATTCACCATACTTTTAAAGCATATACCCATTTTTCAAGAATTTTTTCATGCCATTTTATTTATTCTGTCGCAACGTGCCCCGAGGCGGATCCTTGTGGATCTATGGGTATATACAACTTAAAATATCTATCTGACTAGGAAATGTCTTCTTGACTGAGACTTTTCTTTCACAATGTGATGAGAATGAGAAAGTCCAGATTCTTGACTCGTGATATAGTAATGGGAACCATAAGATGAATCACTCATCTTATTGGTGTCGGATGACCACCGCAAAGTGGCCAACACTTGGAGTCGCCACTGATTATTTCGATCTAAGCATGATTGAATGCCTATTGAAACCTATGTTTTGAGTTACAAAACTTAAAACATGGATCTCGTGGTCTACATAGTATAATGATTCACCATTTGGGTTTAAGAGTTGGTTACGCATGATGAGGCACGAACCTCTTTGTTATGCCCAAAATTAGTACCTTATTAGCTATATCTTATCTCAATTTTGGTTTTTTCAATCTTAACTCGTCACTATTTAGATATAACTCTTTTTTAATGCATGAATTTTATAGAAATATAAATCCAGGTTTTAATGAAAAGATTTAATCTTATATATGCCCTAGATAGATGGGGAATATAGACATTTTCAATAAAAATAACCTCTGGATTTTACTTTGAAAATGGAATGTTCCACTTTGGGCACTTGAGGATACCTACAAGGAACATTATCTTTAATTTTATTTGAAATAACTGGAAAACATGAATGCTAATAATCATTACAAAGAAATCATTTTAGTAAGTCAACAAATGGAGTAACATAACATGGATCATTCAATACACTGATACAGAAAAGGGATGGACTATTGGAATTTATCTCGCAATTAGCATCGATTATTTGAAAATAACCGAATCGACAATTTTCGAGATGCCTGTAGGTTTCTTGATTAAACAAGGTTTGTTTGACACATCCATGAAAATCTAAGAAGGAGAAAAATTTAATTGTAGTTGAAAGACAGGGTTGGAGTATCCCTTCAAAGATGAGGTTGGAGTATCAAATAATTTTTAACAAAGGAAGATTTTTAAATCTAGTTAATTTTGAAAAATAAGGTTAGAGTATCCCTTCAAAAAGTCAGGGTTAAAGTATCTCTGTGGATGACAAATAATTCTAACAAAGGAAGATTTTTAAATCTTGATAATCTTGAAAAGCAGGGTTAGAGTATCCCCTTGGAAGGTTGGGGTTGAAGTGTCCCCAAAAGTGACATTATCTGACATTTTTTAATGAAGTTGAGTTAGAAAACTTAAGTTGACAAAACTTTATGACTATGGAAATGTGTGAGCATTTTGATGATTTTTGGTAAAAGAAATTATTATGAATGGGGATGGTAAAGATGTAAAAAATATATTCGTGCCTTGATATGAGCTTATGGGAGGTCGAAGCATGTTCTCGAGTCTGATTAGGGTGATACAGAGACATTCAAATGTCTCAAGACAAACTTCGGGAAAACAACTTAATTTTGACCATGACGGAGAATAGAGGATAACATCACGTGATCCCACTTTTTGAATTTATTCTAAATTGGTTGAAAGTTTAAAGGGCAAGCAAGATACCATAAGAAAGGTAACTCCACCATGATCAATCTAAAAATATTCCTAATATCCCAAGAAGTCACTTTCCAGAGTTTAGATTAATTTCGCTGCTAGCAGAGCATACAAGGAACAAAATGGGTCAAAATTTTAAAAAATCATTTTGGACTCATTTAGTATCAAACAATTGCAAATAATACCTTTCTAGAAAGGGAATTCATGAATTTTTTAGAAAAAAATGTTGGATAGATTTGGAAAAATCATTTATGAGCCTAAAAGGCCTAACCAAAATGCACTTTGTTCACTTTAAGGATTATAGACAATCTAGGTTTGAAAAATCATAACTCTTTCATCTGAACTGATCTAGGGATGAACAAGACCTTGTCTTAAAGATATTTTGACACACTCTCAACAAAAATATTATAAAATTCATAAAAAATCATTGGGATTTTAAAGTGACTTTTAAATTTATAATAGTGCTGCTACTAGCAGGGGACAAAGTAAAATAGAGGTTATTTCTTATTTTCTTTATGTTTATGGGTCCAAACTCGAGTCCTTGACATTTGAATGTCCATGACTGAAGGGAAAGAGTGGCATAAGCATCATGAACTCATTTGCACAGTCTTGGAGTATTTTAGGACAATGAAAAAACCCATTGATCATACCATTCAAGGTTTCGACTCAAAAACAAGGCACGAAGATTTTGAGAACAAGTGTAAGGCCATTTTTGTTGCAAAATCAGAAGATTTAAGCACTTTTAGCCAAGATTCCATATATGGAAGACTTAATTTTCCTTAGGATATTTTTTGCTAACTTTCAGGAAAATGCTAAGTTCATGTTAATCCTCATTGCTTGAGGTTAACATGCTTAGCTTAGGGAGGTTTTGAAAATTAGTTTTTGGTAGCCATCAAACATGCATTTTGACAAGGAGAAGACAACAAACATACAAGAGGATGACATAGAACATGCATAGCGATGCTAACCTTACCAATGGTCTAGATAAAGAAAATGTTATGGATGCTGAAAATGACAATGATTCACAATAATATGCAAGCTAATGTATAAATATGCTTGAAATATGCTAGGCTAAGGATTCATACATGGATTAATCATAACAAGATGCATGGATATGGCATAAAAAGCATAAGCAAGAGCTATCAAAATAATAGGGATGAAATGAGGCATTTTGCATATCAAAAGGGCATTAAGATATCAAAACCCTAAACTACCACAACCAAAAGCCACAATAATGCATGAGAATCCTGAGAAGGTGATGGAAATATGGAAAGCTCACTAAAATGATGAAGATGCTAAAAAACAGAAGATGTTAGTGATAAAGTAAGAAGTTATACCAACAAAACTTTAATTTTTGGCCAAATAGTTAGAGCAGCAGAGATGGCTTAAATTTTGCTCTTTTCCTTGTTAATAAGCAAGAAAAAGAGAAACAATAAGGTTTTGATTCTGTATGGATGAAGGTGATTTTCAGAATGTGTAGTGGTTGAGAGCAAGTGCTTTTTGGGTATTGAGCGAAGAGCTATAAGATTTGGTCTCTTGATGTGTAAATGTCTTTTTGGAAGCTAAAACAAGCTGGAATCTAAAAATCCCTTAGCTGAGATATAAGTGGTCTACTTATACTAGCATTTTAGAGCCAAATTAGAGGTGTTTTTGGTCATTTCTCAAGGGGGACAATGTGATGTCAGCTTGATAGCTATAGAGTGGCTATAGGGAGCAATTTGCTACCAATGTGATGGAGATAGGGTGGTCGGTTTAAATGCTAAAATGATTTTCCAGCAAATAAGGTGGCTGATGGTGATCTGGGTCAACAAACTAGGGTGAAAGAAGGTGATCATGTGACATTGACCTTTTTTATCTAATTTAGACTTCAAAAAAATGTTTTGATTAATTCAAAAATCCAAAGTCATAATCTGATATGGGTTTTGATCTTTTCTTATGCAAAGAAACGAGTTAAAATCGAGTTTTGGATCAATGGTGGATGAGTTAAAAATGCCCAGTTAGTGGATAATGGTTTGCACGTATCGACACATTTGGTCTAAAAACCCTCAAATGTATCAATATAATGAACATTGTATTGATACAATGGAGAATTGTATCAATAGATGTTGATACGTATCGATAAATCTACTTTACAAAATGCAAGTTTTGGTCTTGGAATGCTAGTATCGATACATTTACATGTCATATCGATACAAATAGGGACATTTCAAATTTTTGGATCATTGTACCATTGTACCAACACATGAGAACCATGTATCGATACATTTAAGCAAAATTATGAATTTTCTCATATCTTTTGTCCCTGAACACTTTGAACTATGTCCTTTGATGCCACATCTTTGCATTTATCTTTGATATGATCCATAGGCCTTCTTGACCTTCTCAAAGATACTTTTTCATTGGGCAACGATCATCGCCCCCTCTCATGTCTATGCCCCAGGTTGCTATAAAAATTAGCCTAGACAAAATAAGGTGTCTGCACAACTTTGAGTTTTTTTTCTTTTTTTCATCATTTTTTTTCATTTTTTATGCCTATCTAGTACAATAAAATGCAAACGTGGCTCAAAATATTTTTTAAATAATTTCATGCTCATGCTTATGTAATGAAAGTTGTCATGGTTTTTCTTATTAAGCTAGACTAAATTAATGTGTCAATCAAAAGAAATATATATAAACTAGGCTCAAAAGGAGTAAACCAAGGATATAAATATAACTAGGTAGGCTTATGAAGGGTCAAATGATCCAAAAATGGCCTAAGTCAGCTCTTTAATTTAGTGTTGTCTATGATTTTGCCTCTTGAGAGAATCAAACAAATTCTAGGCTTCTAGATAGAATTGTAATTTACATCAACATAAACAATCTTCAAATAAGCAATATGATTCAATGCAAGAGATTAAGTGCTCAAAATTTTGAAAATCACATCCTCACTATGAGAAAGATAAAAAAGTTTAATCACAAATCGAATCATGCTTATACTTTCCTAAGAATCAAGAAAAATCAAAACCCAAGTTCTTATTATTGGATAAGGATCTCATCTTTATAAGCACAAATATCTCAATTTAGACAACCTAAACACTTAAGCGTAATTGACTCTAAAAAAATTATGTAAAAACAACAAAAATCAAAGTAAATCATGCAAAAACAACTAATCTAGACTAATTTAACACTAGTAAAACAATAACCTCACTCCCAAACTTAAAACAAACATTGTCCTCAATGTTTAAAAATAAAAAGAATAAGAATAAGAAACTCCCTTTTTTGATGAATAAATCTCAGGATAAACTTTAATTATCCTCTTCGACCTCATGTTGTTTGCCAAAATTGGTGGGAGCCTGTAAAAGAAAATAAATTAAAACAAACTTATACTTAAAATGTAAAAATAATAATATTTATTTATTTTTTTAAAAAATAAAATAACATTTATGGGTTTGAAAACTCAAAAAATTAAGAGGGGAAAAGTGGTAGCCAACGCTATAGCACTAAGATGTCGATGCTACATAACATATGAAGCACCCCACAAATTACAATGCCATAGCCCCATTAATTTGGCACTACAGTGTTGGGCTTTGAATTGCTTTGATGCAAAAGAGCTAGGCATCCTGATTTGTTTTTTGTTAACAAATTGTAAAAAAAATCAAAAATATTAATTATGAAAGGAAAGAAACTAATTAAAATTTTTTAAATTAAAAAAAAAATTTTAAAAAGCTTAGGCTACCTCTCAAGAGGTGTTTCATTTATTGTCTTCAACTTGACTATCTTTGTTGTTATTTTAGGTTGTCTTGATTAATTGATGGCCGTTTATGACTAAGTTCTCCTCTCTAACATTGCATGAGTTGTTGTCCATTTTCTTTAGCTTCTTTTTTACACTTTCATTTGCCAATTTTAATTGGCTAAAAATTGTCCTTTCTGATGCTCTCATCTGAACATCTCTTCTAAAATGTCAAGATATTCTTTAAACTTTTAGGCAAATCATTCACTATCTTTATTGGCTCAAAGTTGTGTTTTATGCTTTTCTCGTCCAGACCTCTCTTTAGAAACTTTGAGACATAAATTGAACTTTGGAGTGAATCATTCACCAAATTAACTACAAAACATTCTTCAGAGTCATTAGGATTATCAATAGCTTTAAAAACTTTAATAGTTAGCTTTTGATCTTGAACTCTCATGGTAAGTTCTCCTTTTTGCATATCAATGAAGGTTTTACTAGTGGCTAAGAATGGTCTCCCAAGAATGATTGGGATTTCTCTTTCTTCTTCCATGTCAAGTATAATGATGTCAACAAAAAAGATAAATTTATGAAAATTCACGGGCATATCCTCTAAAATGACTCTTGGATGAGTGTATGATCTATCAACTAATTGTCAGGTAACTATGGTGGGTTTACGTCCCATAAACCTAATTTTTTGTAAATGGACAAAGGCATCAAATTTATACTTGCACCAAGATCACTTAATGTTCTCTTTAAAATTGAGTCCTAATGGTACATGAAATAGTGAAACTTCTCATATCTTTAAATTTGGGTGGAAGTTTATTTTGAAATATAGCATTGCACTCTTCAATAAGTGTTAGAGTTTTAAATTCAGTTGATTTTCTTTTCTTTAACAATATATCCTTCATGAACTTAACATAGGTAGGCATTTGTTTCAATTCTTTAGGAAAAGGAACATTAATGTGTAGTTTTTTAAATAACTCAAGAAACTTTTGAAATTGATTGTTAAGTTTTTACTTTTGAAGACACTATGGAGAAAGTAGTGGTAAGTAACCTTGAGATTGTTATTGTTGACTCTTGTTAGCTTTTTTTACCCATTTTTTTCTTTGAATGAGTGATCATTTCTATCTCTCCACCATTCCTAGGTGTGATGGTTCCTAGGTTAGGCTCAGTGTCACTTGGAAATTACCCATAAGACAGCTACTAATGACACTAGTAGTTGTCCCAATTGTATCTTAACGTTCTTCATAGATATTGTTTAAACTTGCATGAATTGCCTGAATATATTTTTTATTGATGGCTTCTTTTCTTGAGTTAGAGCTCTAGTATGGTTAAGCATCTGGGATTCTTGTGGAACTTAGTAAGGAAAGCTTACTCACTTTTATAAGAAAGCCCTTGGTTGTTATTTCAAAAGAAGTTTGGATGATTATACCAACCTAGATTATATTTGTTCAAATAAGGGTTGTTTTGCTGCCTACTACAATTCCCAACATAATTAACTAATTTCACATAGGTTGGGAAATGCTCATTAAAATGTCCATCCCCACATAGTTTACAAATAAAAAAAAGCTTTGAACTGAACTTACACTCATAGCATCAAATTTTTTTAGAGTGTCGCTATTTTTGCATTTATTATAGCAATGGCATCAGTGTCATGGGTACCTGTGGCTTTTTTTGAAAGCTTCTTTAAAGATAGACTATTAATCATTGTTAGAAGCCATCTGTTCAAGCAGCTCATAAGCCTCATAGGTAATTTCCTCATAAATAATCCACTTGCTAAAACATTAATAATAGTTCTTATTTGACCCATCACCCCATTGTAAAAGGTTTGTACCAAAAGCCGTTTAGGAACACCATGATGAGGACATCTTTGAAGTAATTTTGTGAATCTTTTCTAAGCATAAGGTGATTTTGAATCTTATTGCATAAAAGAAGTGGTGTCATTCCTCATCTCTGTAGCCTTGGCTGAAGGAAAATGTTTGGCAAGAAATTTTGTGCCAAGCTATCCCAAGTAATGATAGAGCTAGTTGGAAGTGAATTTAACCAACTCTTTACCTTATCCTGGAGTGAAAAATAGAAAAGTTTTAATAGCATATTTCAAAACTCCATTATGTTTGAAAGTATCGTAAATCTTTAGAAAGTTCACAATATGAGTGTTGGAATCTTTATTGGGTAGACCATCAAATTGAACTAATGTTCAAATATATGAATGAAGGCTGGCTTTATCTTAAAGTTGTTGGCTTGAATAATAGGCATCTAGATACTAGAATGGATGCTTTATGCAAGAAAGACACTAAGTTCCCGTAAGCACTTTGTATCTTTTTCCTTAGCCATTGTATTATTACAATAACCAGAGATACCTAGAAAAATTAAAAGAAAGTCCAAATTAAGGTCAAACTTGATTAGTATTAATATTAGCAAAAATTAGTCAAACAATATCGTAGCAATGTTGCCAAACTTGTTGTTAGATTTAACCATGAAGTGCATGTATCATAGACAAGGAATATAATGATGAATAAAGTGTCATTTCTATGAGGAATTGACCTAAAATTCCTTAAGTTCTATAATTAAAACAATTTAACCTTATCCAAACAAGTAATTAAAAATTGTAAAGTAAAATTAAAATTAAGCAAAAATTAACTAAATTAATAATGAATATTAAATAAGGTTTACTTAATCCATAACAAAAGCCTAGGATTACAATTTTCCTCAGCACTTCACTTGAATTTGTTTTACTTTCTTAAATTGATGTATGGTAATGAGCTATAATTTACTTATAAATTTATTTTGATAGCCTTAAAAAAATATTTCTCCTAACCAATTTACCATATTCCTATGTAAATTGAATTAAAAGAAACTCATTAGGATTAGACTTTAATTTGGTTACATATGGCATGCTTGTATATTCCTATCTCACATTCAAATCAATTCATCCTATGAAACATTTGTCATTCAATCCAAGTCTAAACACAAAATTTCTTTTTCCAAGTTCATTAAGGTTTACCAATGTAATCTAATTAGTGGCTAACCAACTAGAAGCATTATGAATGAGATTGAACAAAAAACTGAAATATCATTAAGTAAAAAAATAATATAATCCAAACTACATCTTGAGTTTCATTGTAACCTTACAAAAAAAATAGTTCATATTGATTAAGTTAAACATAAAATACTAAAGTTTCACCATCATAAACATCACAATTAAAGGAAAGAAAAAACTAAGATTTGTTAGATCTTATCTTTAAGCTTCTCTAATCCTTCTTTAATTGCAAAATCTTGATGACTTTTGTCCTCTTCAAAAGCTAAAGAAAAATAAAACTATAAAGTATCTAGGATGATCTAAGTTTAATCCTAAGAGTCCTATATATAAGCAAAACCTTGGAGATAAACTTGCCAAGCAAGTAGCTTAAACATAATAATTTTTAGAAACTACCAAACTAGAACCACCTAGCTTGACTAAGTCCACTTTACTTCATGATTAAGTTGTTCTTTTTTTGGAAACTCTTTTAGGTTTTGACTTACAAAAAATAAGAAAAATTTTTAAGTAACTAAAAATTAAAGTATAAATAAACAATACTAAATTAAAAACTACTAAAAATAAATAAAACCTAAATAAAATAATAATAAATGAAAAACTACTAAATATAAATAAAAATTCACATAAAAATCTCTAAGACTTTGCTAATTTAATGCACATAATGAGTTTATTTTATGGAGTTATCAATATTGCATGCATAGTTAAAAAAAAAAAACCTTCTTGTAGAGAAGCTTATTAGGTTCCTAGACAAAATCATGTCTATTTAGTCTTTGCCTTGTTCCTAAGTTCTTAGCAACAACCAAAAAGAGGTAGTTGTAGCACCTTATTTTGTTTGAGCTTTTAATTAACTTTTCTAATTTTAGGGCTAAAATGAATCTAATTTTAGATTTGGATCTTTTTGGATAAGTTATCGATGATAGAAAGGCCCAATTGAAGTTTATTTTAGTTTTTTATAAGTTTAGTTTAACGTAATAACGTATCTGAGCTTAATTATTCAATTTAAGGTTAGGTGCCAAATTTAGAAAAATTGAGACCCAATTCTATAAAATTTGAGAATGTTAAAGGTTGACTGGTGTTTATCTTTTAAGATGATTAAAGTGGTTATTGAGTTATGCTAGCGAAAAAAAAGAGTTGTTTTAGAAATTCAAATCAAAAGTCAACAAAGTGGCAAAAGTCAACTATAGGCAAAGTCAATTATAAAAACTCAACCTTTTAGTCTTGAGTTAGATTTTGAAACTAAAAAAGTTCTACAATTTGGATTTTGAAATTGATTACACCAAAATGAAATTGAATATGAACTTTAGATTAAGAAAGTTTAATCGGGATCAGGTCATGAAAAGACCTTAGGAATTTAGAATGCTAAGATTTCTCGAGGGCTTAATCTTAGATTTCTAAATAAAAAATTTAGATTTTTCAAAGAAAGTGATTAGGACATATTGACTATGACATGGAACATTTAAATGCATTTTTACTAGACAAATCATGATCCAATTGAATGACAAAAAAAGTTGTACACAGATTATTGTAGGAGTAATGCTTTGGCCGAATTTCATATGTGATAAAAATGTGAATTTTGATCATCCATTCATTGAACGTATATATGTCATTTCCCCTGAGTTTGTTAGAAGGCTAGTGATTAAGCTAAGATCACCCTAAAGTGATTTAAGCTTAAATCACCAACTTTAGTTCTTTAAATAGGGGTGAATATCCATAATTTCATAATTTTTAAGCACTACTAAAAATTTTAGAATATTTAGAATATTCATTTTTCTCTCAAGCTCATCATTTTTGGGAAGAGATCAAGCTTAGACTAGGTATAATCTCTAACTTTTCTATTTAATCTTAGGTTACTTAGCATGTTTAATGATTGATTCATGTTTATCAATGCTTTATGAGTTTCAGCCATAGAGATTTCATGTTCTACTTGATTTGGCCAACTTGATTCATGATGATCTTGTGCTTTCATCTTAATTAAAACTATGATTCACTTGATTTCTTGTTGTTTAAAGCATGATCCTATGATTAATTTTTGAAATTTAGCTTAAATCATGATTAATGAGCTAAATCAAGTTTCAAACAAGATGATCCTTTTAGATCTAGTTTTGACCAACTTAATTTCATAAGATCTTGGTGATTTAATCTCAGTTGAGCCAGAATCTAATGATAATGAGATGAAATTAGAAAGCTAAAATGATGAAATCATGATTCTTTAACTTAATGAGTGGATCAAACACTTTTAAAAGCTTTCTCTTAGGTTGGGCTAGCTTAGGTTATTATGATCTTAAACCCAATCGATGCTTCTTTGCATAATTTTTTTAATTTAAGCTTAAAATCTAAGTGATTAGAACTTGAATCTAGTGTTAAATAATAAAATTCTAGGTTCTTAAACTTAGTGAAGCATTTAAACAAGCTAAAATCCTTTAGCTAGGTTTGACCATGGTGGTATTTAAGTTTGCTTAAGTGGGCTTTACATAATTAATGCTTAATTGTTGAAATTTAGATGAATTAAGATGAGATAAACTTAGATAAGTTGAAATTATTGCTTAATTGATTGAATTTATAAGCTTTGTTGTTTAATTATTGAGAAAGTATATTTAGATCATTAATATTGTTGATTAAATTGAATTTAAGCTTGTTTTCTTATGTCTGATTGATAATTGATGAGCATTGATGATTGGATGAGCATGATTGTCTTTAGAACAATTCAACTATGGTGAATTTTGTGTTTAGAATAAGTTTATGATTGGTAGTTGCAAGAACAATATGTTAGTAGACTACATGTTTAATAAAATGCATGTTAGACTCTTAGAATGTCTAAAAACCTTTTTTTTTAAAAAAAAAAAAGATCCTCCAAGGGCCAATCGTAGTTCACTTGTCAATATATGGTTAAGGTTTGATTGTGTTTAATAAGCTCTTTAATGAATAACTTGGGTAATTAAATGAAATAGTTTGATTTAGAACTACTTAGGAGCAAATAAAAATATTTTCTAAATGAAAAAAAAACATTTTGTTGCATCTAAACTTACTAAGCTTTAGTGTGAGTCATTAGGTGATGTTTCGGTGAGTTAAAATGTGTTGGTTAATGTCACTTTGGTTATTGGTTTCAGCACATAAGTGAGTGGCATTTGTGTGCCTCTCACTTGTTAAGAATAAATAATAATGAATAAAAGCAATAAAAGTAGAGACATTCATATGACTTCGAATCATATTGCTAATATCAAAAAACATGGTTTTAGGTCTTAGAACTTAGATATCTTTATTATTTCCTCATATAAGACATTTAAGGAGTTTATTTGGTATCATTGTTGGATATTCTAATGTCTAGAAATCAGTTTTACAAATTTGATGAAATGCTTCGTGATCATAATTGTGTGAAAGCTACTATTGCAGTATGGCACAGTAGTGCCAGAAAAAGAAGTATTTCAATTAAGTCATATACTTATTAATTTTTATTACCATTTTTTTTGTAATCCTCATTGACTAAGCTGTGTAGTAGGCTTTTGGAACATTTGATTTTTGTGATTAAACAAATACAAGAAAATCTCAAAACCTAAGCCATTTGCATTGCTCTGTTTCAGTGCCTAATTAATATTAGAAACTATCTTTTATGAGGATAATCTTTTTTATGAATTTCTCTTATATTTTTATATCAAAGTAAAGTGAATAAGCTTTCGAAGCATGTATGGTTCGTTCAATGAGTATTTTGGATGAATCAAGAAGAAATTCCATAAAGCAAACTAGTTGGACATGCTGTGCGATGTAGTAGTGGCCAATTAAAAAAATATACATAATAGCCAAATTGATTTTCTAGCATTTTTGAATATTGTTAGGTTGAATAATTATGAATCAACATTCGTAGCATTTGATTTAGTGATTTTATACCACAGGAATAATCCAAAACAAATTCAGAAAGGTTGAGAGGTTAAATCGTCCCTTGTTTGAAGTCTCTTTGAGTTTAATGTCTGCTATTCCAAGACATTTGGATGTCTCAAAATTGATTTTTGAAGTCATATAAGTGCTCAATCGATCTAGATGTGCCTTATAAAAGGTCCCTAATGGCTTACATTAAAGCTTCTAAGTTGAATTAAATAAAATTGATTTTTAATATTGTTTTCAAAGTTATAATTTCTCCAATTTAGTTTAAGTATACTATTTTTGTGATTTCTTTTAAATTTAGTCAAGTTTGATAAAAATAGTGGAAATGGAGTCAATTACTGAGTATTTTTGGACTCAAATTTTTTCTAGAATTTTTCCTTTATAAATGATTTTTACTCCAAATCAATTATAAACTTGAGTTAGTCCTAGTAAGAGTTCAACATACATTCTTTTTAGTGATATTTGTTTGATTTCAATGAATAAAAGGGGATTATGATTGAATACTTGACTAAAAATGAGGAAAAACAAATTTGGATATGTGTGATTAGTTGGTTCTAAATGTTGGGAATCATAAGAGGGATTGAGTCGTAACTTATGATATAACCGACTATCGAGCCCAATTTGATGAATTTTTTATATATGCAGATCGTAAAATCATTTCTTTAGAATCTCGTAACTCTTTAGTAAATGGTTTTAATAAGTGACTAATCATACCTAGGCAAAAAAGATTAGTGGCAAATCATTAACCTAGTCACTTTCGTATTTTGATACGAGAGGTTTAATCGAGCCATTTGTCTGACTGGCTTGGGCCTACGATAATTGAAAGTGTTGTCTACTCTGATATATTGAGATTCATGTCTCAATATATTTTGATAAATGCATCTAATCTTGTATATAACACGGATACATTATAGACCTAACAACCAAAGCGTATGGCATCTTATTGATCTGTGTCCTCTCATCTTATGTTTTACGACACATCTCTTTCGAGTTATTCATGCATGTTCTATAGGTAAGTTTCCTCTTTCAGAATTTTCCATGCTAAATCTCTTTAGCACCTTGTTTATGTAGGTAGATTGGGTCAAGCTAAGTAGTTATTTCAATTTATCTTAATGGATCTTAATTTCAAGAATAAATACCGATTCTTCCAACTCCTTCACGGAAAATTGTTTGGATAGCCAAACCTAAGTAGCTTGCAAATTGGTATGTTAGTTTTTATAAGTAATATGACAGTAGCTTATAGTACCAAAAAAATGATAGCCTACCTATTTACCGTCGTATACGTACATACTTCATTAGAATTCTTTTTGAAACCAAATTCTTTAATTGCTTCATCAAATCTGATATTTCAACTCCATGACACTTGCTTTAGTCCTTAAATAGATTTTCCTAGTCTTTATTTAATTCAAAATTGACTTGGATGTAAAACCATTAGGTTGTGTTATGTACACTTATAAATTCCCATTAAATAATGCAATTGTTACATCCATTTGCCATATCTCAGAATTGTAATATGTAGCTATAGCAAGCATAATGTAAATGGATTTTACCATTGCTACTAGTAAAAGGTTTCCTCATAATCAATGCCTTCAATTTGATTATAACTTTTTGCCACTAATCTACCCTTATATTTTTGCATGTTATCATCTATGTCAATATTTTTTTTAAAGGTCTATTTGCATCTCATGGGTTTTATCCCTTCGGGTGGGTTAACCAAAGTCCATATGTTGTTGACCTGTATGGATATCCATTTCAGATTTCATGGTGTGATACCATTTCTTAGAATTAATGTCAGACATTGTTTCCTCGTAATTGTTATGTTCAATATCACAAGGTAAATTATCTTGATCCATAAGAAATCTGTATCTCTTTGTAGCCTTCCTAATCATTTTGGATTAACAAAGTACTTATGTCTCTTAAATGTCAAATGGAGCATTGATGCTTCATCCCTTAACTTTAGTTCCATATAAATGTCAACTTATGGTTTGTGAATTTTTTTAGAGATTAATTTTACTTTTACTAAACTCTTCTAGTAGAAACTCTCCCTCTCTAAGAAGATTGTGTGTTTTAAAACAAACACCTTTTGTTTAGTTAGGTGGCAAAAATAGTACCCATGACATTTTTTAGGATACCTCACAAATTTACACTTGACTGATCTAGCTCCAAGCATTTCAGATGCTTTTGCTTCATATAAACCTGATAGCCCCAAATCTTAAGAAAAGATAACAATGGTTTTTTTGCCATGCCACATCTCATATGGCATCTTATCTACTAATTTACATGGACCTTTATTTAGAAGATAGGTAGTATTATTTAAAGCATATCCTTAAAAAGATATCGCAAGGTCTGCCTTAGACATCATGGAATAAACTACGTCAAACAAAGTTCAATTTCTCCTTCTAAAGACTCTATTATGTTTGGAGTTCCAGGTAAAGCCCATTCGAAAAGAATACCATTTTTACAAATGATCCAAGAATTCTTGACTTGAGTGCTCTCCTCCTCGATTCGATCTTAGAGTTAGAATACTTGTGCTATTTTGTTTCTTTATTTCAACCCTAAACTCCTAAAACTTTTCAAAAGCTTCTGACTTGTACTTCATTAAGAGTACTATACCTTTAGTAATTGTCAGTAAAGGTAATGAAGTAAGAATGTCATTTCTAGCCATTACATTCATTAGTCCATTCATGTCGGATTGTATTATGTCTAATAAATTACTAGTCTTTTCACCTTTACCAGTAAAGAAAGTCTTGGTCATCTTGCCAAAGAGACAACATTCACATGTCCAATATGATTCGTAATCAAATAGGTTGAGATAACCTTGCTTATGCAACTTGGCTATTAGAGTTTCAGTAACATGCCAAAGCCTACAATGCCAATTATAGGTTTTTGTTAGATCATCTTTATTTCTTTCTTCACATTTATGTTAAGTATAAGCATTTCTAGATCCAACGCAAAAGCCTATTTTGCAATAAGGCTAATGCATAGACCATTGTATTTAGGATAATTAAGCAACCATTGCTTTTTATCATAAACTTGAAATTATAATTTATAGTGAGGTATGGAACTGAAATGATGCTTCTAGATAGTCTAGCTACTTAAAGACATAATTTCAATTGCAAGGTTATGCGTGATGGCAATGATAAAGTACAAAGTTGTTATGGCAGCTACTGTAACTTTCGCTCTATTGCCCATTTTTAGAACCACCTTATTATTGCCTAATTTTCTGCTATTCTTTAACAAAATTATGTTATTTGATAAATGTGATCCACACCACGAACAATTATCTAGGAAGTTGAATCAATAGCAAAGCAATTTAACTCAATCATGTTAATGTGGAATCTAGCTATTTTCCATTTACTGAGAACATTTCTTAATATGTCATGCCAGTCCAAACACTTTTGGCTTATGGAATCAAGTATACCATGCAATGCAGTTAATATAAATACCACTATCAATAACCTAGTATGAAAAAGTGTTAATTACTTATTCATGTTTTAAAACCAATAATGATGAGGTATTAAATTTTTTGGCCTGCCCACTAATTTTTTAAGATAATAACCCTCACTATTATATGAAAATCCTTTTGAGGTATTTCTAGTGGGCTAAGACCCCTTGCAACATATTGCTACCTTGGAGATAGCCTACCAAATAACAACAGGCCCTTACCAATTGCATTTTTATGCAACCCCTAGATCTGTTAGGTGGTAACTCTTTCCCAAAATGCATCATATGCATTTTGTCTAACCATTGACTCTAATGCTAGGTAATTAAAATTGTAAGCATCTTAACAGCACAACTTTAGTTAAATAAGGCCCATCATTCATGACTCAAGCAGCTCAGATGACAGACTTGACCTTGGGATAGCCCAACAAGTCTCCTATAGTTAAAATTCGAGTATCTTGTTATTAATAATAAAAGGCATCTTTATCATGTGAAACATGTGACTCAATATTGTACAAGGGATTTTATTATTCATTTTATCTTAGGTCTCATTTTGTTAGCATGCATAACATTTAAATCATTGACTAAAATAAATCTACCATCATGCATACTACTTGGATGATGATGGACCTTTATCTAATACAATTTCCTTAAGCCATAAAAGGAAATTGCTTAGTCAATTCATAAGTGATTACATGCAAAGTCTTCATAAGTTTCATGCAATCGCCTAGGTGTCATGAACCTTTCACTTGGATCTTTAGTTTTAAATTGTAAAATCTTTCCAAACCCTAATTTTTACTTTTACTATGTAATCTAATTATAGTTATGATAAAGAATCCTTGAGTTACTTTCGAGGAAATTAGCTGAGAAAAGAATTTTTCAACCCTAAGAAAAATAAAGAAAAGGCAAGGTTTCCAAACCTTATTTAAAAAATTTAAATATCCATGAGCAATGCATCACACATTCACAATCACATTGGACCTAGTCCATAATCATCTGGTACATTCATAACAATTATGAATTTATAACAATGTTTTACATTCAAGTTCCTAATTATGTAAGTTTAATAATTGATTCATATTTAATTTAAATAAGAAATCAATTTTCAAATCAGGATTAATCATTTAAATTAAATATTACCTAATTAAGAAATTTAATTGAATTTAATTTCTTGTTTACTACATTATCCAATCCATATGTTAAACATTTTATGAAATTATTACAATTGGATAATTAGGTGTTAGGTGATAACTATAAGTTTTTGTAGAACTCGAACTTTCATAGAGGTCTCCCTGTTATGCCAATTTGCTCGCTTTTAACAAATTTATTTATTTATTTATTTTGTTTTGATTATCTTGATCTAATAATATTAGGACTTAAATACCAAGAATCCATCTGGGTTTAAACTTCTTCAATTGCTTGAGGAAGATGGCACATAGTAGAATCTTAATCTTCTAGGACTTTACTCCATACATGGCTTTCATAAGCCATCCTAATTGAACTCAATATTATTAGTGTCTTCCTCCCACTAAACCTCTAAAAATTACAACAAGTTGCAGCATCTAATGCTATCATGGATGCCACAATTAAGGTTTCAAGAAGAAAGCCTAAGTGTTCCATGGTTCATGTACACCTAATGCACTCGATATAGTCTGTGATTTACATGTTTTCAACTTTGATTTTAACCAAATTCTTCCAGCAACTATTTTTAGCATTTTCATAGTTGAAAATCATGGAAAAAAACAAAAGCTATCGCTACTGAAAAATTTGAAATTTTCAACCTTATCTAAAAAACAAAAATGTAGTTAGGCTAGCATAAATCAACACTAAACTATTGATAGATGACTCACCTTTAATTTAATTAATAATATTTTAAACTAAATGATATTGAAAATAAACACGAATTAATGTGCTAAAAAGTTAAAAATTAAATAGAAATGTTGCAAACTTCTATGCAAGTGTACGTATAGTAAACAAGTAATATATTGATGAATAGATTATCATTCTCGTGAGGAACTGAACCAAATTTTGCTAACTACTAAAATTAAAACAATTTAATCTTATGAAAAAACTAATTAAAAGTTAGTAAAGTAAACCTAAAATTAAACTAAAGTTAACTAAATTAACAAAGCAAATTAAATAAGGTTTACTTAATCAATTATAAAAGCTTAGGATTACAATTTCCCTTAACACTTTATTTGAACTTGTTTTACTCTTTTAACTTGACTAATGATAATGAGTTGTTAACCCAGAACTCTAATTTATTTACAAGTATCGTTTGATGGTCTTCTAAAAATATCTCTCCAAACCAATTTACTATATTCCTATGCAAATTGAATTATAAGAAACTCATTAAGCTTAGATTCTAATTTGCTCACATATGGCATGCGTGTATATTCCTATGTAACATGCAGAGTAATTCCTCCTAATAAATGAATATGAAACATATATCATTCAATTCAAGTCAAAATACAAAATTTCCTTTTCCAAGTTCATTAGTGTCACCACATCAATCTAATTGGTGGCCAATCAACTAGAAGTATTAAGAATATGATTGAACAAACAACTCAAATATCATTAAATCAAGAAAAGATAATAAAATAATCCAAACTACATGTTGAGTTTCATTGTAACCCTAGAAAAATAAATTTAGTTCATATTAACTAAATAAAACACAAAACACTAGAGTTTCACCATTATAAACATTACAATAAAGATAAAAAAATTAAGGGAAAGAGAAAATTAAGAGTTATCAGGTCTTGGGTTTCAAGGCTTCACCAATGCTTCTCTAATTGCAAAATCTTGATGGCTATTCTTCTTTTTAGAAAACTAGAAAAAAATGAAACTATATAGTATCTGGTATATCTCTGGGTCTAGTCCTATGAGTCCTATTTATACGCAAAACCCAGGAAAAAAGAAACTCGATCTCCAAGTAGCTTGAATAGATCATTTTTGAAAACTTCCAAACTTCACTTTGCTTGATTTAGTCCACTCTACTTCTTAATTAAGTTGTTCCACTTTTGGAAACTCATTCGGGATTTTACTTATAAAAATTTTGGAAAGTATTTAAATAGTTAAGTAATTTAAATATAAAGAAAATAAATACTAGTAAATTAAAAACTACTATAAATAAATAAAATATAAATAAAATTCTCTAAGACATAGCTAATTTAATTTAAACAATGAGACTAAGTAACTCAATTTATAGAGTTATCACATGCCTAAACTTAAGATTTTGTTAGTCTTGAGCAAAATAGAACAAAACAAATAAATGAAAACCCAACAAATGAAACCCAAAATAAGATGAATGGACTTAATTGATAATTGCCATAATTTTCTCAAAAGTCATTTCAGTATCTCAATTCAAGGTATATAAAAAAAAATTTCAAATTTATGCTTTGATTCAATCATAAATCTTAATGCTTCAAATAAATTCTCACTGTGTGTGTATATATGATCTCTTTACAAATCATTGCACCCAATCGTAAAAGTTTATGTCATTGCAAACTATGAATTAATACAAGATTTTGATATTGTGCTTTTCATCTCTTTCTCCACTAATGTAGACCAACACCTTATTAAAGATCATATAGGGCTTTATTAAGCTTGTAATGTAAGGCTAGGGTTAAGGTAGGATAAAGGATATATTTTGGCTTAATTCACGCATAAACAGTTTTCATTATTCCAAATATTTTATAGAGCCTTTCATAACACTTTTGACGCACATACCTATTTTTCATGACATTTTCTTTTCCATGCTATTTTATTTATTTATACACTTTTGTGTTTTTCTCTTTTTTTTTCTTGTTCTCATTTTTAAAATTTTGTTATGCTTAACCAATACAATACAATTCAAACATGGCTCATAATATTTTTGAAAACAATTTCATCCTCATGCCTATGCAGTGAAGGTTGATCATGGTTTTCTTATTAGATTAAGCTATAATATTATAGCAATCAAAAGAAAATGATATATATATATAAATTAGGCTTAACTAAGGTAAACTAAGGATATATATATATATATAAAGGTAGGCTTACAAAGGCTTAAACAATATAAATATGGCCTAAATCATCTCCTTAGCTTAGTGTTGTCAAAGATTTCACCTCAAGAGAGAATTAAACAAATTTTAGACCTTTAGACATAATCACAATTTACGTTAACATAAATAATCTTTAAATATGCAATACAAAACAATGCAAGAGATAAAGCACTTAAAATTTTGAAAATCACATCTTAACAATGAGAAAAATAAAAGAATCTAATCACAAATCAAACAATAATCATTTTTTCTAAGAATTAAGATAAATCAATAACTAAGTTCTCATCATTGGATAAGGATATCATCACAAATAAGCATAAAACATCTCAATCATAAGACCCAGACTCATGCAAAATACAAACATAAAAATTCTAACTGTATTAAAAACTAAAAAATATGCAAATGTAATAAAGTTAAATGCTAATTACCCTAAAATATACTTAAATAAAATGACCCTAAACTTAAATGAAGCATTGTCCCTAATGTGTAAAAATAAATAAAAGTTAAGATCAAGAATACTCCTTATTCAATGAATGAGGTGACGGAAGAGAATGTCTAAGGATTTTCATCCTCATCCTCATTCTCCTCTTCGTTAAATTGCTCAATGTGGGGTAATTATGGCGGTTGAAGCATTCAAGGGTAATTTATCATATTCAAACCCAGTTGATTTCCCAAGAAGTGCACCATCTATTCCATTGCTTAATTACATTCCATTTAGTAAGCCATTTGTACTTCAAGATTTTTAAGGCGTTGATTAACTGTTAGTATTGCTCGAGGTTGGCTCAGTCATGGTGGAGCAAAAAAGAACTAATACCAACATTTATTGGCTAAGTAGACAATCCTTAGCCCATTCTACTAATCATATTGTAGTTGATGGCTATCTTAAGGTGGAACAGTTCTTTAGATCTTCCCATCAAACATTTGGTTTGCCACACAATGAGGTAATCAAGGACAGGAATTTCTTTCATTGCCTATGCCATATGCATCATTATTGAATGGATAAGTTTGTCAATATCTATCGATTTCCCAATAAGAATAAAATAAAGCATAATTGCTCTATCTTTTGTGACATCGCTTAAGTTCTTACTAGGAAGTAAATTAGTGGCTATAAAATTCAACCAACTTTTACCATTCTGATGCAATGCATTAGATTTAAAAGATATGGGTTCACCCTTAGACATCTTTCATTATGTGTTGGCCTTGCAGAGATAGTCATAAACTTTTCAAGATCCAAGTTGACATGTAAAAACTATGAATACTAGAATGTTAAGTGTGTTATAAAAGTCATTGATAACTTTGCTACTTATTGGTATCCAGCGATCATGAACAAAAACTTATTACTTGTTTGATCACAAGCATTGGCATAAAATTCACAAACAATAGGTAAAAAAATAGTTGGAATTTTTGCATCTCGTGCTTGGGTAAACCTTTGCAAAGCATCAATGGACACAAATTTTTGAATTAAGTTCTCACTAGCCGTTATTTTGTCCATTTTAGTGCTATCTAGTTGTAATTATTCTTTTTACAACAAAAGACAAGCTTAGATAATACAAGTTTTACACACCAACAAATATCTAAATGATGAGCAAAATTTTGAACACTAAAGCAACAACTTAATTTCTACGCAACTATCAATCAATTTAACAACTTTCATAATTTTAATAGATTCCCAATAATTACTCAATATTCAGTATCCAACAATACCCAACATGCAAATCTCTACGATCACCATAATTAATGATATAGCACATTAATTTAGCTAAAACTTGAATGATGATGATAATAAATACCTATTAATCACACCAAACACAATAATCAAAGGATACCCAAATCAGAGTCTCTACAATTTCCATAAATAATGATATAGAAAATCAAATTAGCTCATAAATGACAAATATAAAGCTTACTCACATGAAAATTTCATCGAAAATCTTAAAAACCATGAAACTCACTTAGTTAGAATATGCTAGATAACTTCTACAAAAAGCATAAATCTTACTTAAATCTCATATAAAAGAGAAAACCCATGGAGATGAGAGAAAATTTCAAGTAATTAGTTGTTGTTAGTTTTTGGATTATGATTTTTATGGTGGATAAGTGTTTTAGGGAAGAGGGAGAGTGTTTTAGGAAAAGATGAATAGGGATGGCTAACAATAAGGGTTAATGTTTGAGAAGGTTAAAAACCTAAAAAAAATAAACTAATTTTTTAAAATCAGGTTAGCTTTGACTCTCGATATTTTAAGCATTACAAAGCACCTAAGCATGAAAAAAAAAATTTTCTCAAGCTACAGCCTAGTGTTTAGTGCTAAGGCTTAAAGAAAATAAGAACTATAGCAACAATTTTGATTGCTATAGCACTTTAACCTTTTTTTAGTTTCCTGCAAAAGGAAAAAATAAAAATTAAGAATGTTGAAAATAAAAATAAAAATGAAATAAAGATGCAAATGTTGAGAAAAGGAAAAAAAAGTTTAGGTTGCCTTCCAAGAAGTGCCTCATTTATAGTCATCAGCTTGACTATTTGTCAATCATTCTAAGTCAGCTACAGTGATTTAGGACTTTTGGTAATCAAATCTACCTTCCCAATAATGCTTAAGTGTCTACCTATTAACTTTAAAACTTTAATTGGAACTCTTATCAATAACTTCGATAGCATCGTATAGGAACATTTTTGTGATTTTGAAAAGTCTGGACCATTAAGACTTAAGTTTTCCCAGAAATAACTTCAGGCATAATTTGTAAAGAAAAACATACTGATCTAGCTCAAACTTCTGCTAAATGATATTTTTATCATGCCATTGCTTTGCATTTTTTTGGTAAATTTTAGCATTTTCATAAGCTTAAAGATGAAATTCGTCCATCTCATTAAGCTGCAATAATCATCTTTTTCTAATTGCATGACTATCAAAATTCAAGTTTTTGAAGATCCAATATGTTTTATGTTCAAGCTCCATTGAAAGATGACATGCTTTTCCAAGAACCAATCTATAAGGAAACATCCTGATGTGTGTTTTATAAGCGATTTGGTATGCCTATAATGCATCATCCGACTTCTTAGACCAATTTTTTCTAGTTAGGCTAATCATTTTCTCAAAGATCCTCTTGATCTCTTAGTTTGACACTTCAGCTTGGTTGCTTGTTTAAGGGTAATAGGCTATGGCAATCTTGTGTTTAACCCCATATTTAGTAGAAAGGGCTTTAAAATATTCATTGCAAAATGTGTGAACCCCTATCATTAATAATAGCTCTTAGTGTGCAAAAAAGGTGAAGATGTTCTTTTTCAAGAAATTCATCACAACCTTAAACTCATTTATTGGAAAAATGACTGCTTCAACCCACTTTGAAACATAATCTAGATAATTGGATGTAAAGATTATTATATGAGGAAATAAATGGTCCCATAAAATCAATACCTTATACATAAAAAATCTCTACTTCTAGGATGTTGTTGAATGCATCTTATTTCTCCTCGAGATGTTTCCTACTCTTTGACGCTTGTCACATCTTAAAATAAATTGGTGAGCATCTCTCAAAAGAGCTGGCCATTAAAAGCTAAACTATAGCACTTTTGTTGTAGTTTGTTCTCTTTTAAAATGCCCACCATAGTTTGATAAGTGACAATGCTGCAAAATATTTTTTATTTCTTCCTTGGGTACATATTTTCCAATAATTTGATCAGTACATTGGTTAAACAAGAAAGGTTCATCCCAAAAATAATACTTAACATCATGTAAGAGCTTTTTCTTTTGTTGACAATTTAAATTAGAAACTTAAACTTTACTTACAATATAATTGACATAGTCAGCATACCATGGTAATTCCTATTGATTTACTTGGAATAGCTATTCATAAAAAAAAAAGTCTCATTAATTTGGATAAAATCACCCAATTTTTTTCCAATTGTCCAATCTTGAAAAATGATCTACACTTGATTTTCTATTCACTTTCTATCACAAACTTCTAAATCAAATTATTGCAAAAGAATTATCCATCGATTCAATCTTAGTTTGGCATCCTTCATTTTAATCAAATACCTAATAGTAGAATCATCAGTATAGACAATAACTTTAGTGTCCACAAGATATGATATAAATTTATCGAAAGCAAATGCTCTAACAAGCAATTATTTTTCACTAGTAGTATAATTCAATTGAGCATCTTTCAAAGTTTTGCTTGCAAAGTAAATGGGATGAAAAACCTTTTCTTTTCTATGTCTAGCACTGCACCAACTGCAAAATCACTTGCATTACATATGAGTTCAAAAGGAAGTTCCAATTCGAGACAAGAATAATAAAGGCAGAACTAATCTTGTTTTCAATTCTATAAAACAGACTAAAAATGTATCAGCAAATTTAAAAGGTACTTATTTTTCTATTAGAGTGCAAAGTAGTTTGGAGATATTTGAGAAGTCCTTAATGAATCTTCTATAAAATTTGCCATGATCAAGAAAACTTTAAATTTCTTTAACCAAAGAGTTTTTCAATTACCTTAATCTTTGCCTTCTCTATATCAATGCCTCTTTTTAAAACTAGATGTCTAAAATAATACCTTCTTGAACCATGATGTGGCATTTTTACTAATTTAGGAACAAATGGTTTTTTCATATCTTTTAAGCACTAAACCTAGTTTATACAACCATTCATCAAAAAAATTTTAAAAATCTAAAATTCATGCATAAATACCTCTAGGAAATTTTCCACCATATCAAAGATATAGTCCTTACACATCTTTAAAAGGTTGCTAGAGTGTTACAAAGCATAAATGGCATTATCTAGAAAGCAAAAGTCCCATAAGGGCATGTGAAAGTGGTATTCTCTTAATCTTTCGATGTTATAGCTATCTGATTGTATACCAACTAACATATCCAACTTCTGATCAATAAATGGTAGGGGAAGTTATCCTTCTTAGTGGTTTCACTAAGCGTTCAATAATCTATGTAAATTTGTAAATCAATCACTACTCCTGTTACATTGAGCTTATTACTATTATTGCAAATCACACTCATCCCTTTTTCATTTGGCACACATTGAACTAGACTCATCTAAGAACTATTGGAGATAGGATAGATGATGTGGGTAGCCAACCACTTGATCATCTCTTTCTTAACCATATCTTTCATGATGGGATTAAGTCAACATTGATACTCTATGGTGGCCTTGTGATTATTTTCAAAGAGGATCCTATGTATGCAAATTAAAGGACTAACCCCTTTGATATTAGTTATTGACTAACCTATTGCTCTTATATGTTCTCAAGCACCCTAAGTAATCTATCTTCCTACTTACTACTAAGAGTAGATAAGATAATAACAGGCAAAGTAAAATTTTGGCCAAGGAAAGCATACTTCAGATGTGAAGAAAGTTGTTTAAGCTCTAAGATAGATGGTTTCTTAATAAAGGGCTTGGCAGATGCATTTGATAAAGGCTCCAAATTCTAGAATTTATGATTAGATCTAGTTGAATGTATTACATTAAGTGGCTTCAAACACTCAACAAACTAATCATCATCCTTTTCAAAAATGGATACCACTGTTACTTTCAATGAATCAATAAGATAACTATCTATAAAAACTTTGTTTGTTGCTTTATCTACCATATTCACTATAAAACACTTATCAGGGTTATTAGGGTTTTTATAGCATTAAACTAATTAAAAGTTACCTCTTGAACTTAAACTCTCATAGTAAGTTCTTTTTTTTGCACATCTATAAGAGTTTTACAAGTGGCTACAAAGGTCTTCCTCGGATGATAGGTATTTCACGATCTTTATCCATATCAAGAACTATGAAATCAGCTGGAAGATAAATTTGTCAACTTTCAACAAATATCTTTAACACTGCCTTTTGATGTGCATGAGATCTGCTTGCCAATTGTAAAGTGATTATGGTGGGTTTTACCTCTCCTAAACCTATGCTCTTATAAATAAAAAGAGGCGTCAAATTAATGCTTACACAAAAATCATATAACGCTCTCCTAAAAAAATAAGTCCCAATGGTACATAAAATGGTAAAATTTCCCAAATCTTTGAGTTTGGGTGAAAGTTTCTTTTACAATATAAGCACTCACTTTTCAGTAGGTGTGACCATTTCAAACTCACCCACTTTCCTTTTTTGACAATATATCTTTCATGAACTTGACATTGCTAAGCATTTGTTCTAGTGCTTCAACAAAAAGAATATTAATGTGAAGTTTTCTAAATACCTTTACAAACTTTTGAAATCGACTGTGAAGTTTTTACTTTTGATGATGCTTTGGAAAGGGATATGGTGGGTAACACTGAGATTGCTATTGTTGCATCTTGTTAGCTTTTTTTGCACACTTTTTTTTGGATAAGTTTGGCTTTTTATCTTTATTTTCTATCTCTCTACCATTCTTAAGTATGATGGCCTTGCAATGCTCTTTTCCATCTTTTCTTAGATTAGGCTCAGTATTACATAAAAAGTACCTACAGAACGATTATTGATGAAGTAAGCAATTTGCCTAACTTTTGTCTTAAGATTCCTAAGGGATACTACTGGCTTTATAAACATATCTTCTATTCATGGCTTTTTTTCTTCACTGGACTTATGCTTGGTTAGAGACTCAAGCTTGTTAAGGAAACCCAAGCAGAAACGTTTTTGCCTATTTATAGCTGAAGATCTTTGGTTGTTATTCCAAGAGAAGTTTGAATGATTACACCAACTTGGATTATGGGGGTTATTATATTGCCTACTATAATTCTTGACATAGTTAACTTATTCATTATAGGTTAGGCAATGATCACTAAAACGCCCATCCCACATAGTTCATAAACCATAAAAAGACTCAAAAACATATGTACACTCATAGCACCCAATTTCCATATTATTATCACTAGTTGAGAATGAAGTGAAGTAATGGCATTAGTTTCATGGATACTTGCAACTTTTCTTGGTAAACTTCTTTTGATGGACCATTGATAATTTCTAGAAACCATCTTTTTAAGTAACTCATAAGCTTTATTAGATGGTTTCCCTATAAATTAACAACTTACTACAGTATCAATAATTGTTCTTATCTAACTCATTATTCCATTGTAAAAGGTTTGTACCTAAAGCCATTGGGGAAGACTAGGATAAAGACATCTCTAAAGTAATTCCTTGAGTTTTTCCTAAGCTTCATAAAGTGATTCTAAATCAAACTATGTAAAAGAAGTGATATCATTCCTCAACTTTGCTATCTTGGCCAGAGGAAAATAATGGGCAAGAAACTTTTGCGCCAAGTCATCTCAAGTAATGATAGAGCCCATTGGAAATGAATTTAACAACCTTTTACCTTATCCTAGAGTGAGAAAAAGAAGAGGTTTAGTCTGATGGCATTATCCAAAACCTTATTATGTTTAAAAATATTACATATTCTAAAAAGTTCATAATGTGACCAGTAAGATCTTCATTGAGTAGACCACCAAGTTGAATTGATGTTTGGATCATTTGAATAATGGCTAGCTTTATCTCAAAGTTATTGGCTTGAATGGTAGGCATCTGGGTACAAGAATGAATGCCTTGTGTGAAAGGGACAACAAACTCCCATAGACACTTTGTATCTTCTTCTTCAGCTATTATATTAGTTTAAGTCCAGGCTTGTAAATTCTCCCTTCGATGTCAATGAAAAGTTCTTTCAAGTTTTGGATCAAAAAGGACAAGTTCCAAGTTTCTTGCTCTTCGAATGCAACAACCAAAATAACCTAAAAATAAATAAAAATCTGAATTAAGATTAAAATTGCTTGGTATTAATATTAGCAAAAATTATTAAAATAATTCCATGAAAATGGCATGAAAAACCTGTTGGATTTCCATGCAAGTCCATGTAAACAAGTGATGTAGTGATGAATAGAGTATTGTTCCCATGTGATGAATAGAGTATTGTTCCCATGAGAAATTAAACTAAATTTTTTAAGTACTAAAATTAAAATAATTTAACCTTATCCAAACAACTAATTAAAAACTATAAAGTAAAATTAAAATTAACTAAATTAACAAAGCGAATTAAATTTACATAATCAATGCTAGAAGCCTAGGATTATAATTTCCCTCGACATTTTGTTTGAACCTATTTTATTCTCTCAACTTGACTAATGATAATGAGTTAGTAACCTATAGATCTAATTTATTTATTAGTATCTTCCAATAGTCTTATGAAAAATATCTCTTTAAACCAATTTACTATATTTCTATGCAAATTAAATTAAAAGAAACTCATTAAGTTTAGACTTTAATTTGGTTACATATGGCATGCTCGTATATTCCTACCTAACACAAATCGATTTATCATAATAAATGCATATAAAACATATACCGTTCAATCCAAGGCTAAACATGAAATTCTCTTTTCCAAGTTCATTAAGGTTACTATATCAATCTAATTGGTGGCCAATCAACTAGAAGCATTATGAACAAGATTAAACAAGTAACTTAAATATCATTATATCAGGAAAAGATAACAAAATAATCCAAACTATATGTGAATTCCATTATAACCCTAGAAAAATAAATGTAACTCATATTGATTAAATAAAATACAAAACATTAGAGTTTCACCATCATAAACATTAAAAGAAAGATAAAAAGATTAAGGGAGAAAGAAAACTAAGAATTATCAGGTTTTAATTTTTAAGGTTTCTCCAATCCTTCTCCAATTGCGAAATCCTAATAGTTGTTGTCCTCTTTATAAAACTAGAGAAAAATAAAGCTATAGAGTATCTAGTATATCTTTAAGCCTAATCTTAAGAGTCTTATATATAAGCAAAATCCTAGAGAAAAAATTTTGGTCTCTAAGTAGCTTAAATGAATTACTTTTGAAAACTGCCAAACATAATCACTTTGCTTGATTGAGTCCACTTTGCTTCTTTATTAGTTTACTACACATTTGGAAACTCTTTTGGGTTTTTACCTATAAAAAATTTAGAAAGTATTTAAATAACTAGGTAATTTAAATATAAGGAAAATAAATAATACACAATTAAAAACTACTAAAAAGAAATAAAATAAAAATAAAAATCTCTAAGACTTAGTAATTTAATGCATATAATAAGACTAAATAACTTTATTTTTTAGAGTTATCAAGAAAAAAATTCTAAAACTTTTAACACATGAAATAAATCAAAATAATATCGAAATTAAAACTTTTTTACAATTGATGATAAATAAAACATTAGATCAATCAAAACAATACAATAACTTTAATACCACTTGGAGGAAGTTTTATATTTATGCTTAAATAAATTACAAAAAATATTTAAACTACTTTAAATAGAAGTAGCAGAAATGGTAAATAGAAACAATACTGAGACTTTTTAAACCAAATCATCCTGCAAGTTTTTGATTGATCTTTCAAAATATATATAATGAATCTAAAAATTCTTATACCTCAGCCTTAGGGTGGCACTATAATATGGTAGAAGTTCCATCACAGCTAAATCTTATGCACCAAGCCTAGTTATCTTAACCAAAGCTATCCAAGCATCCAGCCTCTAATGGTGATCCTGGAGTTGACTCGAAAAAATTTCAAAAGTGAGAGACTTTGTTTTGTTGAAAGCTATCTATAGACACCTAATTTTGTTTGAACCTTCATGTAAGCATTTTGAGCATAATGAAAACAGAATGTACAAGCTCTGATCCAATCCTCATCATTCCTAACAAAGGTAAGCATGTAAATTATTTAATTTAAGGCCAAGCCTTATGAAAAATATATATATTAGATAAAATAGGTCCTAGTGCCTATTTAGTTAATTTATTAGGCATATTTTATTTAATTATATCAAGTCATAATTATTCAATTTAAGGCCAAACCTTATAAAAATATACATTAGATAAAATAAGGCCCTCGTGCAGATTTAATTAATTTGAGGACTATTTTATTTAATTATATTAGGTCAAATTTTCAAATATTTCAAAATCTTGAGAGGTCTTATTAAAATTATTTTGATCCAATATATCTACCAATTTAAATTGATTATTGGCCTATTTAGTTGGGTTAATGATATTTTTTAAAAGGCCCAATTAACATAATGATGAAGTATTTTAAGGCAAAATTGGATTTTTTAAAGGATATTCTTGACAATCCAAGACCATTTAGTACTCAAATATAGTACTATGACCAATTAAAATTTGAAAGCACACAAATGGTACAATGACTCACCAAATTGTACATGGGAAATGCCTTCAAATGCCCTATTTTTACTCGATTTTTTTATGGCTGAAATTGAACACTATATAAGTTACATCATATGCTCAACCAAGACGCTTTTAACATTCTGATACCTTACATATTCCCTCTTTACCTTAGGCAAAATCCTATTCTTGTAGCTCCCTAGGCTTCCACCAAAAACCTCTTAAAAACCTTCCATTTCACTTATTTTTCCTCTCAAAGACCATCATTGATAGTGTAATCCTCAAGCTCATTCTTGGCCACATTTTCTTGTTAATACATATAGCTATGAAAAGGAAGAAAATGAGCTAAAATTATGGAAAGTTTTCTATTTGATAGCAAAGTAAAGGTTTTAAAGCTTATAGGTATATTTTTTATCATTCTTTTACTTATTTTCTTTTTTTTTCTCCATCATCTCATCTTAATGAGCCATTTTCTTGGTAGCCATGACCTTACTTTAGGACATCCATGCATTTTGTGGCTTTGGTTGTGGTAAATTTAAGATTTTGATGTTTGCTAACCCTTTATCATGTTTATCTTATGATAACTATGCCAATGTGTTTTGTTTGCCTTAAAATCATGTTTTACTATTGTCTTGAAAATTCTAACGTGCTTTTCTTATTCAAACGGGTCTATATCATCTTCCATTTGATGTCATTCATAAAGCCAATATGTCCATGCATCTTTTTGTTAATTTTTTTTTATTTTTGTCATTATTTTCATGTCTAAAATGTCATATTATTTGATTAAACATGCTTTATCTATTTGTTATCATGAACGTCATCTTCTACTCACTGCATGTTTGTCAAAATGTTTGGTTAACGCTTGTCAAAAATTTGTTTTTATAAAACCCACCAAGTTAAGCCCATATTAACTTCGACAAATGAACATTAATGTAAACATTATGTTTTCTATCAATTGGCCCTTCAATCTTAGGAAAAATCAAGCTTCCTATGTTTGGATTCATGGTTAAATGAGGATAAATGTTCTAATTTTAAAAAAAAAATAATGTGCCCTTTAAAGTTTCTCAAGTTCTTTGTGCCCTAATCTCATGTCTAGTTGTCTTTTGCTTTGTGACATGGTTAATGGCTTATTTCATCATCTTAAACTACTTTGGGAATTTGCAAATGATCTTGTAAAGCTATTACCATTGAACCCCCTTTGTCACAGACATTTGAAGGCCCATATCACAAGTCTCGCACTAGGAAACTAGAAAATCAAAAATTCCCCTATGTTAACATTAATAGCATTATGTCCCTGACTTAAGAAATCATTTTCAAAGAGTTTTTTTTTTATTTTTTGGCATTTTCCCTTAAAGGGCATCAACTTATCTTTCCAGTGGTATCTCGTTTGCCCTCGGATCATTTTGGATGAAAGAGTTATGATTTTTTTAATTATTGTCATTAGAACCCTTGGAATCAATAATTAACATTTTGCCTAGGTCATTTCAACCCCTCAAATGAATTTTCTAGAATTTTTGAATTTTTTCTGAAAAATGAATGAAATTCCCTTTTCATAAAGGTATCATTTGTGATTTAACAATTTCAAATGTATCCAAAATGATTTTTCAAAGTTTATTATGTGATTTTCTTTAAATGTGTCAGCAGTGCAGAATCAAACCTAATTTCAAAAATTTATGTCTTCCTAAAAGATTATTGTAGGATTTTTGAAATATTTTTATATCAATCTTCACTGAGTTACTTTTCTCATATTACCTCACTAACCTCTAGGACTTTAGATCAATCCAGGACAAAATTAGGAAAGATGATAGTGCAATGTTGTCCCTTACGTTCTACATCAATCAAAATTATTTTTGTTTTTCCAAATTCCTTCTCCCAAGCAATCGAATGCCTCTAAATGCATCAAATCAACTTTCATTGAGTCGAGAAATATGTGTCAACCCCTTCGACCCAAATTAAAGCATAAGTATTTTCCAAATTTTATCATCTTTATTTTTATCAATTCCCACATTTTCCAAAAAATCAAAAATCATCGATTTTGTCAAGAAACATGAAGAATCTCATTTTGCAAAAAATTATGTAACCCTTACCAATTTAACTATTTTAATCTTTTTTTGTCTAAAAATTAACAAAAATTAAATTTTCTTTCTTTTACATTTCCTTAAATTTTTACAAACCTAAACTCAGTTTTCATGCCTCGACCAAGCAATGATTACGAACACATCTAAAAAATTGTCAACTTGGTTATTACTAAATAACGGATGACAATTATGAGATAAATTTTGATTGGCCCTTTATTTTCCCTTTTTGTTTGATTTACCTTATGCAATTTACTCTTATATTTCATATGCCTCACGAACACATTTTTCTTCATGGTGTCCATTTTTGTATTCATATTTTCAAATTAATTTTGAAAATCATAAGGGTAATGCTTCGTGCTAGTATTTCTCTAGTTCTTAACACGAAATATTTAATTTTTAAAATTAAATCCAAAAACCATTTTGGTCAAAAGTCTATATGCTTTTAACTTTTCAGGACGTATATTGCAAAAAACCTAGATTTATGATTTTACCCAAATTCATGCATAGAAAGGGATTTTATCAAAATAATGAGAAGTCAAAATCGAGGAAACTAAAATCAGTATAAGACATGGCTAGATGGTACTGATTTCAGGTGTCATGAGGGTATTAATCTTTTCCTACACATAACCAATTCCTAAACCTAACCGATGAATCTCTGGATCATGCAGACCTTGGAATCAATTTTTAAACTTTCATAACTTGAAATACTGATTTTGATTAGCATTCGATCATGCCTAGCTAAATGATCGACGGTGACTCCAAGTGTTGACCACTTATGGTGGCTAATTGAGACTAGTTAGACACGCGACTTGCTCAACAGTCCTTCTTTATGTTAGAAAGAAAAAGTCTTGATCAAAAAGACATTTTTCATCGAGAATCTTATTATTTCCCCTATATATTTAAGTCATGCGTGCCTCATACTCTGCGAAGATTTTTCAGGGACATGTTGTGACACCTTGCTAGTAGCTTAGGTTTCAAAAACCTTCCCTTAGCCCTTAATCTCATTTTAAATCAAATGACTAAAGAAAACAACATTTCTCTTAATCTTAGTGAAATTGCATATCACCCTTAAGAAAAGGGAAGGAAATTGCAAATCACCTTACCAAAGACCAAAAGAAACAAAAGTGACTAAAAATTACTCCTTGTGGATGGTAAAGTAAGGTTTAAATACCTAAGGTTAGTGCTTTCCACCTTTTGAACCATTTACAATCTAGTCCCTCGCCTACTTGAACGATTTAAATTATAACTAAATAACTTTTATTTTTATTAGTTAAATCAGCCCACTCTCATTTTAATTTCTACTAATCACCTTTATGAATATGACTCATTAGGCCCCTATTATGTTGGAAATAAATATAATTTAATTAATTATGAATATTTATATTTATAAACTAAGATTGGCATCTAGCAATGCATCATGGTAATCCAACATGCAAGTACTACTAAATTGGTTTTGACAAGCCCTTAATGTCTAGTATCTCAATGTAATTCAATCCGTTCATCATATATCCTAGAAAAGGTAAGAGCATGATTCAGTGTCTACCCTTAACCCTTTCTATTTTAGTCTTGCAGACCTTATGTGTTAACTCTATGATCAATACTGCCTTGGCCAAGGACTCTAAGCTAACATGAGCTAGGTTGATGTGGCATATGTCCATTCTCTCCACTTATCTACCTTCAGTAAGCTTTATGTCATACCTACGACCACTTTACTATAGGCATCCATCTATTGTGGACCCATCATGATGATTTCTAAGTATCATACTCTACATATAAGGTGAACTAGTGTCACAAGTCTAAGGATCACTTACACTACTAACGCATGAGAGTATTTCCATTGACACCTAAGTGAAATACCAAATAGAACTCTCATAGCAGATTATGTTCAGTGAATCTATTCTTCAAAACTAGCACCCATATACTATCCCTAAGTATCTTTATACTTTAATTTTTAAGATTATTTGTATGCAACATATTTATAGAGGCAAAACATATAGTGGCCCTTGTACATTATCAATACCTTTTCTTAATAATACAATAACCATAAATAATTTTAAAAACACAAATTTGATGTATAAGAATCTCGTAATTGTAACTTATTACAACTCTTTTGCAAGGCCAATTGTCCCAAGGCTTTATCTAAATAAGATATTCATTGCAATTTATCAAATAATATCTTATGGATAAAGAAATACCATATTAACATTAATAAACTATAATGTTTGTTTACACGGATTACTAAATGCTACTGTATTGGATGTTAAAGCGATTGGCTTATTAGGCTTACACTAACATGAACAATGTTTTAATTTAAAAATTACTTAAAATCTGATGTTCTTGAATAAAGTAATAAAATTAGTTTAGAAAATTTTTGAAATGTGAGAATTATAATTGAGTAACAATAACCAAAATCGTTAAAAATTGAGACCTAAAGTTAACACATAATTACAAGTTATTGATTTTCAAGCATCACCAGAGGGATGAATCCTTATTTGCATTGTAACTGACTCCCAAACCTTTTTCAAGTGATCTCTAGTATTTGTATTAAAGTTTCTTTTTGAAGGTTTTGTAACCCTTAAAAAATGAACTCTAGTAGCTCACCAATTTCAACTAGTAAAGAAAAATTGATGAGGAATTCAAGTCAAATGGTCATTTCATAATAATCATTTAGGTTTAACTCGAGTATGTGATTCAAAAGATAAACTCTAGTAGGTGACCAATTTACCTATCCAAAAAAAGAATGGTGGCGACTCCAAGTCATATGATCATTTTTTTAATGACCATTTAGGGTAAAATCAAGTATAAGATTCACTATAAAAACTCGATCCCCAACATAAACATGAAATAGAAAAAAAAATGAGGTACTCACCATCCTAAGTTCAGCATGTTGAGATTTGCATCCTGGCCATGTTGCGACACCTTTTATCGATTCTTTTCCCCTATTTATAAGGGTAGGAGGCCTTTATGCATTATTCTTAGCCTTCTCAATTTCTCCTTAGTTTTCTTTAAGAAAAATATTAGTTTTCAAAAGTTTTGAAATTAAAAGAAGGCTTTTTCTTAAACTGTAAGAAAGGCTTTTTTCTTAACTTGAATTCTTAATCTTTTCCATTTGTATGCATGTCATTGAACTTTATGTTCATTCACTTTTATTTTCAAAGTTTCCTTTCTTTTGTTGGTAGCTTGATGAATCTATTCACCAAAACAAAAGCAATAACCAAGCTTTTGATTCTTAAATATTTTTTTTGTTGAATCTCAACCAAAATAATGTTTTTATACGTTACATGTTTTAAATTGTGTCAATATGATTAGTGATGGACTTGGTGTTGATAAGTTTATGTGTTCATGCATGTGTTTAATTTCATTGTTGTGTTATATGTTGGAACTTTTGCTTCCATATCTATTCATGATTTCTTCAAAATTATTTGTGACTATTGTGATTTGAGTTTGTTGGTAGCTTAGGATGATTTTAACATACATGCATTCTTAATTTATGAAAAAAAATTGTCAAACTCTTGGAATAGCCAAATATAAAGGGGATTTTGTAATTTTCCCTATTTTAAGGCCATTTAGGACATTTTGCAAAGTTTAGAATTTTTAAGGGCTTTGAAATAATTTCCTAATTTTTTAAAACCCTTAAAGAGGATTTTGGAGGCTTGGGCTAAATGTTTTAGGCCTTTTTAGGTAAAATTTTTAGGGTAAATTGATATTTAATAAAGCTTTAAGGATTAAATTGACTTTTTTTCATGATAAATCTTGCTTGTCTGAATGGTCGTTGCCAATTATATTAATTTTTGCTGTGTTTTAAACTTATTTAGTGCATTCATCCATTTTCCAACCTTTTGAGGGTTATTTTGCAATTTTAGAAAGTTGAGAGATCTTTTAGCGCAATCTTGCATTTTAGGGCTATTTAGGTCATTTCCACTACATAACCATCCATTTAGAATATTCTGGTCATTTAGGTGCATGCCGTGCATTTTTACGCATTTAGGGGTCAATTTATAATTTTAGAAAGTTTAAAGACCTATTAGCAATTTTCAATATTTAAATTACATTTAGCTTAAAGGCTACCCACTTAGGGTACCACCAAAACTAGATCACTAGGCCTCAATCCATATCTTCGTCTAGACAGAGTCTTAGTTTAATTTAGGTTTCTTACTTTTCATAGAAATCGAGTCTTTTAGGCTTAGGTCCACACTTTATATTGAGATTGGGTTTAATTTCATTTAGGTCCGTACTTTTTATCAAGATCAAGTCTTAGTTTAATTTAGGTTTTCGCACTTCCTGTTGAGATTGGGTCTAATTTAATTTAGGTCCTTTAAGTTTAGGTCCATACTTTTTATCAAGATCAAGTCTTAGTTTAATTTAGGTTTCCAACGTTTCAAAAAAGCTAAATCTTTAGGCTTAGGTCTATACCTCCAGTCGAGGATAAGCCTAGTTTCTTTAAGTTTACTACTTTCTATGGAAAGTAAGTCTTTAGGATTAGTTTTGTACCTTCCATCAAAACCGCATCCTAAATCAAGTTTTGCCCTTTAAATTAATTTATTAATAAACTGATGTTTTAAAGAATCGAGGCAATGTCCCTAAGTTAAAATAGTACATGAATTTATCCCAGAATATTGGAAAGGTTTATAGGTTAGTTTATTAATAGGATTTCCTTTTCAAAATGAGTAAAATTTGGATTTTTTGAATTTCATGAATCAAAACTTTACATTTTGATTTTAAAAAGATTAAACGTTGATTTTTCTCACGAACGAAATAATATAATTAGTTTTGGGGAATTTTTTAAAAACAAGAATTATCATTACCACTAGATACCAAAGCCCAATAAAAATCAATGTTTAAGTTAACACATAATTAAAGGTATCAATCAATAGGTGTCACAGTGGGGATATGTCTCACTCGACATGTAATTGACTCACGAATCCTTCTAAAATGAGTATTCGGTATTAATGTAGATCTCAAATTTTGTTTCAAGGGTTTCATAACCCTTAAAACATAGACTCTGGTAGGTGACTAATCTTACGTAGTCGAAATAGATTGGTAGTAACTCTAAGTCAAACATTCATTTCCTAATGATTATTTAAGGTTAGGTCAAGTAAGCTATTCATCTTGACTACTCAGTCCCCAACACGAATAAGGGAAACAAAAGGATTCACTCACTTTAAGTTTAAGGCCTTGGAATTGAAATGTTAAAACAATTGATATAGATACCTAATAATGATACTTACTGGTATTGATATCTAGTATCGATACTTACACCCAAATTCTAAAATGTTGATGTTTAGATGGCGTGAGATTAATCCTTGCACAAAGAGGGCTAACTGTCACTTGAAATAATCACTTAGTCTATGATTTAGGTACTTTCAAGTAACTAAGAATGGGTTTGGATGAAATTAGGTGTTTACAATTCTTTAAACGTGACAATTCATTTTAGAGAATTAGGAAACTCCAAGGCAAGCAAGGCTAAAGAAGAAGATGTAGGTGCAAGATTGAACCTCTATAAATTTTAATGTTTAATTTTCTATCTCTACTTATTTTCTTGCTTTACTTATTAACTTACAATTTTCAAGTTATTTTATTGAATTTCCCAATTTCAATATTTAAAGTTTAATTTTTTAAATGTTTTGAGTCATTAATTCGGCCTTTGATTTATTTACTGCAACAGCTAACAAAAGTCATAAGAAAATGGATGGTGACAATTAGCAATTAAATAGTTTATCAAGAGATATATAACAAAGATCAACACTTAGCTGTCAAACCAATGAAAACCATTAGAGTATTAGGTAAAGTTGGACACCTTAATCCTTGGAGAATATAAGGAGAATTTCAATGAGGTATCAACCTATAAAAGAAATTGGGAGGAATCGGAATGGTTATTAGGGACATAGAAGGTGAAATACTACAAACATATATTGTACAACATAGTAGTCATTCGTAATTGAAACCATAGTCACAATAAAAACACTTATCTTTGCTAAGGAATTAGGCTTGTAAAACATTGTTCTTGAAGGAGATTTAATATGCATCATAAGAATGATCAATTCAAGACGCGATGATCTTTCACCCATAGGAAATCTCACATATGAGGCTAGATCCACAACTTCTACCTTTAAATTGTGATGAGCTCTACACATAGAGAGAAAGGGGAACAAGGCATCTCATATTCTAGGAAGGCTTGGTTTTAGACCAGGATATTGAACTTACTTGAATGGAGATCTAATTAAACATGATTGTTGATATAGTCCATAAGAAGGGTAATAATTCTTTATTAATGAAGCCATTTTCTTTAAAAAATTAAAAATAATATTTGATTATTATATTATTTTTAATTTTATTTTAATTTATAAAAGTATTTAATATATTATAATTTATATTTTAACATATATAATTATAATTTTTATTAGATAAAATGTTATTATCTGTATTAAGAATAAAATAATTTTTTTATTTTTTATTGTTTATCTGTCATGATGTACCAATCGTTTGGATGATGCGTATGACTTAAAAGTGTGCCTTAGGGATATACCTTGATTGGGATTTGGATAAGGCAAAATGAGATGTGAGTAAGAGGAAAGTTGTCAGACGAATGATAGCCACTGTGAAGTGGCCAAATATAGGGTCATCACTAATCATTTTAGGCTAGACATGATCAAACACCTATTAAAATTGATACCTCAAGTTAAAAAACTCAAAGAATCAATATTACAGTCTGCATAATCCAAAGATTCAGTGTTAGGTTCGAGAGTTGGTTACATGCGGGACATATTAACATCCCTATGATTCCCAAAAGTAATACATGCAGCTATGTCTTAACTAGGTTTCAGTTTCTTCGGTTATGCCTTATCATTATTTTGATATAATCCCCTTTTATGCATGAATATTTTATAAAATAATAAACTCGAGTTTTAAAGAAAATTTAAATCTCATATATGCCTAGGGGAAGTAGGGAACATAGAGATTTTTGACCAAAAATGATTTTTAGATTTAATCTTTGAAAATTGGATATTTCATATCAAACACTGGTGAGATCCTAACACGAAACATTACCTTCTAATTTTTGAAAACAATTTGGAAATATGAATGCAAAGTGGACACGCAAAGAGAAACGTTGGTATGTATCTCATAATTGTCTTTGATTATTGAGGAATAGCTAAAATAACAATTTTGAGATGCACTTGGACTTGGTGGTCACTTGGGGTGTGGAAAAAGAAGGCTTGGATTAAAAAGCTCGAGGATGTCCAGGAGAGAAAAACTTTGGATTTTGAGAGAAGTTGAAATGCAGGGTTGGAGTATCCTATCGAAATATGAGGTTGGCGTATCCCATTAATTGAAGATTTTAGTAAACTTCGAAGAAACAAGATTGAAAGGCCTAAATTGGCAAGGTTCGATAATTTTTTAACACAATGACATTTATGATGGATTTTGATAAAATACATGTTTTGAAGAAAAAAGGGAATTGATGAAAAGGAATGTTAATATCTGAAAAATGCTTGTGCCTTGACCTAAGCCTAAAGAGGAGTCAACAAATATTTCGACTTGATATTGGTTGACATAACTCATCTTTGTGCATTCAAATGCCTCAAAGAGAGAATTTCATAAATTCAATTAATTTTGGATTGGTCTAAAGGTTTTAAAGGTTGGTTAAGTTACCGTTGGAAAGATCCTTCGATAAGGATTAATCTAAAAATATTCCAAAAATCCAAAAAAATCACATCTTGTGTGGAAATAATTTTTAATTTGCTACTTCTTCGACACTAGCAGCATGTGTAGAGGAAATAGCACAGTGGATTTTGAAAAATCATTTTAAACTCATTGGAAATCATTAAATTACAAATGATACCTTTTCAACAAGGGAATTTCATTAACTTCTTAGGAAAAATATTTTTAAAAAAAAACATCTTATGGTGGGTAAATGGCCTAAGTAGAATAGAAATCGCTGATTCTAGGGGTTTTAGTCAACATTGGTTTAAAAAATTATGGCTTCCTCATTCAAAATGATCCCGGGGTAAACAAGACATTTTTGGATGGTAATCTTGATATCCTTTTAGAAAAAAATCAAAAAATTCATGAAAAATTACTTAAGGTTCAATAATGGTTTTTCAAATCATGACTATGATGCTGCTAAGGCAAAATAGGGGAGCTCTTTTTTTTTTCATTTTTTGGGTCTCCTAGGACTAGCTTCAAGCCTCGAACATTTTAATATCCAAGACAAAAAAAGGGGTCAGTGACAATGGCTTCACAGGCTCATTTTGCACAATTCTGAAGTAATTTGAGACAATGAAACAACCCATTAATAATGAAAAAGCAAAAGAACTCTAGCGATAAGACCAAAGCACAAACAACTTAGGACAAGTCAAAAGGATATTTAATTTTCATGAAAATCACAACATTTTAGCCTCATTTAACTAGCCTCATTTAACTTTGAATCCAAGCATAGAAAGCTTGATTTTTCCCCAAGATTAGAAAATCAATTGATGGAAAACATTAAGCTCATGTTAGTCCTCATGCATTGAAGTTAATAAGAACCTAACTTTGGGAAGTTCCAAAAAAATAGATTTTTGCAACAAGAACAAGACATTACAAAAGCACCTTTAATCACATAAAACATCTAAACATGGCATCAAATGATAAAAATATGTTAGAACATCAAGAAACATGTTAAAAATGCAAGGAAAACTTGGATGATGCATGAACATACTAGAATATGTTTAAAGAGACACGAGACATGGTATGAGCATAGCAGAAGGTGTTTTTATGATATGAACATGTGCTAAAAGTTTTGTGATAGCATAAAAGCATGATTCTTAGGCAAGAAAAATGCATGAACATGCCAAAAATATGTTTATAGAGGCATAGAACATGACATGAGAATAAAGGAAGATGTTTTCATGAAATTAAGAAGGGCTAGAAATTTCATGACAATATAAAAATGATCTTTAAGCATGAATGCATGACAAGGTCATACGCTCATGAGCAAGACATAAAAAAATGCATAGAGCTTATAAATGATCATGTTTACATAAAGGGATTACTAGCATAATGATAAACAAGAAAATAACAGCAAAATAAAGAAACAAGTTGGGAACATATACCAATAAAAATTCTAGTAGCTGTTTCACCAAAAAGATAAGTTATTTTTTAAAGCAGCGATGTTGCCTTTAAAGCTTTTTCTTACTTTTTATGAGTTAGCAATAAGAAAATAAGAAAAAATGGCTTAAAATTATGTTTTGGAGTTATATTTTGGATGTGGTATGGAGAGCTACAAAAATAGAAAGGTTTAAGGTTTTCTTAAAGGTTGTAGATAGAATATAGGATAAGCAAAATGTTTTTTTAATGTTTGAATGTTCAGCTAAAGTTGGCCTTGTATGACTTTATGAATAATGAGGATAAAATTCAAAAAACAAAAACATTTTAGGGTTTTAGTGGATATTATCTATAGATAAGGCATCATGCTCAGTTGCCATTCTAATTCATAGGATTGCTTAGCTAAAATAGTGGATCAAGGCCACTTATTCGCCTAAGCTATGAGAAAAGGTACAAAAGTGCCTCTAACAAATTGCATTAACTTCTAAAAATGTCCTTTCTCATTGTTAGTTGTGCCGCAAATCATAAGTCTAATTTTTTTAGGTATGGTATAAATTTAGGTGATTTTTGGCGCCATAAATATGGTCCAATTCATGTTTTAATGTTATGGTGCAAAAAGATGAAAATGTCATAAACTGGGCCATTTTGCTTTTCTGTATTAATACAGTGCATTTCTTATCGATAAATAGAATAAATTTTGCCCTAATGCATCAGCATATTAAAGAATGTATTGATATATTGAGCCTGGTATTGATACAGAAGCTTGTGTATTGATACATTTTGGCCCAAAATTGCTATTTTAGCTGCTGCCAAGCTTGGCATCAATATAAAAAGCTAATATACTGATACATGAAGGAATGTATCAATACAATGATATATTGTATTGATACAATCTAGGAAATTTGAAGTTTTATTGACATAGAGGCCCTGTATTGATACACTAAGACCTTATATCTCTACTACATGAAAAAATGTTAACTTTACACACCTTTTGCTCTCTGAACACCTTACCATCACTAGGAATGATGAATGACTAGTCTGTGCTCGTCCAAATGACCTCAGTGATCCCTTGAATGATGACTTTTACCTTGAATGGTGACTTTATACTTTTTTACATTTTTTTAATATGGCTTTTACACATTTTAAACCTTCCCCAAAAAATTTTTCACTGACACTTGACAATTATCTCTATTTTTTATTTTTATTATTTTATTCTATTACCTTCCAATTAAGTCCCTAAATATTAGAAAATTGGCTTAAGAAGAAAAATGAGTACATTTCATCTGAATGTCTTCGACTAGACATGCTTTGCTTGAAAGAGGCCTAAACAAAATTAGATGTTTATATAACCTATATTTTAACTAACTTAAAAATCAATAAAAGAAAGATAGCCAAGAATATTTTTCTCTTTTTTACGAGTCTTCTTTGAGTCCTCTCAGTTACTCTGAGTTTTTTTCTCAGTTTTTTATTATTTCAATTATTAGTCATTGGAATCCCTTGAAAATTTTCATCTTATCAAGTCCAATTAAAGTTTTTTCTAAGAAGCTAAATAGTAGGTGTAATTTTTTTTGGTTTTTCTGCTCAAGTCTAGTGATTTAGTTTCCATTTGATATGGTTTACCATAATATTAAAATCTTTTCTAGGAAATTATTATATATCATCTTGCACTATTCAAGATTAGATCAAATTTATCCTGATAAAGGAGTTAGAAATTTGCTTAAAAGGTGGAGATAAAGCAAAGAGATTATAACGAAGCCAATGGTGGTTGGAAGAATTATCACTAATAAAAACCTCAACATAAAAAGAGTTATGGAAGCCTAAAAGGTATGTTGTCAGCTAAAGATGTTCCTTTTTATTAAAGAATTAGGGGGAATCTCTATAGAATGTTGTTTAGTAGTGAAGAATTGATGAATAATGGATCAATAATAGTCCATGGTCAATTATAGGGTGCTATATTGTGTTTAAGACATGGCTAAAAAATATTGCTATTAGGAAAATAGATTTCTCAAAAATCCCTTTTTAGGATCAAATTCATAACCTACCATTAGAGTTTGTCACAAAAAATACAGTCAAAATAGGAAAAGAATTAGGGGAAATATTAGAGGTAGAAGACCCAATATGCAATGAAAGAATTGGTAGGAGTTTTTTAAGGGTTAAAATTGCAATGCAGTAGAAAGATCCGCTAATGGGAGGATTTTTTTGGTACTTCAAGGAAATACAAAAAATGTGTGGGTACAAAAGAAATGAGAAACTATTAGACTTTTGTTTCTCTTGTAAAAGACTTAACCACGGTGAGAAGAACTATTCAGAAGAAAAAAAAAGCAAGAAATGGGTCATCAAAATATAGATATTGTCCATTTTTTAAGGTAGGTCCACTAAGACGTTTTGGTAGTGAAAGTAATGAATGGAAAGAAGTGATAAAAGAAAAAAGACAAGAAGTGTAGTAAAGACAAATGGCAGTTGCCATGAATAAGAATTTATCAAAGATGGTGCATGATATAATAAGGGATAGGAAAAAGAAGTTACAAAAAGTAGAAAATAAATGTGTTACTAAAAAAGTTACAAAAGAAGCAAGAAAAGGAAGTTGGGACATAAACCAGAATATGGGCCCTGATGAAAAATGGGCAGATACAAAATCTTAACTTGAGTCATCTAGATCCTATCTTGATCAATATAACATTGCTGATAACCTCACCCATAACCATAAGCTTGCATATAACAAGTGAATATTATAGATAACTAAACAAAACCAAAACCCAAAAAATCAAAAACAAAATAACCAACCAACTATGAGATTGATCTCAGAAAAACAATGGAGTCCCAAATAGTTATGGCTATATGTAAAGAAATTAGGACTGATAAAGAACTAGCAATAGAAGAGCAAATAAAACTATTAAAAAAAGCCTGATAAAATTAAGAGAAAAGAGAGTGCAATCACATAAGAGAAAGTAAAAGAACTAAGGGTCTACCTTATATTGTAGGATTACCAAATGAAGAATAAGGTGATGAGAGTAATACAAACAATGTGAACTAGTGGTAAAATATGTAATCGATAAAATTGAGTACTAGTTCAGAGAGATTAAAACTAAAGAGAAAGATTAATAAGGAGAACAAAAAAAATAAAGAGGAAATAGACAAAAAAGGGAGAAGGATAGAGATGGAAATTGATGTGATGGAGGGAAAAAAGAAAGTTTTAGTGGGAAATAGAAAAAAAGTATAAGAGAATAGAAAAAAATTAGGGAGCATAAAGAGAAGAAATATAAAATCCAAAGCCCAAAAAGTAAAAAATAGAGATAAGAAGGAAAATGGTCAAGGAAGAGGATGAAAAGCTTGTTAAAGTGATACTACAAGGAATTAAGGGGAAAAAATTATTTGGAGATAAAAATATAATGAATAGTGGCAGTGGCTAGCCAAAATCAACAACCAAGGAACCATGACGGCCATATCATGGAACTATTAAGGTATAGGGCCAACCTTGACAATTCAAGTTTTTAAAGAGCTTACAAGAAAGTATGATCCTAACCTATTGTTTCTCATGGAGACAAAGTGTAATAGGAGAAAGTTGGAACAAATAAGACAAAGGATGAAATATGACAATGAATTTTATGTGAAGTTGAAAAGAATAAGGCAAAGGCTTTCTTTATGATGGAATAGCAATTGTAAGGTTAAGATTAATGAGGATTTAAAGAATTTTAGGGATACCTCTATAAGATTTAAGACTAAAGAAGAGTGGCATGCTACATAGGTGCATGGACATCTTGAGTTTTAGGAATGACAAAAAGTATAAGATGATATAAGGAAAAATGATAAAAGGATAAGAGGCCATAGATATTTAAGGGATTTTAATGATATTTTAGAGCTTCATGAAAAGAAAAAGGATAGAACAAAAAAAAATAAAACATATGGAATGATTCTAGAATATGGTAGAAGATTGTGAATAAATGGATGTGCAACAAAGTCCAAAAATTTACTTGGATATGCAGGAAGGAAAATATGATGATCAAGGAAAGACTAGAAAAAATTTTTATCAATAATGAATAAAGATGTTTATATCTAAGAATGTAAGTTTTTAATCTACCAGTAATCAAATTAGATCATTCAATAGTTTTTGTTGGCACTAATTACAAAAACTATATAAAAAAATGCTAGAAAATTCAAGTTTGAAGCAATATGGATGAATAATGAAAATTGTAAGAGGGTGATTGAGCAAGGATGTCAGCTTCATTATTGCAAATTTAATGCCTACAAATTATTAAAAAAGCTAAAACATTATAAACAGGCCTTGAAAGAATGGAGTAAAAGAGAATTTCTAAATAATAGGAGGAAAATAGAATAAGTAATGCAACAGATTGTGAAACTTCAAATTTAGGTAGACATTGAGGAAGAACTAAAAGAGTTTGGTAGATTAGAGGATGAAATGAATAAAATCTAGTCCCAAGAGGAAATTTGCTAGCATTAAAAGGTCAACTAGCTAAAATTTAGAGATAAAATCACAAAGTTTTTCTATCACCAGACAATTAGAAAAAGACTGTTAAATAAAATTTTAACAATTAAAGATGAGAATGGAGTATGGGTTGAACAATAGAGTGATAAAAGAAATTTTCTCAAGATTCTATGAGAGACTTTTTCAAATAGAGAGAAGTAAGGGATAGGGAAACATTCTAGACTGTGCAACTCAATTGGTAATAGAAGAGTAGAATTGATGTCTCAATAAGAAGGTAGGAAAAGAGGAAATAATAATAACAACGTTCTAATTAGGGCACTAAAAGATTCAAGTTTGATAGGTTTGGTGGAGTTTTCTTTCAAAAGTACTAGGAAATTGTAAAGAATTCTATGATTAAGACAATGAAAACTTTTTTCCATAATGGAAAAATGTTGAGAGAGATGAATAGACTAAAGTAGTGTTGCTTCCAAAGGTGAGGGGACTAGAAAATATGGCGGAGTATAAACCTATAGTCATGAGCAATTTCTCTTACAAAATTATATCTAAAGCCTATGTGAATAGGTTGAAACCATTGATGGAAGGAGTTATTACCCAAAATTAGTGTGCATTTGTTGAAGGAAGGTAAATACAAGATAATATCATTGTTGCAAATAAGGCATTTTAGTTTTTGAAACTGAGGAAAAGGCTAAAGCTTAACGAAGTTGGGATCAAATTAGACATGAATAAGGCTTATGATAGGATGGAATGAGACTTCTTAGAGGTAGTTATGGCTAAAATGGGTTTTAATATCCATTAGATAAACTGGATCATGAAATGTCTCTTCTATATCTTATTCTATATTGATAAATACCACGTCCAATGGTAGTATTATGCCATCTAAAAGCTAAACAGGGAAATCCTTTATCTCTCTATTTGTTTTTGTTTGTAGATGTTTTCTCAAGAATGGTATCTAGTGCTATTGAGTCTTAGTATATCCAAGGGATTAAGCTAGGTAGAAATTGTCTTTGACTAGCTGATATATATTTTGTATACCATTTTTCATGAAATCTGGAGTGCAAGATTTTCAGAGCTTACCGAGTGTTATTCAGTAGTACTATCTTGCTTTTGGTCAAATGGCTAATCGAGAAAACTTAAGAGTTATTTTTTATTGCAATTTTCCAGATGAGATAAAGATTGAAGTGGCAGACAGTGTACAGATATTAGTGGCTAGTAATCTAGGGGTTTATTTCAGAATACCATCTCTATAAGGAAAGACAACGTATAAAGTTATGAGGGTTATCAAGTGTAGACATGTATTTTGTCAGGATTTCATGCAAGCATTTCAAGGTATCATCAAAGCCAAATATCCAAACTCGTATCCCATTCCCCTCATCTTAAGCTAAAGTAAGGTCATAAATTATTTGATTTAAGATCATGCCATATAAAAACATATATTAGATAAAATATGGCCTATATGTATATTTAATTAATTTATTTGAGGACTTATGCGATTTAATTATGTTGGGCCAATTTTTTAAATTTTTAAAATTTTTTAAATTCATGCTAAGCCTATTAAAATTATTTTAGTCCCTATGTCCATTTCTTTAATTAACTTCGGGCCTCTAGGTTGGGTTAATGAATTTTTTAAGGCCCAATTAGCTAGATAGTGGGACATTTTATGGCAAAATTTAATATTCAAGAGATATTTGGAACTTTATTGGCTAATTGGTACTCAAGTAGGAGTGTACTGGCCAATTGAAAATTGTAAGCATAACTTATAAGTATTGTGACTCACTACATGGTACAAGAAAATTTTCTCAATGCCCTATTTTTACTATAATTTTTTACCGTTGAAAATTTCCCTTATAAAAAAGAACATGTCATGCTTAGCTAAGTAGACAACATCATCACTTACATGCTCCCCCTTAGAGAAAATATCTCAGTCCCATAGCTCCTTCTAGAGCCCACCTAAAACCCTTTTTTCCAAGCATTTTTCCCCATTAAACCCCTTCCATTTTTAGTATAACCTTTAATATCATCTTTCGCCACTTTTTCTTGCTAATCCATAGCAAAAAAAGAGAAAAAAATGAGTTGAAAAAAATTAGGAGCAAGGAGAGAAAGAGCAAGAGTTCAAGCAATGTGTTAAAGCTTTGGTGGTATATCCTTAACCTTCTCTTCTTATTTGCTTGATATTTTTAGCATTTCTTGTATCCATATTAGTGACCCTTTTTAGCTAATCATGTCCTTCTCTTAGGGGATCATATTTTTTTTTGCTGATACATGGTTCAAGCTTACTCTTATTGATGTTTTGGTGATGATAGTTCCCATTTTTCCTTGGATGATCTTTAATAGCCCCTGTTTTAGTGTTTTCATGTTATGTTTCATCTTTTAAATCATGGCCTATTTTTTAAACATGTGTATCTAGCATTTTTTGATGTAATTAGGAGGTGTTTTCATTTTAAGCATGATTTTACTTGTCAAAATATCCTTTGATAATGTTTGCTCTTATCTTGATGCCTAGATGATATTTTCATGATTTTAGTTCATCACACGCTAGTTTAAATGTCTTTTTGTTGCTCTTAGTTGTTTGCTTTCTATTTTGAAAAAAAAAAACTAAGTTAGTCTAGCTTTTGTCTCAAACAAATGAGATTAATGCTTTTCCAACAAACCACTCTTATAAATCTTAAGGAAAAATCAAGCATCAACGTTTGGATTCATGGCCTAATGAGGCAAATAAAATTTATTTTCAGTATTTTAAAAAATTTTTATTTATAATATGCTTAAACAAATGTTTTGGTGGTGAGCCTTTTTATGTGACAGGACGCATAGGCTATGGGTCATCCACTTACCTATGTCATAGGACTTTAGATGGATCTATGATTCCATTATCATAAACCCTAATTATTGGACATTCGTTTATCCAATACGTTGACATGTGTCTAGAAAACCTAAACCTACAAACTCCTATGTTTTATACTAGGAGCATTGTAACCCCAACTAGAAAACTTATTTTTGAACCTTAGATGATTTTTGTGGAATTTTTTTATATTTTTCACTTAAATTGCATCGAAGCCCCTTTCCAACATATCTCATTTGCTCTTGGATGTGCTCGGATGTGAGAGTTATGATTTCTTGAATATTTGTTATGTGGAACCCTAGAATCAATGATAACATTCTATTTAGGTCATTTTAACCCACTATATGGTTTTTCTAGAATTTCTAAATATTATTCTTGGAAACTACATGAAATTATTGTTTGTGATTTAATAATTCTGAATGAGTCCATGACAATTTTTCAAAGTTTGCTGCACTGTTTCCCTTCCACATGCTATCAATGTCGAACCAAACATGAGTTCAAAAATTATTTCCCCCTAAAAAGTTATTTTATGAGATTTTTGTAATTTTTTTATATTAATCCTTGCCGAGTTACTTTTCCAATGATATGTCATTTTCCACTTGTGACCTTAAAATAAGTTTAACATAAATCCAGGTAGGTAGGCAACACGAGTTGTACCTTATTTTTAACATTAAACAAAACCAATTGATTTTGTTTAATCACTTTTTCGAGGAATTCGAATGCCCTAAAATAAGTCTAAATAATTCCCAATGGAGTCACGTGTCACAATATGGTCCACCAGGCTCGAATTAAGGCTTAATGCCCTCAAAAGTTAATTTTGTCTTTTATTTAAATTATCAATTTTGTTCTTTTTAAACTCATCTTTTTATTAAGAAAATACTCAAAAATATTTTATTTTTCAAAATTACCCAATTTTCCATCCACATGGATCTTTTAACCTTACTTTTCCAAAACTTCATTCAAAATCCCAAGTTTCCAAAAACATTCCAATTTTTTAGAATTACCAAAATTTTCATCTATGACAATACTCCAACCTCTTTTTTTTTTAAACTTCATCCAAGATCTAAAATTTCTCTCTCCCAAGTCACCCTCGATTTTTCAATAAAAACCTTGGTGTTCACACTGTAAGCGACCGCAAGTCCAAACACATCTCAAAATTGTTATTTCAATTATTCTTAACTAATTAAGGACAATTATGAGATACATCCTGACTATCCTTCTTTTTTATGCTTTTGTGTGTTTATTTTATGCAATGCTTATTATATTTCTTTACAAATTTACTAACACATTTCCTTTGCTGGTGACAAGCTTTCATTCATGTGTTTAATTAAATTTTTAAAAAATTATTAAGGCAATGTTTTGTATTAGTACCCTTCTGATGCTCGATATGGAACAGCCTTTTTAAATTAAATCCAAAAATATTTTAGCCTTACATTTAGCCACTCCTCCAAGTTACATAATGTATTAAACTCTTTTCCAAAATTAATGCATCATAAAAAAGAATTTCTTACAATTAGTGACACAATAAAAACTGAGAAAATTGAGATCGAGATATTATATGGCCAAAAGGTATCGATTTAAGGCATCCTGGGGGTGCTGATGCTTCCTCGCACGTGGCCAACTCTTGGATCCTCCTAACAAACTTTGGAAAACATGTACGATAAAATCAAATCTCTAAGTTTCATAACTCGAGATATTAGTTTTAATAGGTGTCTGATCATACTTGGCCCAAATGATCGATGACAACTTCAAATTTTTGGCCACTAAGTGGTGACCTTTAAAAACAAGTCAAATGAGTAACTCATCTAACTATCTTCCCACTCCAACATGAGAAACACTTTCTCTCTCACATTATCATGCCAATTACAGTCCCAAGCAAGGGATATTTTAAGTCGATGCATTAACCCATTAGGATAAGGGCATATGACATCAAGGAAAAAAATAGTGTTATATTAGCAAGCTAAAGGTAAAATTTGTTGCCATAAGAAAGGAAGGATATCCTCATAAAAGCTATTACTTATCCTATTCTAGTTTATATAATGCCATGTTTCATGTTACTTAAAAGGCTATGTGAGGTAATGAATTCCATGATAGCTAATTTCATGTCGGGCAATAGGAGGATAAAAGAAGATTTCAATAGGTTGGATGGAGTAAGTTAAAAGGGAACAAAAAAAAAGACTAGGTTGTAAAGAGTTGAAGGCATTCAATATGGCTTGCCAAGCAATGCCAGCAACTTCTCAATAATGAGAATACCTACTAGGCATAGATCCTTAAAGGAAGACATTTTCTACATGTATCATTCCTAGAAGCAAAAAAAAAAAGGTGTGAGCGTCATAGATTTAGAGCAATAAGATCCAAAAAAATTTCCTAAAAAACATATTACATGATAAGCTTTTGATGGTTAAAAGGTTAGTGGGATTGTGGGATTACAAAATGAGGTGTTAGGTGAAGAGGAAGATTGGGCACAATACAAGCTATAAAAGGTAGCAGAAATAATGGATAAGGTGAATAGGAAATGAAATATTGATAGCATTAGGGACTTCCTATCTGAGAGGCAATAAAAAGCATTAAAGGAAGTTCCAATTTGTTATTCATGTGGAAAAGATAGAATGGTATGTTCAAAGAAAAATAACAGGCAATATTCTATGAAATCTAGGTATAAAATAGTTAGGAATTTAGTTAATGATGTATCTAAGATGAGTTTAAACTAGATTGATCAAAAAATCTAGCAAATTATATAGAACATGAGAGTTCATGTGAAAATAAAAAACTTTCTATGGAGGGCATGTAGTAATGTAGTGGCCACAAGAGAGAATTTATAAAAAAGAAAAATATGCTTTTGGGTGTAAGTTGTGTGATGCTAAAATGGAATCAATCAAAACATGCCTTATTAAAGTACGAGTAGGCAAAACAGGTATGATTTGGTTATTCTTTAGGCTTTAGAGTAAATGAAAGTCAAAAAGTGGTAATAATAAATGGCTTATTACTATTTAAATTGCTAGGTCTATGAAGGAAAAAGTTATGACTAATGTTGTTTCTTTGGCTAGAATATATGGAAAGCAAGATGTAGAGATAATGAAAGGTATCCTATTTAACCTTAAAAGACTATTATTGTCACTGAAGCTGCAATTGTTGAATTCTGTAATAGCGATAGCCCCCAAGGTAATAGGAAGCAATTGAGTCCAAAAGAAATGGAAAAGAAGAAAAAAGATGCTTGGTAGGCTCCATCTAGTAGATAAAGATAAATTATGATTGAGCTTATAAGAAAGATGATAAAAAGGTTGGAATTAGAGTAATAGCAGGAGACAATGAAGGTAAGGTGGTCAATAGATTTTTACAGAGGAAGCAAAAAGAGTAGAAACTCTAAGGCAAGGTCTTTGTTTAGTAATGGAAAAGGGTTATTATTGCCTTGTCCTTTACCTTTAAAACATTGGATGATTCGAAGGGCATAGCACACTTGACTTAAAAATAAATGATGGTTGGTCATGGTCAAGCCTTCGAGTTATCCCTTAATCAAGATTTAGATTAGGCATAAAAATATAAAGGGGAGAAAGATTGTCGATTGAGTCATTCATCTAACTAATCTCGGATAGCCACCATGAGATACCCGTAAACTTAGAGTCACCACTGATCATTTCAGGCTAGGCAAGATCAGATGCCTACTGAGTTATGAAACTTAAAACATCAGTTTCAAGGTCTACAAAGTCTAGAGATTTATTGGTTAGGTTTGGGAGTTGGTTATAAGTGGGGAAGGATTAACATCCCTGCAACGCCCAAAATTGGTACCTACTAACTATATTTCACTTTAGTCTCAATTAAATCGATTCCATTTAGCCTTCATTTAGATATAATTCCCTTTCATTTATGAAGTTTTGTAAAAATGGATTTGATTTTTCTTCTTTTTTTTAAAAAAATAGCTCATCTATATGCCTCAAAGATGTGAAGAACACAGAGTGTTTTTATGAATACAAAGTCTGGGTTGAGTTTTAAAATTTTTGATATCCCGCCTTAGGCACTGTAGAGATACCAACACGAAACATCACCTTGTAAATTTTATTGGAAAAATGAATTTTAAAAATGAATGCACGATAATTACTACAAAAGGAACAAGTTAGTGAGGTAGAAAAAGTGAAATATAATAATATCATAAATAAGCAATCACAAACAAAAGAACGTATAAAGGAGAGGCGATCAAAATATATATCATAATTGCTTTTGATCATTGAAGAATAAACAACATGATAATTTTAGAAACCAATCTGGATTTGATGCTAATTTGAAGAATAAAGATAATTTTTTATCAAAGTAGTTTGAGGCATCCGAAAGAGAAAATTTTTGGTGTTTTCGAGGTAAAACAGGTTTAGAGTATCCCCTCAGAGAGGTAAGGTTAGAGTTTCCCAAAAGATTGAGTTAGGAAAATATTTAGGAACAAACAAAATTTTTGTATCTTAAAAAAAATAGGGTTGGAGTATCCCCAAAGTTAGGAAAACATTTACGAACAAGGAAAAAATTTAAATTTTTTAATTAAAATCGAGGTTAAGGTATTATCTTTGAGTAATGGGGTTAGAGTATCTCCATTAGCAAAAAATTTAATATGAAATCCTATTTTTGCATTTTAATCTTGATCCGAGTCAAAAAGGGTTGATGTTACAAAGGAACTAAAAGGATGCATTTTAAGACGTTCAAACATCTCAATAGAAATAGATTCAAAACTAAGATAAAAACAGGAGAAAACATCATGTCACCTCTCTTCCTAAATTTATTTTAGGCTTGTCCAAAGGTTATATAGGTGGTGAATAAGGTATTGTTAAAGGGATAACTCAGTAAGGTTTAATGTAAAAATATTCCAAAAATTCTAGACGATCACTTTCTAAGCGAAATTAATTTTTGAAGTTAAGTCTATATTGACACTGGCAGCACATGTAAGGGACAAGACATACCGAACTTTGAAAAGTCATTTCGGTCTCATCCGAGATTGTTAAATTATGAACAATACCTTTTCAAAAAGGAAATTTTGTAAACTTTTTACAAAAAAATACTTAATAATTTTATCAAAATCGTTGGATAGGCCAAAATGGCCCAAACAAAATGTTACATGTTGGTTCTAGGGTTTCAGCCATCAAAGGTTCAAAAAACAATAACTCCCTCATCCGAGATGATTCGAGGGCAAATGAGACACCATTAGAAAGGTACTTCAATGTCCTTTAAGGGAAAATATTAGAAAAATTAGAAGAAATATTATGTGGTTCAAAATTTAGATTAAGTACTGCTAGAGCAAAAACAAGGAGATTATTTGATATTCTAGTTTTGTCAAAGATAGACTCGGGTCTAGAATGTTCAAACGTCCATGACAGGAAGTAACATGGGTTTCACAAGTTTATTCCATAATCCTGAGTAGATTGGAATGATGGAACACCCCGTTGACTATGTTATTAAAGGGAACATAAGACTCAAGATCAAGGTTTAATATTAAAAAGATTTCTTTTTTTTTGAAAAATGCACTTATTTCACCATGAATCTAGAGCTAAAATGTTGATTTACCTCCAAGATTGGGAGACCAATTTGATGAAAGCATTAAGGTCATGCTACTATTCATCTATTGGAGGCAGCATAAACCTATCTTAGGGATGTTTTTAAAAATTAGGCTTTAAGAAACAAATAAGCGTTTTGATAGAGATATCATGAACAAAATGCAGCACATATAAAGATAAACATAGGTGAAATATGTAAACATACAAGGATGACATTTTCACATGAAAATTATGTGTCACAAATGCAAAAAAAGGCAAATAGGGTGCATAGAGATGATATGAACATCTTTAAACAAGGGAATGAATGTTGGAGTTGTCAAAATAGCATTTTTATTTAATGAGACTCCTTAAAACACAAGAAAATGTTTTAACATGCCTAAGACTTGTTAAAGTGACCATTTAAAAATGAAATAGATATGTGAATATGGAAGTAACATGACAAAAGATGCATGAACAGAGGCTGTGTAATAATGAAAATAAAATCTGGTGAGTTTATATATCCTTTAATATCTAGATGTCAAGACGGTCATCAAATTTCTAAGACTACCATAACCAAGGCAAAAATGATGCATGTGAACCTTAAAAGGGTCATGGTAGCATGAAAGGCTCACTAAAATGAAATGGATAATCAAAATAGAAAATGTATGGAATAAGGTAAAAATATACTAGCAAAAGCTTAAAGCTTCCTTTTTTTTAAAAAGTAGTGACTTAAAGCTCAGTTTCTTCACTCTTTTTGCTATTATTTAGCAAGAAGAGAACGAAAGGAAGAAGCTTTATGGTAATATGGTCACTGGTGAGGTGTTTTAAGGATGAAAGTATATGAAAGGCTGAGTTTTTAAAGGTGTTCTGGTGGTGGTTTTAGGGAGCTATGGGAATTAAGGTTGGTTAAAGGGGAAAGGTAATGGAATAGTGTTTCTGGTGAGCTTTTGGACCTAGAGTTGTTGGAAGATTTGTGGGGATAGATGATGAGTTTTTTGAGATTGTTTGAGAGCTTTTTTTTATAACTAAGTTTTTTTTTAGATAGCTGGGATAGTTTTCTATTCACTGCTCAGCCACTGCTTTTAGAAGATAATACAAGGGCATTTTTTATTTTTCCCTTCCGCACCAAGGGAAATCTCTGGCTACCATGTTCAGCTGAATCTCTTCTTATTGGTTCTACCATGCTGAGCAAGGAGGCAGAAAGGTTGTGATAGCATGCAACTAGAGATATGTTTGCCATACCCTCTTACACCTATATATCTTGTGAAAGTGACATTTGTCATTGATTGTTTATGCTCTAAAAATTTATTTAAATCCTTTAATAAGCCCATAGTTAAGGTTTGCAGTGATTTATGATAATTCCTTGGTGTAAAAATATGTTTAAATTAGGTTTTAGATGGCTAAAAAATAGCTTAAACTGGGCAAAAATGCCTTGGTGTATCGATAGATAAGGTACTTTTTATCTATGAGTATCGATACAATGAGTTATGTATATACTAAGAGCAAAAATTGTTTCCAGTCTCTAAACTTAGAGGTTTATACCAATACTAGATGGATTTGTATCGATACTCATGCTTATGTATCGATACATTTTGCCGAAAATCATAACTTTAGCTACTGCTAAGGTCTATATTGATACCAATATGCTAGTTATCGATACCATATCTTACTTATCGATACCAAACCCTCTTATATCGATATTAAATTTGAAAATTCAAGGTTTTGGCAACGAAAAGCCTTGTATCAATACTTATACACTAATATAACTTGCATGTATCTATGGTTTCTCGATTTCCTTAACTTAGTTAGAAACAATGGGAAATTAATCTATGTACTCATTCTAAACAACTCTGATGAGACCATGAAAAGTGGCCTTTGATACCTCATTTTTTATTTTCCTTTAATATAGCTTATAGGCATTTCAGACCTTCCCAAAAAAAATTTTGCCTAGTATTGTGTCACCTAATAGTGCTTGGTGAAATGGCACCTCGCAATTTTCTCCCAGTTTTTATTTTAATTTTTGATTTTATCAACCTTTAATTGAGTCTTAGAGTGCCAAAAATGGGTTAGACAAAATAAGGTATAGCTACCCTTTTTTGGCCATTACTAAGCATTGGGAATAGGGCAAAGACAAATAGACAACATTGTTTTTGAGTAGAATGATGGTTTTATATGCTTACAAAAAAGTAGAGAGCTATTAGCTTGTGTCAGCTTTAAGGTAAGTAAGCATTTTGCTCTTCGAGGACTGAGGTAGGTTATGTGGAGCCACTAGCTTGTGTGGGCTTTATTGTAGGGAAGCGTCCCACTCTTTAAGGACTAAGGTAGGTAGTTGCCACTACCTTGTGTGGGTTTTGAGGTAGGGAAGCATCCTGCTCTTTAAAAACTTAAGGTAGGTAATTACCACTAGTTGTATAGGCTTTGAGGTTGGGAAGCGTCTTACTTTTTAAAGACTTAAAGTGGGTAGTTTCCACCAACTTGTGTGGGCTTTATAGTAAGGAAGTGTCCTGCCTTTTGAGGATTGAGGTAGGTAGTGCCACCAACTAGTGTGGACTTTGGTAAGTATCCTGTTCTTTGAGGACTGGGGTAGGTAGTTGCCACCAACTTGTGTGGGCTTAGTTAAACATCCTACCTTTTAAGGACTAAGGTAAATAGGTGCCACCACCTAGTGCAGGCTTTGGTAAGTGTCCTGCTCTTTAAGCAATGAGGTAAGTAGTTACCACTAGCTTGTATAGGCTTTGAGGTAGGGAAGCATCTTGCTCTTTGAGGACTTTAGGTAGGTAGTTACTACCAACTTGTATGGGCTTTATGGTAAGAAAATGTCCTACTCTTTGAGAACTAGAAGGAAATGAGTTTAGATACCCTTCATGGGTAATTTTCAATTAGCATAAAAGGTTAAAGGTATTTAAATAAGGCCTTTTGAGGTTTTTCAAAATCAGAGAATGATAACATAAGTTCCCTACGCATTTGACTTCTGTATACGAGAGCTGGTACCTGTAGGATGTTAAACGTCGTATAATGCATAGGGGTGCAAGTGCCTGTCTAAATGATGCAGGGGTAATGACTTTAAAAGCCTAATCCAGTGGTTGGTTTTGGCGTTCTTCAGATTTGATAAGGTGGCCTTTTAGCCGAGGTTTATCAATTTTACATTATATTTCTAGAGGTTTTGAATATTAAGATTATCCCCTTTTTTAAAGGTACGGGAGGTCCATAACCCTTTCTTGATAGGAGGTTTAAGCAGATTCTTGAAATGTGAGGTCCTAGACCAACACTGTTTATGGCCCCAAAAGTTCATTCCTAGTCTTTAAACATGAAATAAAGTTCTTGCAAAGTTCCATCTTTTGTAGTAATGCTAGGAAATTCTATTATCAGTTCTATTTGTTTATCAAGCATTATCAATTAAATTATAAACATGATGCAACATGAAATGCAGTGTTACGAAAAGATTTTGCGAGTAATCAATTAATATTTTTATTCAAAGAAAGAAGGTACAAGTTGTGACAAACTTCTAACATTGTGGAAGGTTTTGAAATATAATAGAGATAAGAAAAGTCTTCCTAGTCGTTTGGCTCTAACACTGATGACATGAATTCTTCACTGAGTGCTTTTGGAGTTTTTTTTTTAGTAAATGATCCTTTTAGTGCTGGTGACTCATAAAAAGATCCCTTAGATTGCCCTATGGTAGGATGGAGGCCTCAAAGTTATTTTTTTAGGTTTTTAACTTAAGCGAGTTTTTTTCTCTTTTTGTTTTTATTTTTTTATGTTTTTCTTGAAAGTAAAAAGAAAGAGAAATAGGATACCCTTTAAGTTTTCACCTTAAAATCTATTTAAGCACAGTATTTCTTAATAGAATCAGAGTTAATAAGGTTGGGTTGGTTGTTGCCGTCTATCCTAGTTAAGATTAAGGCTCTTTCAGAGAACACATGTTTCATGACGTATGACCTTTCCTAATTGAGGGTTTATTTTTTACGAGCATCTTTATGGATTGGGAATTTGTTTGAGTACCAATCATCTTCTTGAAATTGGCTAGGACATACCTTTTCGTTATAGGCCCTCATCATCTGCTTTTAATACAACCGCTTGTGACAAATGGCCTAAATTCTTTTCTTTTCAATAAGATTGAGTTGCTCATATTGGCTCTTAACCCTTTAAGCATTTTCAAGTTAGGACTCTATCAGGGCTCTAAATGAAAGGATTTCAACTTTAATTGGCAAGACAGCCTTCATGCCATAGACAAAAAGAATGGGGTGGCACCTATGGAAGTTCGTAATACCATGCAATAGGTGTGTAAGTTAAAATGCAACTTTTTATGCTGATCTTTATACATCTCAGCCATCTTTTCAACTATATTCTTGATATTCTTGTTGGCTGCTTTAACTACCCTATTCATGTTCGGGCGTATGGGACAGAGTTTCGATGTTGAATCTTAAACTAAGAGCAGATTGCTTACATCATTTTGTTTTTCAGGTTGCATGCATTATCAATAATGATTTGTTTGGGAAGACTATATCTACAGATGATGTCTCATTTCACAAATTTACACATGATAGATTTGGCGACATTGGCATAAGAAGTTGTCTGTATCCACTTGGTGAAATAATCGATTATGACCAAGATTAAGTGATGCCTACTAAAAGCCTTAGAGGTAATTAATCCAATCATGTCTATGCCTGATATAGAAAAAAGCCATAGAGCAATCATAACATGTAGGGGTGTTAGTGGGACATGGATTTTGTCAGTGTAAATTTGGCATTTGTGACACTTTCGAGCATAATTAATGCAATCCTTTTCAAGAGTCAACCAATAATAGCATGATCACATGACTTGTCTTGCCATTCGGTGTTTATTGGCGTGCATACCACAAATCTCTTCTTGAACTTTTTTAAGTATTCTTTTGGCTCTAAAGGGATCCACACATCGGAGTAGCACTTGATCCAGACTTTTCTTGTATAGAATCCCACCATCCAAAATAAAAGCTCACAACTAATCGTCAAATGGTTCTCTTATGAGTTTCGGTGATGTCTTTTGGGTATTATTGATTCTTGATGTACTGAAGGATGTCATGATACCATGGCAAACCATCTATCTCTTTTTCAACATTTTGATAATGTGATGGGGCTATATAAATAGTTATTTGAATAGAAGTGACATTTGATTCTCAATTAACTTTAAACATGGATGATAAAATGGCTGAGGTGTCAACAAATTGGTTCTCTTCTCAGGGTAGATGTTGAAAGCTGATATCGTTAAACTCTTTCTTGAGTTATAATATTAGATTCCTGTAATGGATCAATTTGGCATTATGTGTTTGCCATTATCCCTTCAACTGGTACAAGACGAGGGCTGAATCTCCAAACACTTATGGTGTTTGAATGCCCCTTTCAATGGCTACTTAGAGTCCTATGATGCAGGCCTTATATTTAGCTATGTTATTGGTGTAGTCAAAGTTCAATTTGGCTATGAAAGGGTAATAGTTTCCCTTAGACGAGATGAAAATTACCCTAATTCCATGCCCCAATGCATTTGAAGCTCCATCGAAGTACATTTTCCAAGATGACCCACACTTAACAGCATTCTCTACCGTAGATATGCACATCAAGTCTTCGTTAAGGAATTTAAAGTGTAAAGGCTGATAGTCATCCGTGGCTCGACTTACCAAAAAGTTTCCTATCACACTACCTTTAATGGCTTACTAGTTTACATACGCGATATCATACTCAGAAAACATAACTTCCCATTTAGCTAACCTCTTGGATAAGGCTGGAGCTTTGCATAAATAATTGATGGGATCAAGCATGGTGACTAGCCATGTGGTGTGGTACAACATGTATTACCTTAACCTAGGGCTGTCCAGTCTAAAGCATAACATAGCTTCTCTATGAATGAATAATTAATTTCATATTCTGTAAACTTCTTGCTCAAGCAATAGATAGCCTATTCCTTTTTTCTTGATTCATCATGTTACCCTAATACACAGCCCATCAACTTATCAAAAATGATAGATACAGGATTAACGACCGATTAGGCACTGATGGCATAAGTACTTGAGGGTTTAAAAGATAAATTTTGACCTTATTAAAAGCTTATTGACATTCTTTATTCCATTTTCTAGGATTTTGTTTTCGGAGCAGTTGAAAGATTAGATTACATTTGTCTATCACTGAGATATGGATCGGGCTATTTTTTTTAACCTTCGCAAGAAGCTTCTCACTTCTTTTTGAATCCGAGGTGGTGATAAATTCTAAATGGCCTTGACTTTGCCACGATCAACCTCTATTCCTTTCTCACTCACAATAAAACCAAATAGTTTATCGATTATGGCACCAAATGTGAATTTCGCTGAATTTAGCTTGAGCTAGTATTTGCAAAGCCTTTTGATAAGTTTTTACAAATAGGCCACATGTTCACTCTCTTTTGGTGACTTAGCAATCGTATCATCCACATAGACCTTAATTTTTTATGCATAAGATCATAGAACAATGTTACCATCACCCTTTGGTAGGTTACCCCGCATTTTTAAGCCCAAAGGGTATTACTTTAGAGCAAAAAGTACCTCATACGGCTATGAAGGTGGTCTTTTCTATGCCTCCATTGGCCATTTTGATTTAGTATAGCCTAAAAACCCTTCCATGGAGAAAAATGGTGAATTTTTTGCAATGTTGTCTGCTAAGATATCAATGTAAGGCAGGGAAAAATTATCCTTGGGATGGGCTTGATTTAGGTCTCTTAGTCCACACACATTCACACTTTACTATTCTTCTTAGAAACTAGGACTATGTTGGCTACCCATTTAGGATATTTGGCTACTTTAAGAAATCCTGCGTCAAATTGCTTCTTCACTTCTTTTTTGATCTTCAAAAGCATTTCAGGTTTCATTCTGAGCTTTTGTTGTATGGGCTTACACTCGGGTTTAAAGGGAAGTTTATGAACCACAATGTTGGTATCTAATCCAAGGATGTCTTAATAGAACCAAGTAAACACATCTCAATATTCTTAGAGGAGACTTATTAGTTTAGCTTGAGTTGATGGCTTTTTGGAGGTTTGGATTTTGACTTTTTTTAGGTCTTTTTTTGCTCAAAGGTTTATGGTTTCGCTGGGTTCTTCATAAGGTAATATCTATTTTTTTTCCTATTTAACTAGTCTCAAAAGGTCTAGGGCTATGGGGTTCTCTTCAGGGTCTTCCTTAGATTTGACCTCACTGGCATAGATCAGTTGCTTGAAATCGATTTCTAAAGTTTTAGTATGAATATTCATGTTACCTTCATTAGGGTACTTGAAAATATGGAAAGGACCAACATGGGTGGAAAATATGTAAAGAAAGGTCTAAGGTTGGCAAGAACTATGAACACAAAGAATGAATGCATAATACTTAGTCATTTTCATTGATAATAGTTAATGAAAGCTGTCTATACAAAAGATCCTGCAATGTTTTTGGGCAAGAGCATGTAGGTTTAGTTCATAGCAATATTTTGAAAAAGACATGAATAGTACAGGAATCTGAGCCTCAATCCAAATACTCAAAACAAACCCTAAACAGCATAAACCAATCTCTGGACTTATAGTTGACATGTTTAGCTCATCAATCATGTTGATGGAGACATCATTGAATGCTTTGCTCAATATGAGCACCGCAGTAGCAGAGCCAGAATTTACATGCCCCTTGGGTAAAAACTTTCTCGAATTAGTGGGAATATCATTAGCTTATCTTTCATGTCTCATCCTAACAAACAAACCATTCTTTTTTCATGGTTCTTTTGAGGTTATTTCCTTATTTGCTGTGCATTGGGCTTGAATCCTAACCTTTTTTTATCGATCTGGTTGACCACTTTCAAGGCTTCAGCAACTCCTTAAAGGCATTTTCCAAGTCCCTTTCCAGCCTAGGCACCATTGCCAACAGTCAACTGCAAACCTATATAAGTACTCTCTAATAGGTAGCGCTAAACTATCGGCAACCCTTCCTTGATAAAAGTAGCATTGACAAACTCAAAGGATTGGAAAGAGGATTTTGGGATATCTTCGTCAGGTTTGACATATAAGGCATCAATTGAGGTAGCAACAATGATATCTTCTTCTCCTTCGATGTTGACAACTTTAGTCTTAAATACGAATTTCAATTTTTGGTACAAAGATGATGATACTGCCCTAGCAAAATGAATCCAAGGCCTTCTCAATAGGCAGTTATACGATGGAGCAATGTTCATCATTTGGAAGTCAACTTTGTAAGTACATGGGCTGATTTGGAATGAAATGGTGATGTTTCTTACAACGTTCTAACAAGTTCCATCAAACCCTCACATAATCATATGACTATTTTGGATATGAGATGCACTAATAAGGAGCATGTTCAAGCATAACACAAGCATTACATTTAAAGTCAACCCGTTATCGATGAGTGTAGACACCTTGTTTTGTCTAGGCTAATTTATAGCAATCTGAAGCATGGATATGACAGGAGGCAATCATTGTTGCCAAGTGAAAAAGTATTTTGAAAAGGTCAAGGAGGCCTAGGGATCATATTAAAGGTAAATGCAAAGATATGGCATCAAATTACATTGTACAAGGTGTCTAGGGACAAATATATGAGAAAATTCACAATTTTACTTGAATGTATCGATACATGATTCTCATGTATCGATACAATGCTCCAACGTGCCAAAAATTTGAAATGCCCCTATTTGTATCAATACAACATGTAGATGTATCGATACATAAGCCTCTGTATCGATATAGGACCTCATGCATCAATACTAGGGCATGCCAAGACCAAAAGACACATTCTGTAAAAAAATGTATTGATACATATCAACATTTATCGATACAGTGGTTTATAGTATCAATACAATGGTTCATAGTATCGATACAATGATCATTATATCGATACAAAGTTCATTGTATCGATACTATCAAGGTTTTTGGACCAAATGTATCAATACATTATGCAATGTATCAATACATACAGGCCATTTTCATGGTCCGAGCATTTTTAACTCATCCACCATTGATCCAAAACTCAATTTTAACTCATTTCTTAGCATCAAGAAAGATCAAAATCTATATCAAATTATGAATTTGGACTTTTGAATTAATTAAAACATTTTTTTGAAGTCTAAATTGGATTAACAAGGGTCAATATCCCATGATCACCCTACTCCCTAGTTTATTGGCCAATATCACCATCAGCCACTTTATTTGCTGGAAAATCATTTTAGCATTTAAACCAGCCACCCTATGCCCATCACATTAGCAGCAAGTTGCTCCCTACAACCACCCTATAGCCATCATGCTGACACCACTTTGTCCCTCTTGAGAAATGGCCAGAAACACTTCCAATTTGGCTCTAAAGGGCTAGTATAAATGGACCACTTCTATCTTAGCAAAAAAAGGTTAGATTCCAACTTGTTTTAGCTTCCAAAAACACATTCAAACATTAAAAAAAAAATCCCGTGGCTCTTCACCTACAAGCCAAAAATAGCCCTAAAACACTCATTGTCAACCTCCACACATTCTAAAAATCACCCTTATCCATACCAGAACCAAAACCTCATTTCTCTCTCTTTTTTTTTTTGCTTACTTACAATAAAGAAAAGAGGGAAATTCAAGCCATCTCTATTGCTCCAACTATTTGGCCAAAGTTGAAGTTTTGTTAGTATAATTTTTTTACTTTATCACTTACATTTTCCATTTTTTAGCACCTTCAACATTTTAGTGAGCTCTTCATGTTTCCATCAGCCTCTTAGGATTATCATGTATTATTGTGGCATTTGGTTGTGATAGGTTAAGATTTGGATGCCTTAATGCCCTTTTTATGTGCAAAATGCCTCATTTCATCCTCATTAGTTTGATATCGCTTGCTCATGCATTTTATGCCATGTCCATGGATCTTGTTATCCTTAATCCATGTATGAATCATTAGCCTAACACATTTCAAGCACATTTACACATTAACTTGCATGAATCATTTCCATTTTCAACATCCATAACATTTTCTTGTAACGTGCGTAATACTTTCTTTGTCCAGGCCATTAGTAAAACTGGCATCTTCATTCATGTTATGTGCCATCCCCTTATATGTTTGTTGTCAAAATCCATGTTTGATGGCTGCTAAAAACTGATTTTAGAAACCCTCGCAAGCCAAGCATGTTAAACTCAACTAATAAGGATTAGTATGGACTTAGCATTTTCTTTAAAGCTAGCAAAATATCTTAGGAAAAATTAAGTTTTCCAGATCTGGAATCTTAGTTAAACAAGCTCAAATCTTTTGATTTTGAAATGAAAATGGTCTTACAATTATTCCGTAAATGTTTGTGCCTTTTTCTTGATTGAAAACCATGAGTGGTATGATCAACGGGCTATTTCATCACCCTAAACTACTCCAAGGCTGTGCAAATCAGCTTATGATGCTCATGCCACTCTTTCCCTTCAATCATAGACTTTCGAATGTCAATGACTTGAGTTTGGACCCATAGACATAAAAAATAAGCGACATCCTCTACTTTGCTTTGTTTCTTGTTGGCAGCATAACTGTTGCAAAAAAATTACTGTAAATTCCTAAAAGATTTTTTATGAATTTTATTGATATTTTTCTGTCAAAACATGTCAAATTATCTTTAAAACGATGTCTTACACACCCCAGGATCATTTTGGATGAAAGAGTTATGATTTTTCAAGTCTAAAATATTTGAAACCTCTAAAATTTGAATATGTGTTCTGGTTGGGCCGTTCAAGCCCACTAAATGATTCTTTCAATTTTTTCAAACATTTTTCCTAAAAGGTTCATGAAATTCCCTTTTTAGAAAGGTATTGTTTGCAATTTTTCAATACCAAATGAGTCTGGTGTGATTTTTTCAAATTTTGACCTATTTTATCCCTCATACGCTCTGCCAGCAACACTATTAATCCGAACTTGAAAATTTATTCTCCCAGAAAGTGGCATTTTAGAGTAGTGGGAATATTTTTAGGATGACCCTCATCGAGTCACCTTTCTAAGAGTGTCTTGTCCACCTTTTAAGTCCTTCGAATCAAATTAGAATAAATTCAAGAAGCAAGATAGTGCGATGTTATCCCCTATTTTCGATTTTGGTCAAAATCGAGTTATTTTCCTGAATTTCATCTCGAGACATTCGAATGTCTCTATGTCAACCCAATTAGAGTCGAGAATATGCTTTGACCACCCATAGGCGCATATCAAGGCACAAACACATTTTACATCTTCACCATCCTCATTCACAATAATTTCTTTTGCCAAAAGTTGTTGAAAGGCTCATACATTCCCTAAATCACAAGGTTTTGCTAACTTAAGTTTTCAAACTCAACTTCTCTAAAGAGTGTCAAATGTATCATCCATGGGGATACTCCAACCCTGACCTTCCGAAGGGATACTCTGGCCCCATTTTTCAAAATTTTTAAACTTTAAAGAATTTTTCTTCGCCAAAATTATTCATCGTCTATGGGGATACTCCAACCCCATCTTTTTGAGGGGATATTCTAACCCTTCTTTCAGTTACAATTAAATTTTTCTCCTTCTTGGATTTCCACGAATATGTCAAACAAATCTCGTTTAATTAAGAAATCCAGACGTATCTTGAAAATTGTTGATTCGGTTGTTCCCAAATCGTCGATGCCAAATGCGAGATAAATTCCAATAATCCATTCCTTTCCTTTATCATTGCATTGAATGATTCATGTTATGTTACTTCATTTATTGCCTTGCTAACATGATTTCTCTGTGATGATTATTGGCATTCATTATTTCAAATCATTTCAAATAAAATTAAAGGTAATGTTCCGCATGGGTGTCTCTCCAGTGCCCAAAGTGGAACATTCTATTTTCAAAGTAAAATCCACAGGTCATTTTATTAAAAATCTATATATTCCCAATCTCTCCTGGGCGTATATGAGATTGAATCTTTTCCATCAAAACCTCGATTATTTCTACAACATTCATGCAATAAAATAGATTATATCAAAATAATGACAAGTTAAGATAAAAAAAATCAAAATTGAGATAAGACGTAGCTAGTACAGTACCTATTTCGAGCATCATGAAGAGGTTCGTACCTTATCGTGCATCACCAACTCCTGAACCCAAATGATGAATCTAGCATTACGTAGACCATGGGATCAATATTTTGAGTTTCATGACTCAAAACATAGGTTTTAATAGGCATCTGATCATGCCTAGCCCAAGATGATCAGTGGCGACTCCAAGCATTGACCATTTCGTGATAGTCATTCGAGACCAATAAGATGAGCGATTCATCTTATGGTCTCTTTCACTATACCACAAGTCGAGAATTCATACATTCTCGTTCTTATCACATTTCTAAAGAAAAGCGGCTAAGAAGACATTTCCAAGTCAAGAAAATATCTTAAGTCATACGCACTCATAGATCCGCGAGGATCTACCCCTGGGGTAAGTTACGACAGCTTGGAGACTTCACTAAGGATAGTAGAAAGTTAGGCCAATAACTAGCCATGTCTTACTAGGTTCCTAGTTCTTTCGACCTTTGGTCATCATTTAACCATGACAATTTTCTTTGTTTTGTTAACTAATCTTTTATCTGATATGATTGTCAGGATTGTCTTATTTTTGAATAATCATTAGTTTAATAAAAATGGTAATACAGAAGTAAACAAAAGGTTTAATCGTTTCCCTGTCATACACCACGCACTTGCTTGTGCATTAGTGTCTAGCCAAACTCCATGGCGTGGTTACAACCTAATCATTAGGAGGAAGTGAGCTATCTGCCTTCATGAGTAACCCTCCGCATAGGCATGGCAATAACTTTCTGGATGTAAATTACCCATGTCTCTCGTGAGTAACCCTCTACATTTGCATAAGGAAATACATCCAACGGATCAAACCTGTTCTGCCAAACCTGCATGGGTCTAGGATCAGGGTCCCTCAACTGTCCTTATAGAGCAGAGGAGCAATTCAAATACCTATTTAGGTGTCAACTTAAACCTTATATAGTGAGCCCTACGAGCTAAACCATGTCAAACTATACAAAAACGCTACTAAAATACCTAGAGAATAGGGTCACTCGGGGAAACATTCATAACTTTTACTCTTAATCATCATAATTATGTAGATGACAATGAGTATACAATTGTCACCCCCATCTGCATTTTTATCATTTATCAAGGCATGCCACCGTGCCGTCCGAACAATGGCTAACCTTTGTATAAATAAGTGACGGTGAACAAAAACCATCATTCATAATGTCTGATACTAAAAGCCATTATGCTATCCAAGTCATGGCTTAAGGTGCATCTGCACTAGTGGTGATAAACGGATATTACCACTAGTCAGTTTTTTTTCCATCAAAATAAGATATTGTATCACTTTATGAAGGGCAGATTGCATCCTAGCATGTTGACACACTGCTTGTTTCTTGTCTCACCACTTTGGCTGAGACATATTATGAATATTTTTCTCTAATGTTTTTAAATTTTTTAAATTCTTACATTTGTCTCTTATACATTTTACTAAGTCGTTTCCCTTTGTTTGTGTGTTGGTGCATGCATCATCTTATCATAAGTATCATGACTATCATCATTTTAAGACAATTGTTCTAGTTCAGTGTTCAGCAAAGGACCTTTTTGTGGCTCTATGAAAGACGTTACAAGCTATTCCAGGATTTAATTGTCTACAATGCATATTTACTTTCACCCTTTTTACACTTGCATCAATCATTCATTATCTTAACACATCATTGCATCATAATCACTCATCAATAAATACATTTTAAAGTAGAAGTCTAATACGAGAATTGGGCCATAAAAGTGCAAGGGACTCTGGGGTCAATCAGGAAAATAAAACATCCTACATCGCTGTAACACATGATGCTGTAAACAAATCATAGAAATTGATCGTGAAGCGCGTATTGAGTGACTTGAGCTAATGGTTAATCACAAGACCATATGCTCCATCAACAATGCAAAATGCAAGCTAAAATCATGAAACTTATGGAACTAATAACAGCCTCTGTGCAAGAAAAAGGGCAAGCTAGCACTACTGAAACAAGGAATGATCCTCCTACTGTTGAAGTCCCCCTATCAATAATCCAGAATCTGCCTAAGGGGAAACTTGACAAGAATAACGGCTTGCTCCTACACTTGCCGCTCAGGCTCCACCAGTTATCTACCTAAATCCTATTATGGCAGGTCAATTTATTCCTGGTACTCAAGGGGTGAATGCAAGTCTCATTGGCAGATCTGATAACCTTAGATCATAAAGAACCGGAGAAAATAAAAGGTTAAAAGTCCACTATGACTACAGAAGAAGTGAGCAAATTCTAGCTACTGAAAAAATGCTTCCAAGCTATCGAGGGGACTGACAAGTTCAGAGCTCTTAATGCTTAATCGCTGTCTTTGGTGTCCAACCTTATCATTCCTCCAAAGTTTAAAGTCTTAGAGTTTGAAAAGTTTAATAGAACCACTGATCCTTTGGTCCATATCCGAATATACTAGCAAAAAATGATTGGGTATAAGAAAAATGAAAAGCTCCTCATCCATTGCTTTCAGCATAGCCTCACTAAGGCAGCAGCTCAATGGTATATCGAGCTAGATAATGTCAAAATCCAGTCATGGGCCGACTTGGCTAAGACTTTTCTAAATCAATACCAGCTTGTTTCAGATTGGGCACCAGATCGACTTTCCCTAATGAATTTTAAGAAAAAATCCACTAAAAGTTTCAGGCAATATGCCTAAAGATGGAGAAAGGAAGCAACCCTAGTCTAGCCTCCCCTTACAGAAAAATAGATGACAGTCACTTTCATTCACACCTTTCGCGCTTCTTATTACGAGAAGCTCATAGGAAATGCCACCAAGAAATTCGTAGACTTGGTTCTATCTAAAGAAATGATTGATGCCATCATTAAGAGTGGTAGAATATCTGCCGAGGAAATAGCTGGATCAAGTAAAAGGTCAATGGCTAGTAAAAAAAGGAAGATGAAGCCAACATCATAAATTATGTTGGCCCATTTTAGCCAAGATAGTGTCAAGCACCCAACCCTCGCTACTCAAGAATGCCACGTTCTTACCCCATTGTAATATCTTCGCAGCCAATCTATGCCATCACTTATAACCCATCACTTGTAATCCCATCAAATCCACCACAAGGCTACCCTCCACAAGTCTACCAAAATACCAATCGAACAACCAATAATGCACTCATCAATTAAGGTGCAAGTCAACCAAGACAACATTTTGATCCCATCCCTATGACCTATAAGAAGCTCTACCAAACCTTACTCCAAAAATCACTTAGTGGCTCTAATCTATATCCTAGAAAACAAGCCCCCATACCCACCATGATACAACCCTAATGCCCACTGCGAATATCGTGCTGGGGTAGTGCGCATGACATTGAGAACTGCCTGTATTTCAAATGAAATGTGTAAAATCTAATCAACGTATAAGTCTTCCAGTTTAGGATAAACAAGGGACCAAATGTTGCTGCTAATCCTTTGCTTAACCATATTGAGCCAGCTGCAAACATGATCGATATCGACCCATAGAATTTGTGTCCTTCCACCATGTTAGACCTTTAGGTGGTGAATGAAATCAAGAGGGGG